>JAUPFN010000026.1:20081891-20681891 GCA_036924255.1 Apodemia mormo
GCGGTTCGAATGAAGAATGACGAGACGAACCGCTTTGTTCGGGTACGTGGAACGTCCATCATATGGCGATGCCTAGTATCTGTGCGCGTCGACGATCGATAGAAAAACGGGGATGGCGGAATTAAGTCGTGCAATTGCGCAGCGCACTCTCCAAAGTGTATCTGATAAAAAGCCGATAAACTAGCCACTCTGCGGCGATGAGCGAGGCTCTAAATTTTGCCTACCAAATCATCGTCGTTTATGAGCCCCTTGCCAACCCACACTACCGCATCAAGTGTCTCGAGCAGGTATTTGGCGGGTCCATCCCAGAGATGAGAGCAGTATTTCATGCACAAACGAACTTGGTCTTGATAAAGGTTGAGCAACTGTTCGGGGCTGAAATACTGTCTCCCCTTCGCCAGAATACCAAGCTTTTTAAGGCAACTCGGGCTTTAGATTCGATGTACGAACCAAAGTTGAGAGTAGGCGTAAAGGTGATACCCAGGAGCTCGAGGTGGTCAGTTATCGGCACGAACGCACCTTGAAAAGACGGAGATAGGTGGAACGGACCCCGTTTAGCTGAGAATAGTCACACCTGGGTCTTAGTCGCATTAAACTTGACCAGATTGACATCGCTCCAGTCGGACACTGCTTGTAAGGACAGGTTCAAACGATCGGCCATCGCCTCTCTGAGAGACCAGATCTGTGCCACACTGGCTCGCGCGCTGGATACGTAACTATCCACAACGGTGCTATCGTCTGCGTACTCATAGATACCGGGCTTCAGCAGATTGTTAATGTGTAGCAGAAACAGAGTTGCGGAGAGAGCTGATCCCTGAGGGACTTCGACATTTACAGCCATTTGGTTGGACGAGTAGCCGTCGACGACTAGTCTAATCGACCTGTCACTCAGAAAATCTGATATCCAGGCGTAGAGACCAGTAAGCAGACCATACGATGGAAGCTAGCCAATAAGACAATCATGCCAGACCCTGTCAAAGGCCTTCAAGATATCAAGGGCGACTGCTAGTGTTCGCTACTTTTGCGACATGCGTCTTGCATTTCCCTTCTCCCCTTCGCCACCACGACCACGACAAAACACTATTTACAAATTTAGTAATTTGTAAATAGTGTTTTGTCGTGTTTATTTACAAATTTAGTAATTTGTAAATAGTGTTTTGTCGTGGTCGGTGACAAGAATGTAATAACTGCACATATCAAATGTGTGATTAGTGCAAATTTTCCGAATACTCTATCAAGCCAGAACGCGACCACAAGCATCGACGTAATGACGGTAGAATTGATGGAACTCTTACGGGCCAGTAGTTACAGAATGCCACAACTCAGTAGTCACGATGTTGGTCATACATTTAGCCTTTGATCGCTCATTGCTTAAATGCCTGGTTTGTGCAAATGGTCTTTTCTTCACACGAGGCACAAATCAACAAGTAATAGTTACTCGCGTTGAGTTGAGAGAGAGATCGTGTTCATTGTGCTACTGGGGTCTTTTTGGACGGATCACGGTGAGTTTAAGCTGTTTAATTAACCGGCGTCTTTTTTTCGGTGCCATCGCGGAGGTTTCATAGTACAGTTCACGGAGAAAAGCAAACTAATTAATTTTACCTTTTAATTAATAACGCCTAAATCAATAAAATATCAAAGAGTTCTGATTGGGTCAAGCGTTTTCAGTACCTTTAGCTAAAAGTTAAAAATAAAAGTAGGTAACTAGTGGTCATCTATAAATTACATCACACGTTAAGGGGGAGGGAGAGGGTGGATGAAGTGTGACGTTGTGTGACATGGAGTGGGGAGGGGTCCCAAATTTTGTGACATCACATTTATTTAAAATATAATAGGTATTTTATATTTAAGTATTACAACATTAAATTGAAACTACATACTAAATAAAAATTGTTAGCAACTGGGCGCCGGCGAGGTGTGGCGCACCTGTGTGATTTATACAGCTGTTATTGTGAGATAATGAAGTCATTATTAACAACAATGTACAAATAAGGATAGTATAAATAGCACGAAATAAGACGTTTTCAAGTCGTTGTCATTCTATCGCTTCTTGGGAGCATTTCTCTGTCCAAAAATTATACTGTGCATGCATTGATATATGTGTGCAAGTAAAAGTGATTCAAGCGTTTGTTCTGTCAAAATGCTTCTCAGTTATATAATAAAAATATTTGCAACTCTACATGAGTTAATTTGTTTTGTTGGCAAGTTTTTATTAAGAAGAGACCCAGGTTCTGGGCCAGGGAAGGTAAAGCAGGCAAACAAGCAGATGTTTACCATCAACCTCTGCTCGTTTGCGTCCTCTACTATAAAAAAGCGATTATACCAAAAATAGACGAGACTTTACAGAATTCCTAATAGCCACGATGGCTATAGTGATATGTTTGACCAATTGTTCGCCTTTTACGAACTGCCTAACAAGCCAGATTGTTTTTTTTTTTTAACAGAAGCCCGGATGAACAAGAAGAAAATTGAACTTAATAATAATTGTTGCGTAAATAATTTCAGCATGGTATATATGTTGTGATGTTAATATTAAAAACAAAACAAGCTTTCACAATCTTTTAAGGTCGTCGCTCTCGAGGTGAAGGTTAAAACTCTACTTCTAGAAATGCAATAAATTTGTTTACACCTCATCGTGTTAATTATTGTCAATTATTCTATTTTTATCTAATTATTGAGGTAGTTGACTGCGAGACAAAACAACACATTGGAGCTAAAAACAAGTAACTTTAAAGATTTGAGCTTCAATGTTCAATTGATCATCAACAAGAAAATCCGAATTGACATATATTAGTTATTACTCGTGACTACGTTCGCGCGTTCCAAAGTTCACTCGCATAAAAAGTAACCTATATTCCGCCCTATAAACTATTCTATCTTTCAGATTAGAGATCACCCTGTACAAAAAGAATGATCTATCATTCTGTTTCATTTCTATCTACAGACAAACAGAAATTGGAAAAATGGTTGCTTAGGTATTAGTAGATATTCTAAAAATAACACACTGCTCTTGAAAAAAATTTAGTTGAAAAGTCTTGAAAAAAAAATTAGTATCACAGACATACACTCCAATTCTATTTATATGTATAGATAAAAGTAACATCCCTTGCAAGCGTGGATTAAAATCATTTGTCAATAAAATCATTATTAACAAAAAACCCGACTGCATTGATTCTTGAAAAAAGATTCATTGCGTTAAATAAAAACTTAAAAGAGAGAAATAAGCCCAGTAGCTTAGAATCATGTTAAGTATTAAAAAATAACTATATCATTGAATTAGTCCTATATAGATGTTTATGTAAAACAATTTATGAATTTTAATTCATTACAGAACGATTAACAGTCACTCCCCCCATTCAATTTTTAGCTATCAAGTATTCAAAAAAGGCCCGACTGTTAATCGTTCTGTAATGAATTAAAATTGGTTAATTAATCGTTCTATAATGAAATAAATTTAAAAATGACTGGTTGAAAAGTTTCGAAGTTATGTTGAAAAACAAATTTTTCACGGTACACGGTTCACTGCTCTGAAAGCGGCTATGACGCGACAGACATTGCCTATACATAGTATAACAAATTACGATTAAATTCGCAGCCCCTTGGTTGATTATAATTATCCTGGCAGTGGCTGCGTTTGGCTGCCACATTTTTATCCGATAGAAGTATGTTTAAGATGACATTAAATATAAAATTTTGCATTGCCGTTACGTGATCTTTCTCAAAATAAAAAATAGATTTTGCAAATAAGATCTTTGACGATATAAAATGAGCATACGATGGCGTTGTGCACGTGTAGAAAACTATAAGTTTGACTGTAGAAAATAACGTAATAAGTAAGGCGTTACGACAGGCCTATACTAGACGTTTTAATGGTGTATTGTAGTAACGTCTCTGAAACACTGCCTGCGGTCCCACAGGGCATAAGTGTAGATGTTAAAGTCAACACGTTTTCAAATCCACGCCAATAAGTTCCATTCTTGATAAAAGTGCATCACCACAGTTCACAGAATGTGAGAAATACTGTGGTAAATGTAATAGTCTGCAATGACGGCAATCGCGAACGAAGTCGCGGGTAGTGCTAGTTTTAAAATAAAAATAGTCTAGAGTAGATTGTTCCTAACTGTGCGTCCTGTTTTTGCCCTCAAATTTTGCCGCCCGGGGCATAGGCCCCAGCTTGCCTCCCCCCTCTCCCCCTAGAATATTCGTGTGACGATAGAACCCAGTAAAGTGGTATATACCACCATTTACCAACATCTTGCCTTCTTTTCTGATTATTCGTGACTAAATTATCATAAATTTAAAAATTGTGACGCCGAATGGTCAAGTTTCTAATATGCGATGTGTCGGCGAGCGAATAGTGTCGATGCACAACACTAGCGGTAAACATCACACACTGTCACAACTGAGTTTTAATAGGTACGTAAGACACGTCAAAAATGCGTGAGTGGCGGGCGTGGAATATTTGATTGGAAAGAAGTTTATATGTATACTAGCTGACCCGGCAAACGTTGTTTTGCCATATAAATTATTTAATAAAAAAATAAGGGTTCGTGATAGAAGGGTAAAAATGTAGAGTTATATGTATTTTTTAATGCTGAATCATAAAAAAATAAAAATAAAAAAAATTGTCCATAAAGTAAAAAAAAAATTTTAGGGGTGGACAACCCTTAACATTTAGGGGGATGAAAAATAGATGTTGGCCGATTCTCAGACCCACTGAATATGCATACGAAATTTCATCAAAATCGGTCAAGCCGTTTCGGAGGAGTATCGAGACTAACATTGTGACACGAGAATTTTATATATATAGAGAAGATATATATATATATATATATATTTTGGTTTTTTGGTTCACACCCCCTCTACCCCCCCCAATATATCTCTCTTTCCTCCTCTATGTTATTTCTATCTCCCCCTCCCCCTCTTACTCCCCCTGCCTTTGGCCACTTTTCGCCATCTCCATCCTCTTTCGCTATCTTTCGCCCTCTTTAGCCAAATTTCGCAATTTTTCGCCATCTTTCGCTATCTTTCGTCCTCTTAAGCCATATTTGTTATAAATATACTTACCAAATACTGTGTTAGTATGTTGAAACATACTTACGGACGACGAAAGCTGGATTTACTGTTATGATCCGGAAACCAAAAGATAGTCAGCTTAGTGGGTGTTTCCTTCAGAGTAAGTAAGAATAAAGATGGTGGCCTCGTTCTTCTGAAGGACAGGACAGGTCGCAACAATTGTCTTAAAGGTTTAAAAAACAGTTACTACAGAGTGGTAAGTACACTAACTATTGTTTGCCACTTGTTTTGGAAAAAGTTCAGGAAAAACGACCTCGCAGTAAAATCCTGCGTTTTGGACGTTCCACGTACCCGGACAAAGCTGTTCGACTCGACGTTCTTCTTCCGAACCGCAAGGGACTAGAATATACTTCCTGAGTACTGTGTTCCCCGACGACTGCAATCTGGGGATCTTCAGGAGAAGAATAAACGGGGACTTTCTAGGGAAGCGCGTTCCATCTTAGGCCGCATCTTACCTTACTACCACGCGCTGCTTTATCGATAGTAAAAAAAATCTTACTTCGCCATGATAACGGCGAAGTCGGACGTGGGATTACCGGGTCACCCACCGTACACCGTACAGCCCCGATTTGGGGAATAAATAATACCTTGCGATTTTTATTTATTGCCGAAAATAAAAGAAAATCTTTGAGGAAAACCTTTTATGGACGCCGAAGAAGCAGTGGCTGCGTTTCAAAATGCCTTCAAAATACCTAGGTGGTAAAATTTCTAGGTGGTAGAGTTCTGCATTGTCTTGCCCGGGTCTGGTACCTCTGTCTTACTGTACGCCGTACTTGTAACATTAGATAGCAACGCACCATTAACATCTTTGGTGTCTATAGGCGATGATTGACTCTTTCCTTCAGGAGACCCATCTGCTTGTTTGATTTTAAAAAAAAATCAAGGTTTTGTCCCTTACGGCCTTTCATATTTCCAGTATCGATATAGTCTCATGGTGGAGCAAATTCAAAATAAATTTACTCTATTTTTATATTTTAAAGAATATGGATCGTACCCTATATATCCGTGAATGTACCCTAGTTTACTTGTGCTAGGTATGGTTGGGTATAGTTGGGCACCTGCCCCACCCTCGCTGGCGGGTGAGCCGCGGCCGTGCGCGCCCCGCGTCGCCGCCCCAACGCACTGAGGGTCCCTACACCAACGACTAACCTACCGAAATATGCCCCACTATCGCGTGCTATACAGCTAATTCATTTCATTTCCGTAGAAATAGATATTTATAATAGTAGCCTTCCGAAAGTCACGGAATGCCTTCAAAGATGTATTCAAACTGTGTATGATGATGTAAATGTATAAATAAATAAATAAAAAAAATAAGTTACCGGCTACATTAGAGTCCCAACCGTAATACGACAGTGACAAGCATAAACGCTATTGCAGCAAGAATAGCTAAGACTCACACCTGGTCAAAGACTTTTACTTTATCAAGCTCAGGTCTGTCCCTATGTATATATTTGCCAGAATATGGGTGTTACAAGTTTTTAAAAATTTATCAAGTTACGAACATATTCTACTATTATATGGTGTGCAAATATTTAAAAAAATGTATAATGAATATTACCTTTAAAACTTTGTATCGATTTTTTAGAATTACTACCGGATCGGAACGCGGCCACACACTGAGAAGATCCAGCGGAAGAAATTCAGCAGGCATGTCTTTTCTCTTTTTTTATGTACCTACTTATTACTAATGCACAAGAATAATTTAATTTCACAAAAGTTATGTTTGTTACTACAAAGTTTCATTTTTTGTGTAATCAAAAGTTATTTCACCATTTACAAAATTGATTTTTTTTTAAGGCGAAGTTAACAAATTTCTATCTATAAAAATTTAATTTTATCAGCTAAAAATTCTTTAATATCATAATAAGTTTTATCTAACAGCAAATCAAACAAGTTTTTGTGAAAAACTATCAGGAATATGATTGTATACAATAACAGACATACAATACACATTTTTTGTAAAAATATTTTATTTTTGGTTAGGCACGTATAATTTTTTATTATTCCAAAAATATGAGTTACCAGTGATTTCAGCATTTGTTTAAAATAGCTTTTGATGCTTTTTTACAAATACTTATAGTTCTGAAATATACAAACATGGTAAAGGAAGTACCTTAAGAGAGTAATTAACACTTATTGTTCGAATGCATTTCTTTTGGACTCTAAAAATTCGTACCAATTCAACTCAGTTTCTCCAAATAGGAATTCCATATTGTAAATGTATGTTACAGATTTCCACAAAATAAAGTTTCAATCTATAAAATATCGTAAAACCAAACAAACCTAATTTAATCGGACAGATGTTAAAAGTCCAATCATATCTAACTTTATCCAGAAGCTTGGCCACGCTATTAACAGAACACGCTTCTCCCGAGTGATAGAAATAAATGACTTTAATTTATACAGATGTTAAGATCTACTGTATTTAGTGTAAGCACGTGGGACTCGCGTGCCCGTTTGATGTTAGACCTTCAAATTATACGGTGACCGATTTTTTTTCTGTTGGCAAACAATAAAAATGCAATCAAACTGGGCAAAGGATGATAGAACTTAAAATCCGCCGCGTTAGTCCTGACAAAATTTCGTAATAGGTGATTTTCCCCGGTGTTAACCCGGGCTTAATTGAAGAATAGACAACTGCTGTTTTGCTAGGCAGGTCGTAAAATGCGACCAACTGGCTATACGTGTCACTATCATCGTGACGATTAGGTGCTAGAGTTCTGCAACGTCTCGCCCGGGTATTTGGTACCATTAGCTTATATATTCCTGCCGCAATAGCGTCAATGCTTGTCATTGTCGTGTTCCGGTTTGGAGGGTAAGGTGACCGGTAAACTTATGCATGTGGCATTAGACCTCGCCACAAGATAGCAACGCACCATTAACATCTTTGTTGTCTATAGAATTTTTCCATCAGGAGACCCATCTGATTGTTTGCTAACTTATGATAGAAAAAATATAAATTAATAAATAGAGAGGCATTGTTTACATCAAATAAAGACACAGACGAATTTGCACACACAAATACACTAAATATGTACATTTATATATGAAACACGCACATATTGATTAGGAAATCGAACCATATATAACCACAGACCAATTAGAGTATTATATATAACCACAGACCAATTATATATCGACGCGTCCCAAGAACAAAATCGTATGGAGAGATCAGACGAAATTGGTTTTATAATAAAATTCGCATTAAACACGTATAAAGCTACAAGACAATATATTTTTTATATTTATTGGTCTTTTGTTTTTGGAAATACTCAAGTGAATATCATCTTATCTACAATGTACTCCCGCAAACAAACATATTGTAATTTGGTGGTTATGCAGATACGATTTTGTTCTTGGGACGTGTCGAATTATAACTTAGTACTATGCGTTCCAACCAAGAATAGGATCGCGCTTGTTATCAACTTCATACCACAAGTGTGAAATTAGTAATGTCAGCAAAAAAAATTTTTGTTCAAAAAATATTGCTGATTTGTTGAAGAAAAAATAACGTATTAATAATATTTTCATCAATAAAAAATTAGTAAAAAACATCAGTCTAGCTTTTCATCTATATAAATAAAAAAGTCGTGTTAGTTACACCACTTATAAGTCAAAAACAACGGGGGCAATTTGTTACGATTTTTGTGGGTTTGAGTTGTCTTTGTCCAGAATATGGTAAAAAGTACTAAAATATAATATTCATCAATAAAAAAATTAGTGTTAGTTATTTTACATATATTCTACACTTTTATCGTCGGCATTTGGCCAACTCAATTTTAACACAATATTTATTAACTGTTAATATCAGTTAATAAATATTGTGTTAGTTATTTTACACCTTATTTTAATACATGGTAACTTGATCTGATGGGAATCTAAATAAAAAATATACCTAATAGAATGACAATTTTTTAAAGTATTTCTTTGTTAGAATTTTTTGCACAGCTTGCTCATCACTTATGAAGTTTTTGCAAAATGCGGAGCAATATGTCATCCTGACAGTCCTATTCTCAGTTGGAACGCATAGTAGTATAAACTAGTAAAATCAAAAAACTTAGTAGTATAAACTAGTAAAATCTCTGGCACAAAAAATGCCGGACAAAACTTGGCGACAGACACAGACACAAACACAAAGTCTACAAGACCGAGCACGTTTGAGAGGGAGTGTTGTACAGTTTTAAATATTCGTTAAATTTTAGCGATATTAATGTAAATACGCTGGAGCAAACCTGTGCTACAGGAACTACTAAGGATATTTAACTCCGTCTTGCACTCGGGGAGAACTCCAAGGGCGTGGAATAGGAGCATAGTAGTTTTGTTTCACAAAAAGGGGGACAAAACATTGCTTAAAAATTATCGACCCATCTCGCTCCTAAGCCACGTCTATATGCTGTTCTCAAGGGTAATTACAAATAGACTAGCACGAAGACTTGACGACTTCCAACCTCCCGGGCAGGCCAGGTTTCGACGAGACTTTGGCGCCGTAGGCCTTTCACAGTGTGGCAAATTATACAGAGAAGGAAGAATATAATCAGCCCCTGTGTCTTGCATTTGTGGATTACGAGAAAGCGTTTGACTCGATCGAGACCTGGGCTGTTCTGGAATCCCTGCAACGGTGCCAGGTGGATTACCGGTACATTGATGTGCTGAGATGCATATACAATTCCGCAACAATGACCGTCCACATCCAAAACGTCCAGACAAGACCAATTCAATTACACAGAGGCGTAAGACAGGGGGATGTTCTATCCCCGAAACTATTCACAAGCGCATTGGAGGACGTCTTCAAACTACTGGACTGGAAAGGACGAGGAATCAACATAGAAGGTGATCGCATCTCGCACTTACGATTTGCCGACGATATTGTCATCATGGCAGATTCACTGGAGGAGCTGCAAGAAATGCTGACTAGCCTGAATGGAGCCTCCCAAAGGGTGGGGCTTGGTATGAACTTGGACAAAACCAAGGTTATGTTCAACTCACACGTTCAACCTAGTTCAGTCACCGTATATGGCATGACTCTCGAAGTTGTTCGGGAGTATGTACACCTTGGGCAGATTGTGCAATTAGGTAAAAACAACTTCGAGAGGGAAGTTAATAGGAGGATCCAGTTAGGCTGGGCAGCGTTTAAAAAGCTTTGTCACATTTTTTCGTCGCCTATACCACAAAGCTTGAAAACGAAAGTCTTCGACCAGTGCGTCTTACCAGTCATGACATACGCAGCCGAGACGTGGACACTAACGGTGGGACTGGTTCATAGACTCAAAGTCGCTCAGCGGGCTATGGAGAGAGCTATGCTCGATGTGTCCCTCAGGGATAGAATCCGAAACGAAGAAATTCGTATGAGGACCAAGGTCACTGACATAGCTCAGAAGGTTTTCCGCCGTGTTGGTCCCGGCCTCCTTTGTAGAATAGGCCAACTGCCGTTCTACCAGGCAGGTCGTAAAAGGCGACCGATTGGCTATCGAGTCACTACCATCGTGGCTACTAGGTGGTAGAGTTCTGCATTGTCTCGCCCGGGTCTGGTACCACCGCCTTACCTATTCCTGCCGCAATAGCGTCAGTGCTTGTCGCTGTCGTGTTCCGGTTTGGAGGGTAAGGTAGCCGGTAAACTTATGCATGTGTCATTAGAGCTCGCCACAAGATAGCAACGCACCATTAACATCTTTGGTGTCTATAGGCGATGGTTGACTCTTTCCATCAGGAGACCCATCTGCTTGTTTGCTATCTTATGATATATATAAAAAAAAAAAAGGTTAGCAAGCTGAAGTGGCAATGGGCAGGTCACATCTGCCGTAGATCTGACCACCCATGGAGTAAACGGCTCTTAGAGTGGAGACCGCGTCTTGGCAACGTAGCGTGGGACGCCCCCTTATGCGGTGGCGCGACGATCTGCGCAGGGCGGCGGGAAGTAACTGGATGAGGAGAGCCGAAGACCGGACTCAGTGGCGCGCCTTGGGAGAGGCCTATTTCCAGCAGTGGATGAATGCCGGCTGATGATGATGATGATAATGATGAATGTAAATACGAGGATTTTAAAATACCTACCTGTACCTACCTAGGTACAATGTTTTAATTTGTATACAAAAACATACTTATATGGTTTGGCCGGCGCGGTTTCGGTTGGCAGGTTTTTTTACACTCCATATAAAAGTTCAGTTTTTGTATATTCTATTGATAACCTTAATAAAATAAATAAATAAATAAATATATTGAGGCTTTATTAATACTTATTTGTACTTTGGGGGAAATGATCTTGATTCGATTGCTACGGCATTATCTTCAAGTTGATGTCAATGTGATAATGCTTTGATATAATATGTAGGTTATATGAGGATTTATTCCGGTACTGACAAAATTTTTAAGAATGAAAGTTATATGATAAATGATAATGCCTACTCATCTGGTCAGCGATAATGCCACTACATACAGATAAGCGGGATGAAAAGTAAAAATGAATCATTGCATGGTCATTCCTGCATCATAGGTGATATCATTTTTAGGGTTCCGTACTCAAGAGCACAAACAGAATCCTATTACTAAGACTCCACTGTCAATCCGTCTGTCTGTCTTCAGCCTGTATCTCATGAACTGTAGTTGTCAATCAAACGATGATTTGTAATTGAAATTTTCACAGATGATATATTTTTGTTGCTGCTATAACACCCAATACTAAAACCAGAATAAAATAAATATTCAATATTTATTTTATTCTATATTTAAAATAAATATTGAATATTTATTTTATTCTATACTAGCTGTTGCTCGCGATGCCCGATGCGCGATCGCGATGCGCGATGTCTACCCTGTAAGGGATCTGGCGTGAAGATATATATGTATGTATTTGTATTTTATTCTACATTTTAAATAAATATTATATATGGGAAGGGGAATAAATATTTAAAAACAACAAAGAAAAATATCGACACGCAGGGATTAAACCTGCGACCGTCTCCCTAAAGCCGGGACGCTCTACCACTGAGCTAATATTGACAGGCTCTATATGGCGAAATTCTTCTTTGTTATATGACGTCGAATCATGCTGATCGACAGTGGCGTGCAGTCTATAAAGGCAATTAAGCAGTGCTTTACTTGCCATTCATGACTTTAATTAATAGTAAATAAATGAATAAACAACATATATTAATTTTAAAAAAACGCCTAATATTTTATAAATAGCACCAATTTGCAAGCACACAAACATTATGTTTGCCAGGTGTATGACAACTTCAGTTTTCAACGAAGTAAGGCATTTCACTATCAGTAGGATATTTGTTAGAATGTGTGTAGTAATTTTTGTGTTTGTATTCAGTTCGCAAACGCACACATCTATGAATTTCGTAAGCAGCGATGACGTAATCTACTGCGGCAGTCCGTACTGTTCGGCAATTATCGAGAGTAATTGTTGCGTAGAGCAAATGTTGCTAATGCGTATTATCAGAATAAAATTAATAGATGGAAATCTAAAAAATCACGGTTGAACATTATGCATTTTTTTAGTAAGGTTTTATTTGTTTAAATAGGAGAAACGTATTTGTGTTTTGTGAAACTCGAAAGCCATTTGCTTGTTTCGTGTGATAAGCGTTGTTTATTATTTTGTTTGCGTCATATTTTTCATTTTAACATTTGAAAAATTGTACATTTATGTCTTTTACTGAGTTTCTATAATAATTGTACCGAGGCGGGGAGGGGGGGGGGGAGTGAAGGGGAGGGGAATTTGTTTACCACTCTATTAACTCTATAGGTCACCGCTATAAGTTTCACGCTTAAAATTTTTTGTATATCACGAAATAAAGAAAACAAGGGGAAGTGAAGAGTGGGCGTGCCGCGTGCGTCACTATTATGCGCTTTTACTCTAAATTGCCTTAGTGATACTTACCATATCATTAGGAGATAGTCGTCGTGCGAAAATCTATTATACACTGAATTATGCCGTATTGTGCCATCCTTGAATGCAGAAATGATAGTAGAATACAGATGATTAAAAATGGAGATATTTCATATCATTCGAAAGTACAATTTTCATTTTATTTTAATTAAATTCCTGATTTAATATAATCTCTAATGATATAATAGAAAGTCAAGCTAAAATCAGCCGTACACCTTACATATAAAGTTCATTTTAGGTTGACCTATTTTTTCTAGAAAGATATACGTAATGACAGTCATTACGTATATCGTTCTAGAAAGTTCTCTACTCAAATATGATCAACTGAAAACTACGGAAAAATCAATGCTGCCATCTATTGTAGAATAGCGAAACTATTACGATCTTAAGTTTCACTATTGTACAAATAGATGAGTCTATTTTGAATAGACTACAAAAGGACGTAAATAGTAAATACTCTTTTTTTTTGTAGCAAAATAAAATTTATTGTAACGCAGTTTGGTATATTTTTAAATGTTCTGTTTGTGTGTTTCGGATTATTGTTGTTTAAAATGAAAACGACCAATGAAACAATGTTTGCATTAGTAGTTTATATGCAATAATGCTTATTTTATGTGTGAGTGTGGCGATCGCGGTCCTGATACAAATGTTTGTACTTGCCAATTCCGTTGTTTTCTTTATTTCGTGTTGTATATAATAGTTTTGCATTTGTCATTAATCTATACATATAATAAAATCGTAGGAAAGTCAAAACTGTACATTGAATATTTTTTTAAAAAAATACTTGGGGCGTGATCTACAATCGATATCGAAGCCAAAAATATAGTTTTTAGAATTTTTGTCTGTTTGTCTGTATGTATGTCCGGGGTAAACTCAAAAAGTGCTGCATGGATTCACTTCAAATTTTGTATGAATATTACTAATAGGTCGGGTCGACATATAGGTTACATACTATCACGCTACCACCTACGGGAGAGGGGCAGTGCGGAGTAAACGAACTCCGCGCGAACGAAGTCGCTGGCAACAGCTAGTTATTATAATAAATGACTTTTTTTGTATTATAAGATAGCAAACAAGCAGATGGGTCTCCTGATGGAAAGAGTCAACCATCGCCTATAGACAGCAAAGATGTTAATGGTGCGTTACTATCTTATCGCAAGATCTAATACCACTGCATAAGTTTACCGGCTAACTTACCTTCCAAACCGGATCACGACAGTGACAAGCACTGATGATATTGCGGCAGGAATAGGAAAGGCGGTGGTACAAGACCCGGGCGAGACAATGCAGAAGTAGCCACGATGTTAGTAACTTGCATAGTCAGTGGGTCGCCTTTTACGACATGCCTGGCAGAACGGCAGTCGGTCTATTTTTCAAAGGAGCCCGGAACCATAACGGGGGAAAAAATGACTTTTTGTCATAATAACGGTTAAAATAACTAGTGTTGTCAGGGACGCCTTACCTAAACGGGATAACCTTATCGCATTTTATAAATTTCCGCTACGTAGGTACGTAGATAAGGAAGTTACTGATTTTGCCCTGATTTTCGAAAACCAGTTTTTACCGGATCTCCACATTTTGGGGTCCTTTTCCGACTATTTTAACGATAACTTTAGTATGTCTCTCTGTCTGTATGTGTGTGTGTGTGTGTGTCTGTCTGCAAGTGTGTATGTAAACATAATGTACCGATTGAGTACAAAAACTAATCAGCTCTATTCTTCAAAACACTACATCTAATTCATAAATTACATCAAAATCGGTTTATCCGTTTGGGAGAAATCGTTGACGTAAATTTTGAAAAAAGTGTTTTTTCGACATAACTTTGAAATTTTTCAACCAATCATTTTTTGGTATTCTAAGACATTTTAGTGAAAAAAAAACAACGTCGATTACCGTTTGTTTTAAAAATCAAAATTGAGTCTAATTTTCAAAATAGCTGTTCAAATATTAAAATTACGTCGTTTTTGGCAAAGTTACTTAATATTTTAGGACTAACTTTTAGGGTAATACACCAATTGACTTAAACCTTTTATCAGCTTTTCTCCTCAAATACCATTAATAGTATCAAAATCGGTCAATTTGTTTGTGATTTATCAATGACTAAAATTTTTGAAAAAGAATATTTTTTAACATATAGCTAAAGCATTATTTTAGATCTCAAAATTAAGTCGAATGCCATTCGAAAGATCAAAATCGATCATTGTTTTTAAAATATAAAGCTTTACAAAAATCGATATACTGCCATTTTTAACAAAATAGATGTTTGAACTAAAAAAATTATGCTTATAGTTTTACTCCTTTGAGCATTACCTTTGAGGTTTTGTTAATACACTTGTACTGTTTCACAAATTACTTTAAATTTAATTAATACCACCAACCGGTTTCGCCTTTTACGGCATCTTCAGGGCTATCCTAAAAAATCCTAATCCTATCCTATCCTAAAAGGCGAAACCGGTTGGTGATATTAATTAAATTTAAAGTAATTTGTGAAACAGTACAAGTGTATTAACAAAACTACAAATGGAGTTTCACCAAGTGCCGACGATAAATAGTGTAAAATACATTACCTTTGAGCTTAAACAGTTAAAAACCGGCCTGCAGGGTCAACCGTTTATAGATTTTTTTACATATACCTATTTTAGTTTATATGATCTTCCAGGTACTATAATAGCTTTTTATTAATGATAATTATGATTTGGATCGGGTCAAAAAATCAACGATTTTTTTATAACTACATTTTTTTAAATTACTTCTTCCCGAAAGGATCAATTTGACTTGAATGAAAAAAAAAACAATGTCCCACCTCCTCCCAAAAGGAGGATAAGTTTACCGGCTACTTTACCTTCCAAACCAAAACACGACAGTGACTGCAGAACTCTACCACCTAGAAGCTACGATGGTAGTGACTCGTATAGCCAATCGGCCGCCTCTACTACCTGCCTGGCAGAACGACAGTAGGCCTATTCTTCAAAGGAGCCCGGGACCAACACGGGAACACGGGATATATTTCTAAGCTACTAGATACTGGACAATGTTAAGACAAATATGAACAAAATAACGACACTAGATTTATATTTGTAAATTAAATAGTGTTGTAGTTATGATAAGATCAGACGATATTCCATTTTCATTATGGTGCACTTTTTGACCTAGTACCCGCACTGCTAATTTAGTGGACTGTAAGTGCATGTTGTGTGCAACAGAGAAAATCGCGCCCAAAAATTTGAACTTTTATTTGTGACTCTTCAAAAAATCTATAAAAGACATGGAAAAAGTTGATCTACATAAAATTTTTGTAGCGTCGTTTACGAAAATCGCGCCCATTAATTTGCACCTTTACTTATAAAGGTGCAAATTTTTGAGCGCGATTTTCTCTGTTGCACCACGGTTGACTAAATTAGCAGGGCAGCGTAGGTTTCGGCGTCATTTTAAAGCTGCCACCAATGCACGCCAAATGCGGCAACATTGCCCCAGGTGCAAGTGCTAGTAAAATTATATTCGATGCATAGGTAAATGATGCAACAAAATCTGTGATATCATCATATGACATGATAAACATATCCTGAAATATTGAATCATTTTCGGCTATCTCCACAGGTTCGTTAATTAAATATTAAAATATTTTCTTGTAGGCCGGAGGTCACGTTAAACCGGCATTATTTAGATAACAGCCACGAGCTTCACAGATGTATTATTTTCCACTAGTCATCATACGAGTTTATTTAGTCATTTGAAGTTAGCGGTAAAGAATGGTTCTCCTGATAAGAGAAAACCATCGTGTATTGACACCGAAGATGTTAATGGTGCGTTGCTATCCGTATGGTGAGATCTCAATTTTATTTATTTATTTACAGACTGGCTGTGCCCGCGACTTCGTCCGCGTAGGAAATTTTGTTATAAAATTTCCGTGGTTTAAAAGATTGACAAGCCCGGGGTTTTACAGGCATAGTTCCCGTTCCCGTGGGATTTCTAAGATAAAAACTCCTATGTCCTTTCTCGGGTCTCAAACTATTCTTGTGCCAAATTTCATTCAAATCGATTCAGTGGTTTAGGCGTGAAGAAGAGATAGACAAAGTTAATTTTGTATTTATAATATTAATATAAATATTCATCCACATAAATAATGCAACATGCATAACTTTACCGGCTACCTTACCCTTCAAATTGAAACACGGTGGCAAGCACTGACGCTATTGCTGCAGGAATAGGGAAGATGGCGGTAGCGAACTCGGGCGAGACGATTCAGAACTCTACCACCTAATAGCCACGTTGGTAGTGACTTGCATCGCCCCTTACGAACTACCTGGCAGAACTGCAGGTATTCCATTTTACAAAAGGTGCTCGGACCAACACGGGGTAGCCATGTGACTTTCGACTTCGTCGTTTATGTAACGGATAGATCATAGAGTGTTAATTTAGGCTCTTATTGTTACTGATCGAAGAGTTAGGATGTGTGCATACTTAGCTAGTTTTATCTGGACATCAGATTTTTATATCATAGGAAAACAAACAGGCTGATGGTTCTCCTTATGGAAAGATACAACCATCACCTTCAGACACCTGAGATGTTAATGGTACGGTGAGTGCGATGCGGTCTAGCCTCGCCCACTGCCTCCCGTTAGTAGTGTGCTACTGCGAGCGGAATTGCGCGTACGTGGTCTCCCGTGCTTTGAGTATTAATTTATAAAGTTAAGTACGTAATTATGGGTGAAGAATGACTAATAATTTTAGTTCGAGGCTGTAAAGAGCAAAGAGCAACATGGTCTGACGTATTATAATCTGCAAATTCCACGTTATGAATTATAATAACTACGAAAGGAGAATAACATTTGGAAGGAAATATGGAAATTCGCTGCGTTACGATGCGGCCCTCTGCGGGCCGTCCTAATGTAGTATAATGTATTCGAATATTTATATCCCACTACGTAGATGACATGTCATTACATATGCTATAACTATAATTTTTAGGGTTCTGTACTTCGAAAGGACGAAATGGAACCCTTAGGGCGTATGTGCACTACAAATAATTTTACTGTCCGGCAGTCCTTTTACGGTCCGATGCGGTATGAAAGCAACGGATGATAGCTTGTGCACTTGTTCGTCTTTACTCGGATTGGTGCCATGCAGTTTAGGATAACTTTCTTTGAAACAACATGCCAAGATACGCCCAATTACGCTAGGAACAATGAGTTTCTTCGAACGTCGGCAGTTGCTTGCTTTATCTACGTTCCAAGACGTAGAAGACAAAGAGAGTATTGAGTTCTTCCCATCTATTATCTATTATCTACACATATAATAAAATCGTAGGAAAGTCAAAACTGTACATTGAATATTTTTTTAAAAGAATACTTGGGGCGTGATCTACAATCGATACCGAAGCCAAAAATATAATTATTAGAATTTTGTCTGTTTGTCTGTTTATCTGTTTGTCTGTTTGTCTGTTTATCTGTTTGTCTGTTTGTCTGTTTGTTTGTCTGTTTGTCTGTATGTATGTCCGGGGTAAACTCAAAAAGTACTACATGTATTTACTTCAAATTTTACATGAATATAACTAACAGGTCGGGTCAACATATAGTCTACATATTATCACGCTATCACCTACAGGGGAGGAGCAGTGCGGAGTGAACGAAGTCCGCGCAGACGAAGTCGCAGGCAACAGCTAGTTTTAAATAAAAAGGGTCATCTTACATAAATTACAATTAACTGAGACAAGACATTTTTTTTTTATTACTATAGAGCTGTCTCTGTGAGAGAGATGTCTACAGCTACTTATAAATATATAACTTAACCGCGTGGATGCAGAGGCAAGATACGAAATAAGGCTGTGTGTGTGTGAGAATTTGCCAATGGAAAAAGGTTGATCCGGATGGGGAAAAATAAAATGTCGGACCGTAAAGTCACGTATAGCGCACAAGCTAGTATATGCATTTATGTCGTGCCATATCGGACAGTAAAATTCCTTGTAGTGCACAAGCGCCCTTATTTTTTTCTGTGTCCGTCTGTTCGTCTGCCTGTCTGTCACTAGGCTGTATCTCATAAACCGTAATAGCTAGAAATCTGAAATTTTTGCAAGTTATGTATTTCCGTTGCTGCTATAACAACAAATACTAAAAATAAAAAAAATAAAACATTTGACCCCCTTAGTCCCCATATAAAAGACGTGTTTTTTTTCGTATTTTTTGCTATGATGGTACGGAACCCTTCGTGCGCGAGTCCAATTTGCACTTGGTCGGTTTTTTAATTACATCACAAAAAAAACGCGATCAAAATATATGACCGTTTTTGTCACAACTTTGCGGTTTCACAAGGAAATCAAAACTTATAGCATACTTCTGTAAGAATAATTCACAAATGTAAAGCGAAACATCGATATTTATTAAAATTAAGGATATCATTTGACTATTACTGTATTTAAAATTATTATTTCTGGCATCGTCTGATTGGTTGTTTTGTTGGCGCTTCGATCGTTTCTTTTCTGTATTTGTTTCGTATGTCAAGATTGGCGAGCCGGCCGGCGGCGTAGCGCGGCATTCAATCGCAGCCTTTCGAAAGAGACGCTCGAGTCACCAATAATATTTGTAAAAAGGGAAAAATAAGTGGAAATTGTGAAGTGGTGTAAAATATCAAGGAAATAAGGTAATTATTGAGAATAATGATATGTAGTGTTCTTTAAATTGAGGCTAAATCGTGATCGTATCCAACACTTCCCATTGACCTAGAATGTGTAGCTATGGTTACTTACAAGTTTGTAGGGAACCTTCGTTATCCGAGACCAACTCGCAATTCACCGGCTTTTAATCAGGAGAACTATATTATACATGAAAACTTATTTTTGTACTTTCCGAATTCATATCATAACATGATGAATCAAATTTCAAGTTGTTCACTAAAAGGGCTCGTGACCAGCGTCCTTGGTAGACAAGTAGCCAGTATCTGATAAGCAAGGCCATAAATATTGCCGAATAATTCAGAGGTAAATCACCTGTTATCAAACTGCAATACTGAAGAGTACTGATTATAATTTAAACCTTAGCTTAAATCTTAGATATTGGGGACTCCCGAATTTATTTCATTTCTTGTTTCATCAAATGGATGGCTATGAAATGGTTATTTATTGGCAAAAATGTGACCACTACCAGTCTTTATAGATTACTAGCGGCGTTACGTGCTTCGCTACGTATCGCCATTTATTGTATTCATTTGTTACAAAAAATGTGATAAATGAAGAAAGATTTTATGCAAACTTCACATAAACCATCTACTAAATAGTCCGAACAAAGCCTAAATATTTGGTTTGGATAGGTGAGCCCGTTCTTGAGTTATAAAATTACAACAAAAAGTGGAATTGATTATATATATAAATATTTTTTCAGCTTTTCTGAGAAACATAAATTTGCCCGGGATTGGAAAGTGCCCGTTCGGCGATGCCATCTATCACATTTGTGGGACCAAGTATCTTCGGCTAATCGTGGGTGCACTTGTTGCACCTCTGCCTACCCCTGATATGGGCGTGATCATAGGCCTCTTTCATCTTATCAGATGATTTTAACAGCGCCACTTCGAGGTAATGGATGTATACCACACTTACGCTGGTGGCTATACAGCCTTATTCGGGATCCGCAACAGCGACCACAATGTTGGCAAGTAGTACTACTATGGTTTGTTGCTGATACTGTATTGGTCACGATTATGCCTAAGCTTCCGTTTGTGGGCTAGTGTCTTCAACCAAGTAACAACATGAGACTTTAGGCCGTCAGCGGTGGATTCTCTCCAGCGACTGCGTTCCTGTGCCATCTCTTCCCAGCGAGAGAAATCAATGTCGAAGGAGAACATGTCGCATTTTACACTGTCTTTGAATCTCAGCAACGGACGACCTACGGGTCGCTTTGCTTGAGCTATTTGACTTAGGAGTGTTTGTCTGGGTAAACGAGAGAAGTCCATACGGTGTATGTGCCCCAGTCAGCGCAACCTTTTCTGTTTTAGTAGAGCAGTTACACTGGGCCTTGTGATCTCAAGAACCCTCTCGTTTGTCACTGTGTCTCTCCACGATATGCCTAAAATGTTTCGAAGACAACGCATATGAAAGGAGTTCAACCGTCTTTCCTGTCTCGTATACGATGTCCAGGTTTCCACACCGTACAAGAGGACACTTAAAACGAATGTCTGGTACACGATCGCCTTAGTCCTAGCCGTCAGGTGTTTGTTGTCCCAAACTCTTGTGCTGAGTTTCCCGAACACCGTAGCTGCCTTGCCGATGTTCCGATCTCCGCATCAAGTGAGAGGTTGTTCGTTATAGTAGACCCCAGGTAGATAAACGAATCAATCACCTCCAAGGATGTATTATACAAAGTTATAAACGGCTTGCTTGCAACCCCTTGCGCTATCACCACGGTCTTCCCGATGGTGATGTTCTTCCCCATGGGATGGGCGTGAAGATACTTTATATTTTGGTATCTAGTCAAAAATGGCAATACATAGATGGGCATAGATAAATGGCACCATCTTAACAAAACAGATGGCTTTCGTCGTTATGTCATACTTAATATAGCTATAAGATTTTTTCATACATAAAAAATATAAATGTTCAAAAGAATTGTAAATGAATTTGAATGCTAATGTATAGCGCAATAGGTGAATAAATAAACTAGATATAAAATGAAACAATCAGGTGGAAAGCACATGGAAAGATTTTCCCCACGTTGTTCCGTCTTCCCTTTAAAGAACAGATTATCTGCCATTCTGCCCGGCAGACGTGCCGTGGCAGCAAATCGCCGTTTGTAAACATTGAACTTCGAAATCACCGACCACACAGCCTATAGACGGCTAATGTTTGATTTTCCGTATTAAATGCATTCTGGCAACTAGCTGAGGTAAGACGAAGTGGGGTTGCAACGCCGTAATTGGCTAACTCAAGGCCACAGTGAAAGATAGTAATGTACAGAGCATCTGATTGGTCGACACTGATTACCCAATCACTACTCATTGGCGCGTGGACATTTACATCGGAACTATAAGTCAGATGTGTTGACACAGGTCAATCGCCTATTATTAGGTGTCTATGGGCTGTGTGGTCGGTGTTCTAAATCTATGCGCAGGCGGCAGTAATTAATATTTTCATTAAATAATCAGGACAAAAATTTAAGTAACAATTTTTGACATATAGGTTTGAGAATCAAATACTAAACACTTTCCTTTAGTACAATTTTTTGCCAGTCAACCTGTATGTACATTAAGAAATGCAGACAAATACAATTTATCTATACATATAATAAAATCGTAGGAAAGTCAAAACTGTACATTGAATATTTTTTTAAAAGAATACTTGGGGAGTCATCTGTAATCGATGTCGAAGCCAAAAATATAGTTTTTATAATTTTTGTCTGTTTGTCTGTTTGTCTGTTTATCTGTTTGTCTGTCTGTTTGTCTGTTTGTCTGTATGTATGTCCGAGGTAAACTCAAAAAGTACTGCATGGATTTACTTCAAATTTTGCATGAATATTACTAACAGGTCGGGTCAACATATAGGCTACATATTATCACGCTATTACCTACGGGAGAGGAGCAGTGCGGAGTAAACGAAGTCCGCGCGGACGAAGTCGCTGGCAACAGCTTGTATTTAATACCTTTAAACGAGCAATGCTTGTGTATCAAATTTATACATATAATAAAATCGTAGGAAAGTCATGTATGTACGGGGTAAACTCAAAAAGTACTGCATGGATTTACTTCAAATTTTGCATGAATATTACTAACAGGTCGGGTCAACATATAGGCTAGGTACATATCACGCTAGCACCTACGGGGGAGGAGCTGTGCGGAGTAAACGAAGTCCGCGCGAACGACGTCGCGGGCAACAGCTAGTATATCTATAATCTGAATCTTTGAAACAGCTCCAACGATTTTCATGAAATTGAGTATGCAGGATATGCATCGGGGGCATTGATATAAAAAGGGAAGATACGTTACCTAGTCACAGCCCTGGTCCTACAAAACTAGGTCCGTGGACACAGTGATAATTGGTGACAATCAATCACGCGCGGGACCTCATATCATACACTTATATTTTCCGACTGTTTTTACTGTTAAACACGCATCAAAATACCTTCTTGTATATTCAGCCAGTGTTATAATCACTCAAGAAAAAAAATAAGACACACGGGATTACTTTCCATTCGTAAGTACGGTTAAAACAATTTGTTTGAAAATAAGATTAAATTATTGTTTAGTTCGCCATGTTTGCGAGAGTGAGATAGTACAATACAAAAGTAAGCGAGAGAAACGTAATTTGCTACGTTCGTTGCATTACTTTGCGTTCGACTGATCGAGCTTAGGTTTAGCAATTGAGATA
Source organism: Apodemia mormo (assembly GCA_036924255.1). Taxonomy (NCBI): domain Eukaryota; kingdom Metazoa; phylum Arthropoda; class Insecta; order Lepidoptera; family Riodinidae; genus Apodemia; species Apodemia mormo. Next base: position 20,105,210 of record JAUPFN010000026.1, read on the forward strand.
TTAAGTAGAGCGTAACATATCTTCCCTTTTTATATCAATGGTTTTTACCAAAAAAAAACGAGCAATGCTCGGTCATCTGGGTACTAAAATTATATTGAATTTCGACCACTGATTAATATTATCTAAAGCTACGAAGATAGCAATGCATCTTTGAAAATTATTTCTTACCGACAGGAGAACCATCATTTTTGTCATAGGATAGGAAATAAGCTGATGGCACTCCTAATGGAAAGAGACAACCATCGCCTGTAGACACCAGAAAAATCAATGGTGCGTTACTATCCGTCTGGCAGGGATGTTGCTACCGTATGGCAGGGATGTTACTATATGTCTGGCAGGTATGTTACTATCCGTCTGGCAGGGATGTTACTATCCATGTGGCATGGATGTTACTATCCGTGTGACATGGATGTTACTATCCGTCTGGCAGGGATGTTACTATCCGTCTGGTAGGGATGTTACTATCCGTCTGGTAGGCATGTTACTATCCGTCTGGCATGAATGTTATTATCCGTTTGGTAGGGATATTACTGTTGTCTTTTATGACTTATCTGATCCCTATTATTGATGCAGGAGGACAGGTGGATTGCGCGTACTTTGACTTCCGGAAGGCGTTTTACACTGTTGACAACGATGTGCTGTTATCGGAAATAGTGGCGCAGGATTTTACTCCTCATTTGATCAAATTCTTCGCGAGTTATCTTGGTGAACGCCGGTAGTATGTAGAACATGCAGGTTATGAATCTGAACCATATTTTACATTTTCTGGTATAAGCCAAGGAAGTAATCTAGGACCATTAAAATTTATTTTAATGGGTAATGACCTATCGGAGGTTTTTCGAGAGGCAGAGTGTCTTCTGTTTGCAGATGACTTTAAGGTTTTCTTATGAATAGCAGATGCGTCGGATGCAGAGTGGTTGCAAGAAGACATCGATTGTGCGATGGAGTAACATCAACACGTTGTATTTCAACGTGGCTAAGTGTGTTAAAATGAGCTATAGCCGGGTTAAGGTTTCACTGCACTATCATTACAAAATGGATACTGCGTCAGTTGCACGATATAATCATGTCCGGGATCTCGGAGTAGAGATGGTACCCGAGTTAACGTTTCGTAAACATAATGTCAGCATCAGCAGGAAATCATTCCGGTTTATCTTAAGAAATTCTAGAGATTTTAGTAATATTTAGAGATAAAAATGCTGTATAACGTTCGGAGTCACTTCGAATCAATAGCTATTATTTGGAATTCCCATGAGGCCAAATACCTATAGTCTAATGGTGGAGAAAATTCAAAATAAATTTACTCTATTTTTATATTTTAAAGAATATGGATCGTACCCTATATATCCGTGAATGTACCCTAGTTTATTTGTGCTAGGTATGATTGGGTATAGTCGTGTTAGCGTTCGTGTGTGACGTATGAGGCGTGTCGCGTGGGCACCTGCACCATCGCGTGGCGGGTGAGCCGCGGCCGTGCGCGCCCCGCGTCGCCGCCCCAACGCACTGAGGGTCCCTACATCAACGACTAACCTACCGAAATATGCCCCAGTATCGCGTGCTATACAGCTAATTAATTTCATTTCAGTAGAAATAGATATTTATAACAGTAGCCTTCCAAAAGTCACGGAATGCCTTTAAAGATGTATTCAAACTGTAATGATGATGTTAATGTATAAATAAATAAAATAAAAAAAAATAAGTTACCGGCTACATTAGAGTCCCAACCGTAATACGACAGTGAAAAAGCATTAACGCTATTGCAGCAAGAATAGCTAAGACTCACACCTGGTCAAAGACTTTTACTTTATAAAGCTCAGGTCTGTCCCCATATGGAGTATTGTTCCCACTTTTGGGCTGGTGCACCCAATTATCAAATTCTTCCATTTGACCGCATTCAGAAACGAGCCTCCCACATTATACACGATTCCAATCTGAACAAACATCTGGTGCTTCTTGATTTGAGAAGAAATGTTGGTGCTCTGAGTGTGCTCTACCGGCTTTATAATGGCGGTTTTTTTTATAATGGCGAGTATTCTGAGGAATTGTTTAGTTTCGAGCCATTGGCCGAAACTTCCACCCACACTACCTTGACACATGGTGTTCATCAACAGTACGGTTTAGTCGGAACTTTTTAGTTCATACCACCAAATTATGGCCTATTGATGAACTCCCTAAATCTATATTTCGGTAAGAGTCTAAGCCTAAGAGTCGGCAACGCATCTTCTCTTACGCTGTGGATGTCCATAGGCATCGGCGACCGCTTTCCATCAGGCGACGTGTTTGCTCGTCTGCCAGCTCATATTATATAAACAATACTAGCCAGGTGGCAGGGATTGAATGCCATAAGTTACCGGCTACATTACAGTAACATTCCTAACACAACAGTGATAAGCATTAACGCTATTGCAACAAGAATGGCTAAGATGGTGGTACCAAATACCCGGGCGAGATAATGCGGAACTCTACCACCTAGTCACGATGGTAGTGACTCGTATAGCCAGTCAGTCGCCTTTAACGACTTATTAGAGCGGTAGGTGGTCTATTTTTCAAATGGAGCCCAAACACGGGGGAAACTGGTGGCACTCCTAATGGAAAGAGATAACCATCGCCATAAGCACCAGAAAAGTTAATGGTACGTAACTATTCGTGTGGAAGGATGGAATTCTATAAGTTATCGGCTTTATTGCTCTTTATTGCTCTCTTCCAACCGGAACACGTGAGTGACAAGCATTAACGCTATTGTGACAAGAATAGCTAAGGTAGTGGTACCAAAACCTTGAAATATTATAGAACTCGACCTAAATAGTAGTCACGATGTTAGAGACACTTGTTTGCCTTTTGCGAGGTGCCTGATTGTAAGGTTTGTGATCTATTATTCAAAAGGAGCCCAGATCTATATAGCCTTAAGTCTGCCTTCCATTGTGACATACGACAAGACAAAACACGACAGTGACAAACGCGGAATATGACGGGGAATAGCTAAGGTATCGCGTGCCAAGCCCGGGTGAGATGTTAAGGAACTCTATCACTTTAATGGTGGCTAATTTAACGCATAGCGTTAAATTATAACGCGCTATGTCTATAATTAACTCAACGTATAGCGTCCGCTATTTATAATAATAATATTTTTTTATACTTTATTAACAATAATTGTGAATCATAATGTGTAGAATTTTTTGACCAACACACTGGGCCTAGGGCAGCAGTAAGCCTAAATCCGCCACTACAAACCTCGTAATATGTCAAACAATGGTACCATAACGGGCCAACATAGCGCGGAACTTAACTACTATGTAGTAAAACTAACCTTCAAACCTTTTTTAGGGAGTAATTTAAAAATAGTTATGACATAGCAACTAATAACTATTTTAAATATAATTAACTATTTCATTAATTAGGTATCCGCGATAATGTGAATGTTGTTGATCTCTGTGCTGGGTAAAAAGTTTATCTCGGGGTGATTGAACTGGCCAAATCCAGAGCCAGTAGCCTGGAAGTAGGCCGAAGTTTTTTTTTTATCTATAAGACATCTGTATGAACAAAATTACACCAGCTTTTTAATTTTGAAGCTGTTTTCTTGAGGTATAGGGATAAATATAGACACCATAAAACGGGTTATGGCTGTGTCATGGACACAGCTGTGCATCTTTTACGTGAACACGTCTACGTCATGCTTAACATCTTGCGATGGTAACATTTTTCATTCGTCGTTCGAATCACAATGCTCCCCGACAAACCAGCCTACGGACCTAGATGGTCTAAACCACGTCCATCTTGTGGATAGCGAAGTAGCGCGTAGGGCGGCGCTACTACCTGATGATGACCCGCTATCACCCTCCGATACCGAAGAAGTAGGTAAAATAATCAAAAACCTATGCAATAAAAAGGCTCGGGGTCTGATAGAATCACAAATAAGGTACTTAAATACCTCCCTCCCTCACTTATATACCTACTAGTGTGCATCTTCAATGCACTCCTAGCCGGTTGTGCATTTTCAGACGAGTGTAAGCCACCATCATAGGAGTACACAAGCCAAGAAAACCCCCAAATAATGACAGTAGTTACCGTCTCACTAGCCCAATCAATACGTTAGGCAAAATCTACGAAACATTTTACCATCTCGCCTTAAGGCATTTGTTGACGAAAAAGGTCTCATAATAAATGAGCTGTTCGGTTTCCTCGCAGCTCACTCTTGCACTCATTAAGTGCACCGACTCACATAGTACATTTTAAACTCTTTAAATGCAGCACTGGAGCTGCAAATTCCCACCGGTGCTCCATTTTTCTACGTCGCAAAGGCGTTCGATAAGATCTGGCACAATGGCCTAATATACAAGCTGTGCCGAATGGGAGTGCCCGACAGACTCGTACTCATCATACGAGAGTACCTAACTAACCAACCGCCGATTTCAATTCCGTGTAGTGGGCTCATTCTCCACTCTTAGGTTGATCACAGCAGGTGTCCCACACTCGTGTCACTTAGACCCAAGGCGACGCTTTACAAGATTTGCGTAAAGCCTATTCTATCATACGCCTGCGTAGCGTTAGCCCATCTCTCCCGTACAGATTTCTGATTTGCATTCATTGCAAGTAGTACAGAACAAATACCAGCGTATTGTCACGAGTGCACCGTGGACTGACCTTCATAAAAGATATAGATTGACTTTTTTTTTATATCATAAGATAGCAAACAAGCAGATGGGTCTCCTGATGGAAAGAGTCAACCATCGCCTATAGACACCGAAGATGTTAATGGTGCGTTGCTATCTTGTGGCGAGGTCTAATGCCACATGCATAAGTTTACCGGCTACCTTACTCTCCAAACCGGAACACGACAGCGACAAGCACTGACGCTATTGCGGCAGGACTTCATAAAAGATATTGACCTTCATAAAAATCTTGAATTGCTGAGCTTAGCTAGGCATTTCAAGATATTTTCAAAAGATATTTCAATCGCACCAATTCACACCCTAACCCACTGCGGTAGACTACATCCCAGAGCCTAATCCCGGCCCCATCTTACATAGGTCCCGCCACGTTCTCACCGTTCCCAGCGACCTGATAACTGTGGCCAACGAAACACACTAAAACACTACACACCTACACACGGGACAAGGGTGCCAACCCTCTTATCTCAAATCACGACGCCACTCCTAAGCTGAGGATTAGTCTCACAAGAGACACCCTTACCGTGGAGGGTGTACGACCCCACATCTTTAAACTCTGGCTGAGCACTCTGATCGCCCCCACGACCGATAAAGACCATTAAGGCCAGCAGTGTACAGGTGCTACCGTTGATCGTTTTGGACGCCTTCATCTTTTTGCGTTCTCAACACTTCTTTACTTTTTCATATGGGAATTCATGGGTATCATTATATTATATTGCTACTTAAAATCTCTTTCAGACGTTAAACATTCCTTGATTTTTATATGGCTTCTAAAAGATTTTTTTGTGGCTGATTACAATTGTGTACTGATTTTTTTTACTTAAGTGCCATATATATAGTATTACTACTAGCTGTTGCCCGCGACTTCGTTCTCGCGGACTTCATTTACTCCGCACAGCTCCTCCCCGTAGGTGATAGCGCGATAATTATGTAGCCTATATGTTGACCCGACCTGTTAGTAATATTCATGCAAAATTTGAAGTCAATCCATGGAGTACATTTTGAGTTTACCCCGGACATACATTGACTTTCCTACGATTTTATTATATTGTTACGGATAATCTAGAAACGTGTAGAGATGGAACGCTGGAGAGATCTAGGAATAAAAGAAACAGAAGGAAAGAAGGTTGAAAGTAGCGTGTACTAGGATTTATGACTCATAACATGTTTACGATAAGAAGTGATTCATTGTTTCCCGATACATTTAGATTTTTCTGGATCCAGGTAGAACTTTACCCTGGCTATAAATAGAGATATGTTGACAAATAGCGAAGCGAGAAGTGTTTTATTGTGTAGTTCAGTGATAGTATAGTAGTGACTAGTGTGTAAAGTGTATTTTAGTATTACATTGTGTTGTCTTGTGTATTTGTATACTAAATACACGGATTTAATACAAGTGGTGTTTTCTTACAATTACGAACCCGAGTACGTAACAACTGGTGTCGGAAGTGAAATAGTGAAATGCCACTTATTCCGAAAGAAGGTGTTACCACCAGGTCTCAAGCTGAGACACAGAGGGTGTCAGAAGACACTGAGATGCGTGCTGGTGATGAACCTGCAAGTGTTGCCAGCACGTCACTATTGTCGAGCGGAGCGCCTACTGATCTTTCTGTTATACTGGCAGCTATTCAGCAACTTCAGCAGCATCAACAGCCTCAGGAACAGAAACAACTAAAGGTACAGGAACAACAACAAGAAAGGCTACGGGAACAGCTCAAGGAACATTTATCTGGTTTTGACGATAAATTGACTGTTATCTTGGCACAGCAAGACCAGCTGAAAAGCGATGTGGGCCTCGTTAAGCGCGACATGAAGGGTGTTGAGAAGAGGGTTGACCACTTGGAGGCCAGCTGCGATAAGATAACTGAAAACGTGGACCAACTGGAGAGGGAAGTCATGAAAATGAAGGTCACGGGAGTTAAGTCGAGTGCTACCATTACCAGCTGCTCTCACCAGGTAGGTCCTCGGGTAAAGGTACCCACTTATGACGGTCTTACATCATGGAGTGCCTACCGGGCTCAATTTGAAATAGCAGCAAAGGCCAGTGGATGGACAAAAGAACATTGCCTAACGGCTCTGAGTACGGCGTTACGGGGACAGGCGCTCTCTGTTTTGGATGCAATGCCTAAACAGTATCAGTTTGCTGATTTGATGGAGGCATTGGAAGCTCGCTACGATGAGCGTCACTTGGAGCATGTTTTCCGTGCCCAATTAAACGACCGTGTACAGAGGAGCGGCGAGGGACTTCAACAATGGACCGTGGAAATTGAGAAGCTTGTGAGGAAGGCGTATCCTTCAGCCGACGCTAACACAATGAATAACACCATCGTCCAGGCGTTTATTGATGGAATTAGAGACCTGGAAGTACGTGCTGCTGTTCGCCTTCAGCACCACGTGACGGTGAAGGAGGCTTTGGCTCATGCGCTGGAGGTAGAAGCTGTTCGCCACGAACTTCGAGCACATAAAGTATGTGAGGTTACAGAAGTTGTGGCTCGATCAAAAGTAGTGGAACCTAGGAAACTGGGCCCCATGTGCTACGCCCGCGGTGAACGTGGCCACATTAGAGTTAGCTGCCCAGCCAAACCTATACCTACAGTTTCAGTGAATTCGTGACAGCAAGTGGCAGGAAATTCAGTAGCTGAAGAGAGCAGGCGGGTTAAGCAGCCTGTTGAACCAGCAAGGAACCGAGTAACAGCCAGGAGCAAACGGCAGGTGCTGGCTGAACGAGAAACAGCCCCAAAAGCTATCGTACCCCAGGGGAGCGAACGCAACAGTTTATCCATTAAAGGATTGATTAATGGCAAGAACTGCAGCTCAACGCGGGACACTGGAGCCACAAGAACTGTAGGGCGATCAGAAGCGGCGGAGCAATGGTAACCTGAGATCGAGGAATACAGTACAGCGTAGTGGAAAGTCTCACCCAAATGCAGATGCATTATCACGACGACCATGTACGGATGATGGCAAACCTTGTGTAGGGATAGAGACGAAGGAAAGGATTCAAGTACTGCGAGCTAAGCCTACGGATGACATGACATACGGATTTGCGGCCTCTAATGGATTAAATGAAACAAGATACGGGAACACCGGAATGGCAAGAGCTGGCTCCCTTCAGCGCCATTACGAAAAGTTATTGGGCGCAGTGGGAAAATCTTGTGTTGCAAAACGGTTTACTATTCCGCAAATGGGAAAAGCCATCAGGAAGAAAATATCACCTGCAGTTGGTAGGGCCAAGAAAACTAATCCAGGACATTCTACGTGAGTTGCATGATGGGGTTTCTGGGGGACATCTTGGAGTACGACGAACATTGGTAAAGGTACGAGAGCGTTTTTACTGGTTGAATTGCCGAGAAGATGTCGAGAATTGGTGCCGAAAATGTACGTCATGCTCAGCAGTAAAAGGTCCGCAGGCCAGAAGCCGAGGCAACCTTAGACTATACAACGTGGGAGCCCCCTGGGAAAGGATAGCGATTGACGTGGCTGAGCCATTACCTAAGACAGATAACGGAAACAAGTATTTTATGGTCGTGATGGATTACTTCACAAAATGGCCGGAGGTGTTCGCAATTCCTAATCAGGAAGCCACGACGGTTGCTGAGAAATTAGTCAATGAGGTGATATGCAGATTGGCGTTCCGCTGGAGATTCATTCAGGCCAAGACAGAAACTTTGACATTCGTGAGAGGTCACGCGATGTACACTCGTTAATAAGTGAAAACACATTGGAATCAAGTCAGCGGATGAAGACCAGATACGACCGAAACGCCAATCATCGAGGTTTTCAGGAAGGATCTCTTGTTTGGCTACATAATCCGGTTCGATGAAAAGGAAAATCACATAAGTTACAGCGACGTTGGGATGGGCCATACAAAGTAATCACACGGATCAATGACGTAACCTATCGAATGCAGAAGCAACCAAGAGAGACCATGAAGATTGTTCATGTTGATCGATTAGCTATCTACAATGGAAGTAATGATGTTCGGGACGAACATAACTAAGAGGGGGGTAGTGTTACGAATAATCTAGAAACGTGTAGAGATGGAACGCTGGAGAGATCTAGAAGTAAAAGAAAGAGATAGCTACTCCTATTGACAAACAAATAGTTGACCTAAGCTATGCTATAATAGATTTTGTGGTATATGGCATAAGGTTGAAAGTAGCGTGTACTAGGATTTATGACTCATAACATGTTTACGATAACAAGTGATTCATTGTTTACATTTAGATTTTTCTGAATCCAGGTAGAACTTTACCCTGGCTATAAATAGAGATATGTTGATAGGCAGTTTTTATCAAGCGATCGAGAGTAATACTTAAAGTGAACAGTGCGAAGCGAGAAGTGTTTTATTGTGTGAATCAGGGATAGTATAGTAGTGACTATTGTGTAAAATGTATTTTAGTATTACATTGTGTTGTCTTGTGTATTTGTATACTAAATACACGGATTTAATATAAGTGGTGTTTTCCTACAATTACGAACCCGAGTACGTAACAATATGTATAGATTGGCATTGAAAATTATTTTTTTAAATTACACAATCACTAAATCTTTACAAGAGCTTTCGAATAAAACTTAATCGAATTTTATAGTAGCTCTGAGTCTAAAGATATACCATATTATGCAAAATATGTAACGCAGTAAAACTTACTAAAAATGGCGGCACTTCCTACTCCACTATTCGCGATGCATTGTAATCCGCCTTCAGCTTATCAAATTCTTTGATTCTTTAGCTATCAAGTGTATAATTAGATTTTCTATGTTTGTGATAGTTATGTAGATATAACAACAAAATATATCCGTTTTCTGAACTGTCCCCCCTATGTAGGCAATTTTAAAAACGTATTCACGTCAAAAGTTTACTGCTTTTATATCATAAGATAGATGGCCCTCCTGATGGAAAGAAATAATCCCTTAGACATCAAAGGCGTTTATGGTACGGTACCTGTGTGGTGATATAAAATGTCACATGTAAAAGTTTACCGGCTACATTACCCTCCAAAACGGAACACGACAGTGACAAGCACTGACACTATTGCGACAGGAATAGGTAAGGTGATAATACCAGACCCACACGAGATGTTGTAGAACTATAGCCAGTAAACTTATTCGTCATGTTCTCGTTTAATTTCAGCCCCAAGACACGGATAGCAAGGGACCTATAAGTCTATAGGTCAAGCTTGAACAACTTTGAAAACGACAAAGAAAAATATCGATACGCAGGATTTGAACCCGCGACAATCTCCCTGAAGCCGGAAAAAAAATTAAAATCACGAAAGTACTGATCAAAATTATAAATGTGAATTACATCTGTAACGATGAACTTATTTAACGTATGTATACTTAGCGACGGAATCGATCATATAGCAAAGAAGAATTTCGTCACGTCGAGCCTGTCGATACTAGCTCAACGGTAGAGCGTCCCGGTTTAGGGAGACGGTCGCAGGTTCAAATCCTGCGTGTCGAAGTTTTTCAAGTTTTCCCAAGCACCGGGTGAGTGCTATAACACAAAAATATAGGTCAAGGTGTTTATAGGCCAAAGGTATCTCTTTCCTTCATTAGAACCTATTTGTTTGCAATCCTATGAAATAAAAAAAATATAAGTAATTGTATCATGTAACTATAATTTAAAAAAAAAAAAACAAGCCTGCTGAGTTTCTTCCGCCGGATCTTCTCAGTGTGTGGCCGCGTTCCGATCCGGTAGTAATTGTAAAAATCGACTCACAACATTTTTAGTTTAATGATAAATAATTATAATTTTAAAATATTTGCACACCATATCATGGTAGAATATGTTGGTAACTTAATCAAATTTTAATAACTTGTAACTCCCATATTCTGGCAAATAAATGGTTTCTTTCTTTCTTTCTTTCTAAGTAGAAACCATGGAGCTGTATTATATGTGGAGACAGCACTTCTAATACCTACTTGAAACACAACTTTATATACTGCTGTCATCTTCTGAAGTCTTACCCTCTCCTTCTAACACAGCTGTATAAAAAGAGACGGAGAGACCTCATAGAGTGAGATATTAAGTAAACGTTTCAAGTGATTAATACGAGTGCTAGCTCCACCTATACCTAATACTTCATGGTAGAAACTGTTGTGTTGAATCTTGATTGTGAAAGCATAATCATCGATTACAAAAATCCTTTCCCGCGTTGGTCTAGGTCCCCATTGAAAAATAGTCTGTCTGCCATTTTGCCAGGCAGTTTGTAGAGACTACTAAGTGGTAAAGTTATGCAACGCCTCACTCGGGCTTTGGTACCACCACCTTGGTACTACCACCTTAACTATTCCTGCCGCAATAGCGTCATTGATAATCAATATCATGTTTCTGTTTCAAGGTATGTTTTTAACTTCCCGCTAGGTACGTAAGTAGATAAGGAAGTTACTGATTTTGTGTACTCCACTCCAATGTTAGAAAATCGAGTTTTCACCGGGACTCCACGTTTTGAGGTCCTAGGAACCTTTTCCGACTATTTTCACGATGACGTCAGTATGTCTGTATGAATGTGTGTGTGCGTGTATGTGTGTGTGTGTGTGTAAATATTTCATAATTTTTGAACCGCTTGACCGCTCCAAAAGCAGTTGAAGGCATTCGATTGGATTCTGCTCAACTTAGACTTCCTGAAAATTTGAACCAACTCAGCCCAAGAGATTTTGAGAAATTTAAAAGAGATAGCAAACAAGCAGAGGATCATTCCCATACTTGATATTGTTTCTCCTATCCTCACTCTTATCTTAACCACTCCATCACATCGAGAGATTTTCCTAAAATCTTGAAGGATGCTAAAATATTTCCCCTACCCAAAAAGACAAATCCAGCTGCTCTTTCTGACTGTCGTCCAATTTAAATTTTACCTTTCCACACCACCACAACTGCCTTAATAAAGATGACAGATGACGTTCGTTCTGGTATGGACAACATAAAACTTGCAGTATTAGTGTTGCTAGATTTTAACAATGCGTTTAATACTGTTGATCATGACGTACTATTTGGCCTCATGAAGTGTCTTAAGGCATCCCCATTCGTCTTGGAGTGGCTTAGCAGTTATCTTCGAGGGCGTCGACAGTATATTCAAACTGCAACAAACCAGCAGACCAAGCCGATGTGGTCTGATTTAACAGCAGGTGTGCCACAGGGCGGCGTTTTATCGCCTTTATTATGCACGATTTTTATTAATTTTATTACTGCTATTTTTTCCACTTCTCACTATTTTTATGCTGGTTATTCGCAAATTTATTCTCAAGCAACACTTTCTGAACTGCCAAATGCTGTCCTAGCAATTAATAGTAACGTAGCGAACATCAATGCATGGTGCATATTATTATATTATTTAGTCTCAAGCTTAATTCAATTAAAATGCAGGCTATTATAATTGGTAGTCCCGGGCTAATCAAAAGAATTGACTGGATTAATTTGCCAGCAGTAGAGTTTAATGGCGTCGCTATTCCCTACAGCAATTACGTCAAAAATCTTGGCATTTACATAGAAATACTCTATCCTGGACTAAACAGATCCAGGAGCTTAGTAAAATAGTTTTCTGTGCCAGATTTCGTTCAAACTTTGTAGATTTATCGAGGACTGATGACAATACACTAATTTGATAAAATTATTCCATTTTTAACCGACTTCAAAAAAAGGAGGAGGTTCTCAATTCGGCTGGTATATTTTTTTTATGCATGTACACCGATTTCTCCGAGGTTTCTGAACCGAATTACGTGATTCTTTTTTGTTTGATGCGGAATAGTTTCGAATTGATCCCATAAAAATTTGATTCAGGTAGGCCCAGTAGTTTTTGTTTTATGAGCATTTTTTATTTATTGTACCTATCTCGATGTCTGAAATCAAATCTCGCTAGTAAATTTGATCCACTTCCCGGTTACCGATTGAGCTGAAATTTTGTATACGTATGTTAATTGAATGACAATGAAACCTTATTATGACATGGAGCTGATCTGATGAATCTGAATCGGAAGGTGACCACAGGAACTTAATAATTAAATGGTTAAAAATCGGTTAATAACAAGACTATTGAGTTTGGCCTCATTTGATTCATGTTGACGAGCACTTTGGTACTTGGTGGTGACTAGGATCCTGCAGGGTCCGATGATGTAGCTAGAAGATGGTCATAGGAGCTCAGCAATTAAATGACACAACTCTATCGAATTTGGGCTCATTTGATTAGTGTTGACGAGCACTTTGGTGCTTGGTGCTAACTAGGATCCTGCAGGGTTCGATGATGAAGCCAGAAGGTGACCATAGGAGCTCAGCAATTAAATAACACAACTCTATCGAGTTTGGGCTCGTTTGATTCGTGTTGACGAGCACTTTGGTGCGGGTGGAAACTAGTTGTAAAAGGAACTACTCTTAACAAAAGTATTTGTTCTACGTCTGTAAAGTGGTCAGTTCAAGAGGTAAAGATATAACTTCCATGTTGTTCCAGTAGGCCTGAGAAGGAACTTTTCTTTTTTTTATGGTAGTCGAGCAAAAAAAAAATCAAGATGTGCTTTAACTAATGACGTCTGTTGTTTTGGATATAATAATTTCTTACAGATTGTACATGGTACTTCAGCAAATTGATTTATGGTGCTTATAAAATTACGCTCAGTAATTGAACGAAGTCTTTGTGACGTCTGACGCGCTACCGCTAGGCGGTTCTCACGTGGCTGAGCAGACTCAATTGCTGTACGGTTTCGTATCACTACTAATCCACGAGCTCTCTGCTCGGCGGACTCCTTAGCTAAACGCTCCTCAATGAGACCAATTCTATGAGCCTTCTGCTCGGCAGACTCGTTCGCTAGTAGTTCTCTCGCTAGTCGCTAGTTCGCTAGTTCGCTCAATAATGAGAACAACTCTAATAGCTCTCTGCTCAAAAGACTCATTCGCTAGACGCTCTTGGATCTTACCGAGTCTACTTCTACCAAGGCTGGGCCAAAGCGGGTTTACAAGCATCGGCCAGAGATAGACAGCATTGCGCCAAGCATGGCCCATATCTGGCCCCGTCGTATTGTCCTGTATGGGAGTAAGACAGGAACGCCTTGCACACTTACACACACACACACATACACACATATGTCTATAAGCTTGTAAGTAGTTCCGTGCTTCTACCGCGGCACTCGACTAGGTATGCGCATTAGAGTTTGCAACAGTCTATGTGCATATAACTTAGATTTCACGAGCCACGAAGAGTCCGCCACCGTCTCTGTGACTGAGTTTAATTGACTGAGTAAAAAACAAAAAAAAAATAATTAAATGTACATAATATTTATAGATATAGATATATCACCATCCATGTTAATTTTACATGGATTTATATAGATATACAGTCTTGTATTGTAGTTTTCGTTTTTTATTAATTGTAATTAAACCACACTGAATTTATTAGCCATTCGCATGCGATGATCTACAATTGCCGATTAGAATTAAAAAAAATAACTCAAATAATTGATTTTTTCATAAGTTACAGTGTTTCCGGAGGATACATGACGGACATGAAAATTTTTGACCTATTTTCATATTTTTTTTTTCCGTTTCTATTGCACTAAATTAATTTTTAGCAAGTATAGAATTAATCTCCATTAAATTATCTCGACAATAGTATGCAAAATATCTTGATTCCGTTAACGAACAAGGCTATAATACTAAAAATAGTTGCCAAAATAAGGCGAAAAAAATTTCCGAAGGTGGTATCAAGAGTCTTCGCAACCGGCGTGTGTGTATGAAAAGAGTGATGAATGTGGAGGAAGCGAGACAAGCCTGCAAGGATCGTAATATAAGGCACTCGGTTCTCTCTGCCTACCCCGTAAGGGATCTGGCGTGAAGATATGTATATATGAAAAAAATTTTCGATCGTAAAGCACTCTCTGATGCTTCGCATCATGAGTCGTGCAATAGTTTAAAATTAAAAAAACAAGCTATTATAAATAAACCAAACTAAAAAGTAGAAAATAAATAATAGTTTAAAAAACTAAAAAACACGCTTTTTATAGAAAACCGAACTAAAAAATAGAAAATAAATTATAATAAATTTAAATTAAGAATAGTGTTAAAAATTTCAAAATGTGAATAAAAAAAATAATTTTATTTAAAAAAAAGCGTGGGGTGCTTTTTAAGATATTACCGAAATGATAATCACTCTACTCATATGTGTCAATAAAATATTTATAACTATTGACACCATGCACCCCACGCTTTTTTTTTAATAAAATTATTTTTTTTAATTCACATTTTGAAATTTTTAACACTATTCTTAATTTAAATTTATTAAAATTTATTGTTTTTGTTTTTGTGTGTAATGTTGTTACAGATGTCACTTTTATTATAATTTTTTGATTTTTATCTAAGACCGGATATATTAGACTTTAATAGCGACGTTAAATATAAAATCCCGCAAGTATTTAAATCTTTTCGATCGGATGATGTAACATTCTACAATGTTGAGTGTAGTGAACGGTGTGCCGTGTGATGCAATTACATTACATGTATTACTACTACTGGTTAATCTGGTTAGTATGTTTGTCTGGAATTGCAAGGACCCGCATAGAGTGGGTAGAGTCAGATAGAATGGGATAAGATGGTATATAATGGGAAGCAATGGAACGGAATTGAATAGAACAGACTGAAACGGAACGGAAACAACTTTTTTCATCTTTCATTTTAAATTTCTGTGTGGTACTAAGTATCTTCGGCTAATCATGGGTGTACTGGTTATACCACTGCCTACCCCTTCGGGGACATGATGACGTTTTTTGGAAAGTAATCCATAAAATGCTGACAAATTTGTATGAAAAAGTAAATCGACATGTTAATCTACTCGCGGTGAAGGTGAGCGGGTCATATTATCCCGTCAAAACACTAATGTGAAATAAGAGCCAAGTTCAAGATAAGAGTATGCGTCTCTGTCCATTTCGCAAACAAAAGATTTGAGATCTATTTGCGTGCCAAGTTTTGTAAAGAAACTCCTAAAATTTTAATTACAAGAACCTGCAACATTCTAAAATAACAATTTATTATTGCTTGGTACAGTGTTTGCTACTAAAACGTAATATGATTTCTTAAATTTTATAAGACAAAATTACATAATTGGTCATATTTTTTAATTGTTTGCTACTAAAACGTAATATGATTTCTTAAATTTTATAAGACAAAATTACATAATTGGTCATATTTTTTAATTTATTCTTGGTGTTAATATTAATTGTATCGCTGTTTGATTAAAAAATAAATAAATAAATAAATAATTTATTTGATAATTGGTAGAGTTGGTAGGGTTCTTAATTGTCTCGACCGGGTCGGGACCGTCTAACCTTTTTCTGCCACAACAGCGTCAGTGTTTGTCACTGTCGTGTTCCGGTTTGGAGGGTAAAGTAGCCGGTAAATTTATGCATGTGCATTAGACCTCGCTACAAGGTAGCAACGCACCATTAACATCTTTGGTGTCTATAGGAGATGCTTGACTCTTTCCATCAGGACACCCATCTGCTTGTTTGCTACTCTTGTAGAGTTCTGCATCGTCTTACCTATTCACGCCGCAAAAGCGTCAGTGCTTGTCATTGTCGTGTTTCGGATTGGAGGGTAAAGTAGCCGGTAAACTTACCTCATTTACGCCGCATTAGACTTCGCCACAAGATAGCAATGCACCATTAACATCTTCATCATCTATAAGCAATAGCCGATAGTTGACACTTTCCGGAGACCGGTCTACGTGTTTGCTATATTGTGATGTAAAAAAGACAACAAATAAAAAAAAAAAAAAGATATAGCCGAATTGACAATATACTGCTCCATCAGTGAGAGTGAATGACGAAATCGGGGTTTTTTGGATATCAATAAAATGTTAAGTATTGGCAATTGAAATTTTATGTATTTATTGACTCTACTATTAAAGTGATATTCCGAGAATTTTGTTTATCTGGTATAATCCAAACTCAAGTTATGAGGATTAAAGAAACAATGAAGCGTTTCGAGAAAAGTGTCCTTGCTTTTCGGTTTGCTCGAAATGGCGGGGGAATTACTGTGCTACCAGATTAATCGATAAATGTTGCATTGGGATTGTCAATTGGCTAATTGTCGATACCGATAAATATTGCAATAGAGTTTTACCAACAGTCACAAAAAATGTAGAATATATTACACAGTATATACAAACATATCTTACCGCCAAATCCCTTACAGGGTAGGCAGAGAATATATGTGTATATATATAAAGCAAGCAAACAATTTGCTGACTTTGGGGTTAAACTGTCATACTAGGACAGTCTTGGTCTCTCCAGTACAGCATATATTTACGTATGTTGGTCGAGTTATTGGTGACCCTGACCACGCTATTGCTGGGCTTGGGATTCATTCCCGACAGGGAGAATCATTTGTTTGAACATTAGACACTTCTATTTCTGGGCTTGGGTGTTTATTAAGTAGATATATTTCATATGTATTTACTATATCAATGTTTTCGACAACAAAGGTCGTAAACACAAAAAAAGCGTTTGTGGTAATTAACGAAAAATTAAAAATATAATCGTTTTTGACTTACTCTACTTTTATATTATACTAGCGACCTGCCCGCGGTTTCATCCGCGTGGTTTTTGTTCCCGTGGGAATATCGGAATGGTTTATATACTAAAACCTTCCTCAAGAATCAATCTATCTACTAAAAAAACACATAAAAACTTTGTGTAGTTTTAAAGATTTAGGTATACATAGGGACATAGAGACATAGGGACAGACAGAGAAAGCGATTTTGTTTAATACTATGTAGTGAAGTCGATACAGCGCCAAAAATTAAGTAGGGCTGCATTTTAAGCTCATTTTCGTGAAAATGAGCTTTTACTACCTTTGTTGTCGGAAACATCGATATAATTATGTATACTACACTAGCTGCCAGGTCAGCAAACGTTATTCTACCAACTTTGTGTCTACTTTTCCGTTTTTTCTACATTTTTTCACCTTTTAAACCTAACCTGAACCTCCATGAATATTTTAAAACTACAAGATAAAATTAAAAATTTCAAGAACCCCCGACACATCTTCAGACCGCCATTCTGCTACATATGCATCGTTTTAAGAGCAAAACATGAAAGAGCCTAATGATCTTCAAAAGGGGATCCTGTAGCATCAGGTTAAGTTACCACGGTACCTTATTCAATGAATTTAAGTTGTATTATTTCCGGCCTCCTTTGTAGAATAGGCCAACTGCCGTTCTGCCAGGCAGGTCGTAAAAGGCGACCGATTGGCTATCGAGTCACTACCATCGTGGCTACTAGGTGGTAGAGTTCTGCATTGTCTCGCCCGGGTCTGGTACCACCGCCTTACCTATTCCTGCCGCAATAGCGTCAGTACTTGTTGCTGTCGTGTTCCGGTTTGGAGGGTAAGGTAGCCGGTAAACTTATGCATGTGGCATTATACCTCGCCACAAGATAGCAACGCACCATTAACATCTTTGGTGTCTATAGGCGATGGTTGACTCTTTCCATCAGGAGACCCATCTGCTTGTTTGCTATCTTATGACATAAAAAAAAAAAAAAATTATTGCAAAACTCCCATGGCCTCCAGCTTTACTATAAAAGCCTAGAAGTTATTTTGATTCAGAGAGTATGTAAAAATATAACAAATGAAACCACTCTCAATGGGCTTATTTTGTTCAGTGCAGGAGTTCCTTAACCACTTTCTAGTTTCATTATCAAACCTTGCAAATCTTCTATCAATAAAGGCCAACTATATCAGCCTAATCTCTGATGACCACATTCCAGTTCCATCATTTTTATATCTTAAAAAATATCCGGCACATAAGTGTTTATAAACCGAATTAGCCCACATTTGATGGGTTTATCTAGATTAGCTTAGACGTTCTCATGGGCTTATTCCGGTTTTATTATTAGACATTAGAAAACATCCTGCTCCAAATACTTTGGTATAAATTTACTCCATTTTATTCCAAAGTTCCCATGCTCCAACATCTGCTCTATTATAAGATCCCGGAAATCGTCTAGCACCAGGATGTTTGTTAAACCAGAACAAAGGACCCCAAACTAGATAGGTTTATCTTGTTTACTTTAGAAGTTCCCATGACTACCTTCCGATTCTATCACCAGATACTGATGAATAGAAATCGTTCAGCACCAAATTGTTTACTAAAACAAACCGAATGAGTCCCCACTTGATGGATTAACCTGGCTTAGCTGAAGAGTTCTCGGGCACATCTTCCAGCTCTATCATCAGGCACTGGAAGCCATTCCGCTCCAAAGTCCATATAATAACAAATGACACCAAAGTACATGGTGTTTCTCTATTTTAACCCAAAGTTCCCATAACGTACTCCCAGCTCTATCATGAGACTGTGCAAATCGTCTAACACTAGAGTGCTTGTCCAAACAGAACAATTGAGTCCAATTTCGATTAGTTTATCTATAATCTTGTTTAGGAGTTTTCATAGTTACTTTTTAATTCCATCATCAGAGCCTGAAAATCATCCAGCACTTGTGTTTGCCAATACAAGAAAATTAAGTGCTAATTCAAAAATGCTACCTCATTTAGTTTAGGCGTTCATTGTAGTTGTATTTTGAAGGTAGATGCTTGGAGTTCCAATGTCACTTTTTGGCTCAATCGTCAGAGCCTTACCATCATGAGAAAGAACCTACTATAACAATTTAAATGACTCCAAACTCAACTATATTAGGAATTTCTATCTGCGAGTTACAATGACACACTTACGGCTCCATCTTCAGATCTTTGACATTATATATGGAAAGTACGCGTCATCAAAAATCCATCGAGTCCGAACTTGACCATCTTATCTCTTTCTACATTTTACGCGTGGTTTTCGGTACCACTTTTTCAGCTCCATCTTCAGATCCTCGTCAATGTGAACACTAATCAAACTTTGCACTTTTAGCAACAAAACCAATGAGTCCAAACAAGGTTATCTTGTTAAAACTTTGATCAAAGAGTTCCAGTGCCTACATAATGAGCTTTGTCCAACAAAGCTCATTATGTAGGGACTAGAACTCTTGGTGCGATAGTATTGCATTGTCACTGAGCTTTTACAAGTCTGTCAAGTTTTTGTACAAAAAATATCAGAAAGTCGTTAAAAATTTGCTTGCAATATTTAGAAAATCTGTTATTTACATACGAAAATTGCATTTACATTTACATTCGAATGAGAATCTCAAAGTATCACGTCAAGGTACCATGTAATTGTAATATCAATAAAGTAAGAGAATACAAAATTTAGTATAAATAAAGCCATTACAAGTTGTTTGATTCCTTTCATAAATTAAAAAAGAGCTGGTGATCTTGAAACGGCTGAACAGATTCTATTGAAACGTAGCTAAGAACTATCTCGCAAAATAGGGCTTTCATTTAAAAAAAACTGCAAGCTAATCGGACCATCCCCCAGGGCGCTGCGATGTCACGGACAGACACACAGATACACACATACACAGATACACAGATACACACCTGAAACTTATAACACCCCTCGTTTTTCGTCGGGGGCGGACAGTAAGATGTTTAATAATGGTGCTTTGCTATATATGTGGCGGAATATTAATGCTACATGTATAAGTTTACTGGCTACCTTACCCTCCAAACCGGTATACTACAGTGAGAAACGCCGACGCTATTGCAGCACCAATAAGTAAGGTTGTCGTACCAAAAATCCTGGCTCTACCACCTAGTAGTCACGATGGTACAGCCAATTGTTTGCTTTTTACGAACTGGCTGGCAGAATGACAAATAGTCTCTTTTTCAAAGCAGATACGAACCAACACAAGGTACCTTTTAACTGTCAAGGTACCTATGATCACTCATTCATTTTATTTCAAGCTTCAAAGATAAAATAAATTAATTTTGTGCGAAAAATCATGCTGTTGTTCACAATAATCTGTAAATCTTTATTTACTACTATCACGTGGCGGGTCCATTGTCCAAGAACAACACACACTGACCTCCGCGACACCGCGAAGAATGTCCTGATATCTACCGGAACACCCCTCGCCTATATTTATAATGATCGGAGAGCAAAATGCTCACAGTCGAGTGATTGCCACCGTCGCACGCATGCGGCTCGATCTTCTTACCTATTTCAACTGCCTACGTCGAAGAAATCTACCGCGATGTCGCGAGTGTTAGTGCCTATTTTTCTAGTCATTGTATATTCTAGTTTAGGAGAAATGTTAGGAGAATGTACGAATTGTGCGAATGCCGATTTTAGTGTATCAGAACTTAATAATGTTAGGCTGGAGTTCGTAAAACAGCAGATTTTGAAGAAGCTAAGATTAAGTAAGAAGCCGGCTGTTGCTGTACCAGTTAATAGTCTGCCAATGCCAGTAGCTCAAGGTCAAACTTGGAGTCAGGGTACGGATAAGCCGCCGGAATTTGATGACTATTATGGAAGAACTGAACAGAAGATCATCTTTCCTGTTGAAGGTAAAATTTTCACCTATATTTACATAATATGAAACAACGTCACTCCTGCTGTATGTTTGCTTATATCTTTTAAATTACGCAACGAATTTTAATGCGGTTTTCATCAATAGATAGACCGATTTAAAAGCAAGGTTTATATGTATAACTAGCGGCCCGCCCCGGCTTCGCACGGGAAAAAAAAGATTAAAATCGATCCAGTAGTTTTGATTTATTCATTACTTCCCGTAGCCCGCACGCGTTAAATTTGGAGTAAAACGATTCCTCTTTCCCTATGAAGATTTCCTGCTATCTTTGGAATATCTAAATTCATATAGGTACTACATTTTTAGTTTTTACATTTTTACCTATTTCTTTTATTTTTACAATTAATATATTATGGAATGTCTTTATATATACAACGTTCACAGCTTTCTTGCTATTAGACAATACAAATATGTTTTCTTTAGAGGTTACTCTTGAAACTCTTGAAAGAGCGATATATAGTTGGCCATGTGAAAAGCAGTCAACGCTCAAATCTAAGCCTGCAACGTTGAAGGCTTTTGACCCTGCGATTTATTAAAGCGAGGCATCAGGACAGAAAAATGACAGTATTATTAATTTTTGAAAAGCTGTATATTTGAAAACGATGATGGCATTCAACTTAATTTTTGAGATCTAAAATATTGTTTTACTTAAATAATCGATAGGTTGAAAAATTTCGATGCTATGTCAAAAAATATTTTATTTTTAATTTTCTTCATTGATAAATCCCAAACAAATTGACCGATTTTGATTAGTCGATCGGTCTAGCCATTCAAAAGTTATGAGATGTTTACATACACACCTACACACACACACACACACACACACACACACACATACACACACATATATACATACATACAGACAGACATACTGACGTCATCATGAAAATAGTCGGAAAAGATTCCTAGGACCTCTAAACGTGGACATCTGGTAAAAACTCGATTTTCGAAAATCGAGGTAAAATCAGTAACTTCCTTATCTACATACGTAGTGGGAAGTTTTTTTTTTCAAATAGCCTATGTCACTCAGTGAAAAAAAAAGAAAAGTAAAATGAAAAGTAAGTAAGTAAAGTAGTAAAAAACTGGTTTGCTAAATCACGTTTTTTTACATTGATTGTTAAATAACAATTTTACAAAAATTATACGATATACCTGAAGATATTATCTAAGGAATGTGCTAACTTATTACATGATAGAATGTACTTTACTTGATCAAAAACAGGAAAAATAATTTGTTAATACTGTTTCTAATCATCCACATGATTTTAAAAAAAAAGGAATGTACTAAATTTTGGTTTTCAGCTAAGTCCTATATTTATTTATCCGTAAATTAACACGTTCCCCAGCGGTTTCAGAACACACTGCGCGCGCGCCGCCCGACCGGCCGGTAACCCCGCAATCGCTATGCCCCTGCATTTTAAATCTGTAATATCTTCGAAAATATTCATTTAAATTACATGCTGTAAACGGCCATATTGATCTATATTAAATCAACAATATATTAAAGGTATTTAATTGGATAAGGATTAGTGCTGTATTGCTTAAAATTGCTTTGAAAAAAGCCATTATTTCTCGGAAAAAGTAAATGACAAAAACATGCTATTGTGGGTTATCCATAAGAGCTAGACATATACCATCGCGGACTTTTCTGTAGACCTTTTCAAGGTGTACAAATACTTAGTACATTATTTTGATAAATCTCGTAGAGTTTAGCCTGCGTTTGCAATATAAGCGGAAAAAAATATAATTATTTACGACATGACATCAGAAAACTCAAAAATTGCAGTATTTCTCTACAATATATTGAATGTTATTATACACATAAACCTTCCTCTTTAATCACTCTATCTATTACAAAAAACCGCATCATAATCCGTTGCGTAGTTTTAAAGATTTAAGCATACATAGGGACATAGGGACAGACAGAGAAAGCGACTTTGTTTTATACTATGTAATGATGATGTATGCATAAAATAATAGAAAAAAGGCGTGAATTTGTTGTGAAAACATTTTTGTGCGTTTACATTTGCAACCGCGCAAAGCCAAGGCGAGTCGCTAGTTATTATAAATTAAGTTATTTTTTTAAGTGCTTAAATAATATTTTGACATGCTTTAGCAAAAAATCAAATAAAGACTCTCGATTTTTTTATCTACTTCATTAAAAGTGCTTAAATTTTGTAATTAATGTGTACATAAATATTGCTGGACAATTTATATATGAATTAATTCAACCCCAAAGTAAGGAAATTAATTGCTTCAGACTTGGATGTTAATTGACGTTAATAACACAGGTCAACAAAAAAATTTTTTTTTCTGAGTCTGATATTTAGTGAGCATTTTCTGATTATATACATCGAATGGTAAACAGAAACGCTATTAACAATCAATAAACTTTGCTTTTGTACTTTATAAAATGAAAACTAAATGTAAACTAAACTAGATTTTTTGAAGAGCCATTGCATTTATGGTGTACCTAAGAGAGGAGTGGGGGGACTAGTATTCATTTTCTAAAGTTTTTTAGTATTCTTTTTTGTATTTTTGTGTTTAGCTATGCCGTATTTTATAATTATATTAATAAAAATGTATAATTGATAACTTGTTTTCCTTTTAAATATAATTGAAATTTAAAAATAGAGCTTTTCCATAAAATTTGAATTTTCGTGCTGGTAGCTACAAAAGCAAACTTTATTAGATAAACATATTTTTTCATTCTTTAGTTAGGCATAAGTAATCAGAATCAAAGGTACAGAACTCAGACTCAAAATTCATGTTGACCTGTGTAATCTATATGTAAATAGGTGAAGTAAAAACTTTGTACTCCTTTTTACTACGGAGAACTATGAAATTTGCCACAGTTTAATTTGACGTGGGAAAGGGTTCACCCCTTAATATTTTTATATAATATGCATGATATAAATACATTAAGTTAATTAAACAATACTCACTTTGACATTTTTCATTTGACATTATCCTAATATACAGTAGTAGGTCAGAATTTTCGTTTTGATTTATCTGAGGGTAGACTTTATCAAGGTAATCATTCTATTTTTCAAGGCTTGGATGGGAGGAGGTTGGCGGTATGTGAGCGCTCTATTACACCGCATCCCCCTCAAATCTGCTACTGAATTAATATTTATCTATACATATAATAAAATCGTAGAAAAGTCAAAACTGTACATTGATTATTTTTTTAAAAGAATACTTGGGGCGTGATCTACAATCGATATCGAAGCCAATAATATAGTTTTTAGAATTTATGTCTGTTTGTCTGTATGTATGTCCGGGGTAAACTCAAAAAGTACTGCATGGATTTACTTCAAATTTTGCATGAATATTACTAACAGGTCGCGTCAACATAATACCTACATATTATCACGCTATCACCTACGGGGGAGGAGCAGTGCGGAGTAAACGAAGTCCGCGCGGACGAAGTCGCTGGCAACAGCTAGTATAATAAAATCGTAGGAAAGTCAATGTATGTCCGGGGTAAACTCAAAAAGTACTGCATGGATTTACTTCAAATTTTGCATGAATATTACTAACATGTCGGGTCAACATATAGGCTACATATTATCACGCTATCACCTACGGGGGAGGAGCTGTGCGCGGATGAAGTCGCAGGCAACAGCTAGTATATACATACACACATGTATGGGCTAATTTTTGTGTCGAATTTAGACCAGATCAGTCATCACACAAATGTTTATCCCTGTTTGGAATCCCGGTGTCGGTGTTGACCGCGTAAGCTTCCGGGTTCAACTCCCGGATCGGACATTTTAAAATATATATTTTAAATTACGCAAGGGATTTTAATGCGGTCTTAATCAATAGATAGAACGATTTAAAAGCAAGGTTTATATGTATAATGTATGCATATTATAATAGAAAAAAGGCGAGATATTTTTTTATGAAAACATTTTTGTGCGTTACATTTGCATCCGCACAAAGCCTTTTTATGTTTTCTGATAAAAATAATGATGGTCGGAATGGATAAGAATCCGGTTAACGATAGGCTAGCCATCGCAGACCACATGAAATTGATAGACACGCCATTGCGAAGGAAACCTGTCGCCGCGCATATGAGCAAAATCACTGTCAAAAATGTTCTACATTTGTAGATATAATATATCGTGAAAAATCGAAAAAAGCCATGTATTATTTTATCGTACCGAATGAGATGACAAGGTTTAAAAATTACATTTGGAGTGATTTTATTTTATCGATGAGTAATATAACTCTGTATTTCAGCGTGTGCTTGTAAGCTATATTGATAAACTAAGAAATTGCCTAGAAAGGCGTATCCAATTAATCTGTGCTGGCCACTTATCACATTATGGAGCAATGGAACTTCGGCTAATTGTCAGTGCAATTTTAACTGAGATGCAAATAGTTTCTTACCTTTTATTTTATTTTCTTCCTTTCCAAAAAGTTAGTATCACACTGCATAAAGGCATGATGTGAGCATGATCCTAAAATTCAGTAGTTATTAGAAAGTTAGTATTATTTAGACAAATAAACAAACGAACAAAGGAACTTTTTTGCACCAGTGTATATGTAAAAGTTAAATTAGTAAACAAGTGATTATTTTGGTAATGGAAGCGGTAAATATAACATGGTATAAGTTGACAAATATTAAAATTATTTCGTGACTTATTAATTAGAGCGTTACCATATAGAAGTTACCAAATAGGATTATCGTCCTGCTATCAAAAAGTTCAAATTTGGTTCAGATTACAAGATAACAAAGTTATTGTAATTTGTGTTTTAAGAATAAACCATCTGCTATTTTGCCAGGCATTTCGTAAAATGCGAACGATTTTCCCTGTGTTGGTCCGGGCTCTTTTAAAGAATAGACCAACTGCCATCCTGTCTGGTAGATCGTAAAAGGTGACTGACTGGCTATACTCGTCACTTCTATCCCTGACTACAAGGTGGTAGAGTTCTGCAAAGTCTCGCCCGGGTATATGGTACCACCACTTTACCTATTCCTGCCGCAATATCGTCAACGCTTGTCACTGTCGTGTTCCGATTTGGAGAGTAAAGTAGGCGGTAGACATATGCATGTGGCATTGTCAACACGCCACACGGATGGCAACGCACCATTTACATCTTTGGTGTCCATAGGCGATGGTTTCTTTCCATCAAGAGAGGCATCTGCTTGTTTGCTATCTATGATATAAAAAACATTGGATAAAGTTTTCACTGTCATTGTTAATACTAGGTGGTAGAGTTTTAGAAAGTCTCGCCAGCGTGTTCATACCATCGTCTGACCTGTATTAGCCGCAATAGCGTCGGTGGGTGATATTGTCGTGTTCCATTTTGGAGAGAATGATGGTTTGTAGACTTATTCATATGGCATTACTATTCTGCCCCACGGACAGCAACGCACCATTAACCATTCAAAAGTTATGCATGAAAACATTTTAGAGCTCAATAATTGCATTGAAAGACACTTTCGAATGGCATTCAATGCAATTATTGAGCTCTAAAATGTTTCTAGCTACATAATCTATAGGTGCATTTATCAGCATTGTTTCGAAATAATATAAAAAATATATATTTTTTCATAAATTTTCGGTGATAATCCTAAAAAATCGACCGATTTTGATCAAATTTACTTTATTTGACTCAGTTTTTTTAGAGAAAAAAGCTGATTACATTTTTATATCAATCGGTATATCAGTCCGAAAGTTATTTTAAAAATATTAAGTCAGTTTGCTGTAAACAAAAAAATATTAATAATTTGAATAGCTCTAACTTTTGGAAACTTGATTCGATTTTGATTTTTGACGTAGTTTTTTAAGTGTTAAAATATTGTAGTAGGTCGTAAAATGATTGGTTATAAAATCTTGAAGTTATGGCAAAAAAATACTGTTTTCAAAAATTTTCGTCAACGATAACTCCTGAACGGATAAACCGAATTGAATTGCAATTTATGCATTGGACGCAGTTTTTTGAAAAATAGAGCTGATTAGATTTTGTAGTCAATCGGTACCTTAATCTGGAAGTTATATTAAAAAATCATTGTTTCGCCGAAATTTATTTTGAGGCTTTTTCAGGATCCCCTAGCACGAATTGGTTGGAGTTTTCAGGAAATCTAAGTTGAGCAGAATATAATCGAACGCTGTCACCGAGTTTCAATCAGTCAAGCCGTTAGAAATTTATGAGATGTTTACATACACATACACACACACATACATACATACAGACAAACTGATGTCATCGTAAAAATAGTCGAGTTTCCTAGGACCTCAAAACGCGGAGACCTGGTGAAAACACGATTTTCGAAAATCGGGGCAGATTAAATCGGGAAGTTTTAGCGGGAAGTTAAAAATGGACAAACTTTTGTTGAAAAACTAAAATGTTGATTAGCTAATTTCATGGTGCCGGTTGCCTAGTGACTGTGTGCACGCGCATCGTAAAAATTTACTCTCATTATTTTGCCCTAACGCGTCAAAAGAAGTATAACTTCAAACAGATTTATTACAGCCAGCCCTGTAATGTAAAATAATTGACCATATTATACGATGTACTAAAAAAATTTAAAAACATTTAAGTGCTATCTATCGCGAAGGGGAATATTCTGTAAAGGTATTTAATTACCTATATTTATTTAATCTTTTATTGAACACAACGGAACAACATGAAAAATACAGTAAACGAAATTTTAAAAAAGATACGAAAGGGGAGCTTATCTCTAAAAAAAGAATTTTCTTACAGCTAATCCTGTGCTAAGCTAAAGCTAAGCTACAAGTAAAATACCTGTCTATAAATATTAAGTGTATATACTAAAAATATTTAAAAACATATAATATTGTAAATCTAATATACTTCAGTAACACAAAGATACTGTTAAATTCATAATTGTAAGGTATCTACTAAAAAAATATATGAACCGGTTGGTTCTACAGATCATTCCTGAAACTTCCCGCTAAATTGAGGTATTTGAAGCTTAAATGAACAAAAACTATGCCTCAGCATACATTTTTTTTCTAAGCAAAGGTTCCTAGGACCTTAAAACGTAGAGACTGGTGAAAACTTGATTTTCGAAAATCGGGGCAAAATCAATAACTTTCTTATCTTGAAGTTAAAAAAAGTAAGCGTACTCTACATCAAGGTGGTGTGGATTCACCTGGATGGATTCACTCAAAATCTCCTGAACGGACTTGGTTTAAATTTTCAGAAATTCTCAGTTGAGTAAAATCCAATCGAATGCCATCAACCGCGCTTCAATCGGTCAAGCCGTTCAAAAATTACACACACTCACACTCACACACACACACACACATACATACAGACATACTGACATCATCGCGTAAATAGTCGGAAAAGTTTCCTAGGACCTCAAAACGTGGAGATCTGGTGAAAACTCGATTTTCGAAAATCAGGCAAAATCAGTAGTAACTCAAATTACTTAATCCTTATCTAAATTAGCGGGAAGTTAAAAAGAGTAAGCGTACTCTACATCAAGGTGGTGTGGAAATGCCGCAACGCATGACATTTACCTTGCCAATTTAGTTGTGATTCAAACATGACTATGCATATGTAGTGACTTGCATAATTACTTTGGCCATTTGATAGTTTTATCTGGGAAGTATTGCAGAATTTATTTTTGATTTTTACCAAGCCACACAACAGACACATAGTATCTAAAGTACACTAGCAAGATTATCGCGGCTAGAAGATTTTCTATTGTTTAATTTACAGGCAAAAATACGAGGTGGTAAAGATGAAAATCAAAAAGAAATTCCTGGAAAACTTTCCAGACAAAACTAATTAAGCTAATTAAAATTAAAACTAAGAAGTATTTGTGTAAGTCACTATGTACATTGTCATGTTTGATGTACAACTAAATTGGCAATGTAAGTTTTGATTACGTTGACAATAGTGGGGGATTGACTAGACGGACATGCCCGCGGGCTAGCCCGCAGGCATGCCCGCCGGACTTTGCTACTGTAGGTCTGTGAATGTCTGTCAAATATATTACTACGTAGTATCTAAGTCCGGCGGGCGGGTAATTCGTCTAGTGAATTCCCCGCTTAACTTGAATCAACTGAACTTCCGAAATATCCTTCTTATAGAGTACTAGTTGTTGCCCACGACTTCGTCCGCGCGGACTTCGTTTACTCCGCACAGCATCTACCCCGTAGGCGATAGCGTGATAATATGTAGCCTATATGTTGACCCGACCTGTTAGTAATATTCATGCAAAATTTGAAGTAAATCCATGGAGTACTTTTTGAGTTTACCCCGGACATACATACAAACAAACAGACAAAAATTCTAAAAACTATATTTTTGGCTTCGATATCGATTGTAAATCACGCCCCAAGTATTCTTTTAAAAAAATATTCAATGTACAGTTTTGACTTTCTTACGATTTTATTATATGATACGCGCACGGCGCAGAGTTGTAAATTAAACCTTACTTTTCAAATTGGAACACGACGAAAAGCCCTAAAGTTTGTGATAGAAAAAGTTAAGATAAGGTTTATCTTTTAAAGTATTTTACGTTAGTATTTAAATAAAAAACAGTAGCAGTCGTGGGACTGCCGATAGAAGTGAAAACGGAACTATTAAGTTGAGAGTAATTAAAACTATATGCAAAAATTATATGAAATTTTTTATGTTTTATTTGTTACATATGATGGGTTAAATAATAAAATACAGTCAGAAATAGTCGATGTATTAGTGTATACGTGTACACAGGCTACTGCGCGTGCGCTAGTCTGGCTCTCCATAGCTATAGATATACTATTATCATTAGCATGTCGGTGACGCGAACCGAGGATTTTACCCTCTACCAAAACGCTCAACGCGCCTAAAGAAGTTTTCACTTCAAAAATAAAAATAAAACTGAAATCCGAAACTGAACTTCACTATCAGACGCGTGAACCGGATTACACCAGATAAAATCATGTGAGTGAATTTGGGACGTTGACTCTTAGTCCGCAGTATAACATCCATTTTGTTAAATGATTAATACATACTTGAAAATTCGTGAGTCCTTTTGGTGTCGAGGGTCTTCATCCTTTTCCCCTATTTCCTTCTTAGGGGTTAATTAAAAAAATGTAGCTTATGTTTGACACGGAGTCTTTAACTGACGTGTCATGTCTAATTTCATTAAAATCGGTTTAGCAGTTTAACCGTGAAACTTTGACAGACAGACAAACATTTTTTGTTTATAAGCATAGGTTTATTGTACTTTTATTGTCTGTTATGAAACATTATAAACCTTATTAATCTATAATCTATATTATTAATATTATAAATGCGAAAGTTTGGATGTTTGGATGGATGGATGTTTTTTTAAAATAAATAAATAAATAATAAATATTTTTGGACAAATTACTCGAATTGATCTAACCCTAAAGTAACAAATTTTTTGCTTGTGTTACGGGTGGTAGTCAATAATAATAATAATAACAATCTTTATTGTCAAACAACATATTTGACAGTTATAGACACACTAAATTAATAAACTATAAATTTTTCCAACTTTTTAATATATTTAAGTCGTTAGTTAGAAAATCTGTACCTACTAAATTTTAGAATCTGTATTACAGATGCCAAAAGTCAATGACACCAATACATATAAATACATATATAGAAATATTGCCGAACTTTACCCCCTAAATACCACAATAGTATTGACACGTGAAATCTTTATTTTTTACGAACTGCCTGGCTGATTGACAGAAGGCCTATACGTAACAGGAGAACTGGATAAGCACGTATGAAAACTGATAATTTCGGAAATATATTAATTAAATATTATTAATAAAAAAATATAGTTTACTAGCTGCAGAGTGCAGCCCACTGCATTATAAAAGTTTTTGTCAGATCCCGCGGGATCACCTAACTTTTCCGGGATAAAAAGTAGGCTATGAGCTATTCCAGGTCATCATCTACCTGCGTGCTAAATTTTATTCAAATCCTTTCAGTAGGTTTTGCGTGATTGAGTAACAAACATACATCCATACAAACCCCCGTTGGTCAAGTGGTTAGTGACCCTGACTACGCAATCGACGGGGCTCGGGTACGATTCCCGACAGGGACAAAAATTTGTGTGAAGATCGTAGATGTTTGTGAAGCCAGAAAAGGTTTGGGTGTTTATATTTATGTATATTTCAGTATGTATTTTTATGTATTAATATCGCTGACTAACACTCATAACACAAGCAAATAATTTGGTTATTTTGAGGTTAGATCAATTCTTGTAATTTGTCAAGGAATATTTTTTTTATTTATAATTTAATTTATTATATTATCTATATATTTAAAAATCAATTGCTGTTCGTTAGTCTCGCTAAAATTCGAGAACGGCTGAACCGATTTGGCTAATTTCGGTTTTGAATTAATTGTTGAAATCCAGGAAAGGTTTAAAAGGTGAGGAAATATAGAACAAAATAAGTGTAGTTAAAAAGGCAGAACAACGTTTGCCGGGTCAGCTAGTACCAAATAAAAATTAAAATAAGTAGGTACTCCCACTCTACGTAGCACATTGCAATTAAAATAATTTCGTATCAACAAACTGCACTAAATTATTACAGCTGATAATATTTCTTCTTGACCTGCACCCAGCCTGCTGGTGCGGATTTATTGTTGAGATTAATAACTGCTAATTAATGAAGCACGTGGCGATCGAGTGAGATTTATTTATAGATTACGATTCGCTTTTGTCTGCTATTTTATTCGTTATTCAGTTACTATGGCTACCAAGCCATAATTTCAAAAACTAGGATTTACCTAAAGTTTGTTTTCATATGTATATTTCTATATTAACTATACATATAATAAAATCGTAGGAAAGTCAAAACTGTACATTGAATATTTTTTTTAAGTTTTTTAAAAACTTGGGGCGTGATCTACAATCGATATCGAAGCCAAAAATATAGTTTTTAGAATTTTTGTCTGTTTGTCTGTTTGTCTGTTTGTCTGTTTGTCTGTTTGTCTGTTTGTCTGTTTGTCTGTTTGTCTGTTTGTCTGTTTGTCTGTTTGTCTGTTTGTCTGTTTGTCTGTTTGTCTGTTTGTCTGTTTGTCTGTTTGTCTGTTTGTCTGTTTGTCTGTTTGTCTGTTTGTCTGTTTGTCTGTTTGTCTGTTTGTCTGTTTGTCTGTTTGTCTGTTTGTCTGTTTGTCTGTTTGTCTGTTTGTCTGTTTGTCTGTTTGTCTGTTTGTCTGTTTGTCTGTTTGTCTGTTTGTCTGTTTGTCTGTTTGTCTGTTTGTCTGTTTGTCTGTTTGTCTGTTTGTCTGTTTGTCTGTTTGTCTGTTTGTCTGTTTGTCTGTTTGTCTGTTTGTCTGTTTGTCTGTTTGTCTGTTTATCTGTTTGTCTGTATGTATGTCCGGAGTAAACTCAAAAAGTACTGCATGGATTTACTTCAAATTTGGCATGAATATTACTAACAGGCCGGGTCAACATATAGGCTACATATTATCGCGCTATCACCTACGGGGGCGGAGCTGTGCGGAGTAAACGAAGTCCGCGCGGACGAAGTCGCTGGCAACAGCTAGTAATATAATAAATGCGAAAGTTTGAATGTTTGGATGGATGTTTGTTACTCAATCACGCAAAAACTACTGAACGGATTTGGATGAAATTTGGCACACAGATAGATAATGGCCCGGAATAGCACATAGGCTACTTTTTATCCCGGAAAAATTAGGTGATCCCGCGGGATTCACCAAAAAATTATAATGCAGCGGGCTGCACGCTGCAGCTAGTATCATTATACAGCAAATAAGCAGACGGGTCTCCTGATGGATAGAGAAATCATCATCTATAGATACCAAAGATGTTGTTATCCGTGTGGCGGAATGACAATGCCATATGCATAAATCTATCGACTACCTTAACCTCCGAACCGGAACACGACAATGACGAGCATTGACGCTTTGCAGCAGGAAAAGGTGAAGCGGTAGTACCAAATACCTGGGTGAGTCGTTGCGGTCTGCGGAGTGCTAAGTGTGAGTTTTTCTTTTCGCATTCGATCGTGAGCGTGTTTCGAGTTTACTAGGAATTTGTATGTGATTTGTACAGCGCCACCTAGTGGTAAACGTGAGAAACCAGTTTACCACTAGGTGGCGCTGTACAAATCACATACAAATTCCTAGTAAACTCGAAACACGCTCACGATCGAATGCGAAAAGAAAAACTCACACTTAGCACTCGGATCTCTACTACGTAGTAGTCACGATGGTAGTTACACTTAGCCTTAGATTTTAGATGGTAATTATACTGCCGTTCTGTCAGGCAGGTCGTAAAATGCAACCGATTGGCTATGCAAGTCACTACCATCGTGGCTATTAGGTGGTAGAGTTTTGCATTGTCTCGCTCGGGTCTGGTACCACCGCCTTACCTATTTCTACCGCAATAGCATCAGTGTTGGTCGCTGTCGTGTTCCAGTTTGGAGAGGTAAGGTAGCCAGTGGCATTAGACCTCGCCACAAGGTGGCAACGTATCATTAACATCTTTGGTGTCTAAAGGTGATGGTTGTCTCTTTCCACCAGGAAACCCATCTGCTAGTCTGCTATCTTCATTACGTAGTATAAAACAAAGTCACTTTCTCTGTCTGTCTGTCTGTATGCTTAAATCATTAAAACTACGCTACGGATTTTGATGCGGTTTTTTTATAAGATAGATTGATTCTTGAGGAAGGTTTTAGTATATAAACCTTTCCGATATTCCCACGTGAACAAAAGCTACGCGGGTGAAACCGCGGGCAGGTCGCTAGTATGAAATAAAAGAAAGAAAGAAAGAAAGAAAATATTTATTTGCAAGAATATGGGTGTTACAAGTTGTTAAAAATAAATTAAGTTACCGACATATTCTACCATTATACGGTGTGCAAATATATAAAAAAAATATCTTTATATAATATTACATTTAAAACATTCTTTCGATTATTTAGAATTACTACCGGATCGGAACGCGGCCACACACTGAGAAGATCCGGCGGAAGAAACTCAGCGGGCTGGTCTTTTTTCTCTATTTTATGTACTTGTTATAAATGTAAAATGATGATTTCATATCACAAAAGTTATTTTTATTATATATTTATTATAAAAAAAAAACACGTCACATTGAAAACTCCGTTATTTTGTCAGTTGTAAACGAGAAACTATTAGAGCTAGGCTAAGCACGTGATACATTATGTTACCTGATACAGAAAGATTTGTTTAAAAGATTCAGCAAATATCAGATCAAAGTCCGTATTATAATTTGAGTTAGCAAAATAAACGTTGTGGTCCAAGGTTCAAATACACACAGGTAAACATATATTTAGCCAGAATAATTAATATTTTTTTTATAAGATAGCACACAAGCAGATGGGTCTCCTGATGGAAAGAGTCAACCATTGCCTATAGATACCAAAGATGTTAATGGTGCGTTGCTATCTTGTGGCGAGATCTAATGCCACATGCATAAGTTTACTGGTTACTTTACCCTTCAAACCGGAACACGACAGTGACAAACACTGACTATTGCGGCAGGAATAGGTAAGGCGGTGGTACCATACCCGGACGAGACAATGCAGAACTCTACCACCTAGTAATATTTGTCGTTTTATTAGTGTTTAAACAGTTTATTGCCTCTGTTGCCTTGCCTGAGATCTCGGGTTCGATTCCGGGATCAGCCAAAAAAGTGTTTTTTTTTTTATATCATAAGATAGCAAACAAGCAGATGGGTCTCCTGATGGAAAGAGTCAACCATCGCCTATAGACACCAAAGATGTTAATGGTGCGTTGCTATCTTGTGGCGAGGTCTAATGCCACATGCATAGGTTTACCGGCTACCTTACCCTCGAAGCCGGAACACGACAGCGACAAGCACTGACGCTATTGCGGCGGGAATAGATAAGGCGGTGGTACCAGACCCGGGCGAGACAATGCAGAACCCTACCACCTAGTAGCCATGATGGTAGTGACTCGTATAGCCAATCGGTCTCCTTTTACGACCTGCCTGGCAGAACGGCAGTTAGCCTATTCTTCAAAGGAGGGAACAACACGGCGAAGGCCGGGACCAACACGGCGATGTTTTTTCAGTTTTCTGATAAAAACGTTTCCCGGGATTGGAATGACAGTGACAAGCACTGACGCTATTGCGGCAGGAATAGGTGAGGCGGTGATACTAGACTAGGCATGGAAATTATTATTAAATTAGATTAACTGTGAAGTTGTTAAAGTTAATTAGGTAATATTTAACAGTTATTTATTTATGTTATATTATACATGGGGCACACTAAAAGTTTTGCACTTCTAGCTAATCGGAACTATTTGAATTTCGAATGTTATATTTTTAAAACGTTGCAACCTTCTTAGTAATACAAAAAACGATTGGCGGGAAATGATTTGTCATTGTTTTTTATCACACATCAAAGTTCTACGTACGCAACGAAAATGGAGTTAAGTCGAAAAGATTTTAGGTGATGATTTTTTATGATTCTTTTTCTCCGCAAGACTGTGCCGCTTGTCTTTAAAATGCTTTTGGGAGAGAAGCGCCTTGTTTGAGCACCGTGAGGCGATGGTTTGCTGAATTTGTGAGAGGTCGAGTTTCTTTACATGACGAATTTCGTGAAGGGCGGCTTTCAACTGCCGTCAACGAAAATAATGTGGCTACTGTTAAGCGGTTAATTGAAGAAAACCCCCGGATTACCTATGAGACAATTCGAGGACTATTGGGGATTGGTATGAGCCAAATTGAGAAAAATTTTACGCGAAGAATTGAAAGTTCGGAAAAGTCGTAGGATCCCTCGTGAACTGACAGCGGAGCAGAAGCTATTGCATAGCTTCTATCGCGGGCCTTGAGCGTGGAGACTGAATCCAGAAATTCCGTAACGAAAAAACCTAACACCCGCCACTCCGCCCGGCACGACAAATTTAAAGGGGTGACCAGTGTTGATTATAAATTTTAAACTGTAATCTAATTAAATTAAATTAGATGTAAAAATTGTAGCATAGTTAAAACACAAATATAGTGCTTAGATATATCATCACGCCAACTCCTAGTGGGGTGTACAGTGTTATAATACAGTGATAATAGTATAGGACAAAACCGATCGTGGCTAACCGTAGGCTTATTATAATATCCATTATTACGAGAAATTATAGTATACACAACAGTATCTTCACGCCGAATCACTTGTGGAGCAGAAAGAGCAACATTAATAGTAAAGTCAGATTTTAGGAAAGTGTAACTCAAATTATTGCCAATTATATTATATAAAGAACGAGTATAGAAAAATATCTTCACGCCAAATTTTTGGAGGCATAGTAAGAGTAATATAAACAATAGAGTAAAACTTTTAGATAGTGTAAACAGATCTTTCTGTTCAATTATAATAAATAAAAAGAGCACTTACAAATACTATCACGCCAGACCCTTTATGGGTATTAAGAGTTAAGAAAAAATTATATGTAAATAAGTCTAATTGAATAGCTTTAAGGTTAAATAGTAAGAGCGCATATTAACACCAACATATCATTACGCCAGACCCATATAGTGATCGGGAGAGAGATTGTAGTGTATATACTCTATTGAGTACAGTCTTGCATTTTTATATTTCTATACCTTGTTTTGTTTTGTACTTATAGTTGTTTAGAGTATTGTGTCTTATAAATAGTGCAATATAGAAACAAAAATCTTAGACTAAAAATATTTTTCTTTTCTTGTTATATAGAATAATAGACTTAGAGTATAAGAAACTCTAGATCGACATTAAAACGATAAGACTTGTATCTTTGCTGATCAACAAATTTTTGAACGAGGTATTTAAATATTATATGTAAAATATTTTGGACGTACATATCTTAGGGTACATATCTTAGGAGGGTAAGGTAGCCGGTAAACTTATGCATGTGGCGTTAGACCCCGCCATAATCTTGTGGCGAGGTCTAATGGCACATGCATAAGTTACTATCTAGCAACGCACCACTAAAACCTATGGTGTCTATAGGCGATGGTTGACTCTTTCCATCAGGAGACCCATCTGCCCGTTTGCTATCTTATAATACAAAAAAGAAGCGGCATATGTGGCAGTAAGGACCTAAGGCGGCATCATGCGTCCAATCCACCACTGCTCAATTCGCAATTATGTTAAAATACACCAGTAGGGCTACTCTTGAAAATCGATTTCAATTTTAAATGAATATTTAATGAATTTTGAAGTATTTCGTACTCTGGACAACTATATTCAATAATTGGATTCGGCGACAGCGCCACACGGATTGTGAAATTTTTTGCAACTACTCATTATTGCTTTTATTCGTTATAATTTTGTTTAAAACGGTACTTAAAATTTCCACTTGTAACACTAGCTTGACGTGTAACGATGACATCTATTTCCAAAAATTCTAAATAATAAAAAAAATATTGGTTTCAAGAGTACCGTTTTTTGACGATATTCGAAACTAATTGTTTTTATCAATATTGGTTTAAGATTTATATTGTTTTCAAGAGTAGGCCTGCTGTACTGTTTTCAACTTTTTCCGACAACCGGTTTAACTCGTTACATCTTCATGGCTACTATCTCGATTTGCGCCTAATAAAGCTTCAAAAATTACAATCGCCTCCCGTGATGGTCCGGATGCTCCTTTGAAGAATATACCAAGGACCGTTCTGCTAGACAAGTCGGAAAAGGCGACCGATTGGCTATATGTGTCACTACCATCAGGAATACTAGTTGGTAGAGTTTTTATTGTTTCGCCCGGGTCTAGTACCACCCCACAATGTGTTTTTGACACGAAAAAGTGTAGTAGTCTACAGCTGTTAATGTTATAACTGAGTGCTAAGTGTGAGTTTTTCTTTTCGCATTCGATCGTGAGCGCGTTTCGAGTTTACTAGGAATTTGTATGTGATTTGCACAGCTCCACCTAGTGGTAAACGTGAGAAACCAGTTTACCACTAGATGGCGCTGTACAAATCACATACAAATTCCTAGTAAACTCGAAACGCGCTCACGATCGAATGCGAAAAGAAAAACTCACACTTAGCACTCTGTATGAGTAGAATCCCCGTGTGCCGTTTTACTACAGTTTTCCTATAAAAGATGTTTGTACTTTTTGTGACCTTAGTCAGCGTCTCAAGGAAATTAATTCCTACTAAGGAAACTAAGACCTTTTGAATCTTTTTTTTATATCATAAGATAGCAAACAAGCAGATGGGTCTCCTGATGGAAAGAGTCAACCATCGCCTATAGACACCAAAGGTGTTAATGGTGCGTTGCTGTCTTGTGGTAAGGTCTAATGCCACATGCATAAGTTTCACGGATATACGTATAATTTCTTAAACGTAATGTAGTCTTATATAACAGTCTGGTACGGTGGTACGGTAAATGCCTTACCTATTCCTGCCGCAATAACTTTAGTGATTGTCACTATCGTTCCCGTGTGGATGTTAAAGTAGCTGGTAAACTTATGTATTTAGCATTAAGACCTCGCCACAAGGATAGCAACGCACCATTAATATCTTTGGTGTCTTACTATCAGGAGAGTCATCTGCTTGTGTGCGATGATAAAAAATCGCCACGATTTCAATTGGCGCCTAATGAAGTTTTGTGCACCATTAACATATTTAGTGTCTATATGCGATGGTTTTCTTTTACTATCACGAGAGTCAGCTGCTTATATTAATAATAATGATAATTTCTTTATTTGCATAAAATAGGGTACATTTAAAAATATGCTGCTTTTTAATCCTATTTTGCCTATTTTGTGGCGTGCGAATGTTAAAATTCCGTTAATAATCGTAGTTAATTTTAAATTGAATCTTATAATGATTTTTATATATGTATAGCAATCACAATATTCTAACTAAAATAAAGAGAAACAGCTTGTTTGATCTCTTATGACATCATTGATATAAAAAACCCAAGATTGCTAATTTCAGATGAGTAGTTAGAGATATGGCAAAAACATACGTTCTTGCATATCCAATCTTAAGCACAAGATTAATTTTTTCAAAACATTATTTATAGTAGGGAGCTTTTAAACTCGAGCGTCGTAGGGAATTGAATTTTGTAGATTAAATTATAGGAAAAATAAATGTTATATAATGTTCTTCATTTCAATGGTGAGGGAAAAATCTACAGATAAAAAAAATGTTTAAAAAAATCAGTGACATGGAAACACTGAAACGCGTTTGATTAGGGTAGGGGGGTCAAGTGTAGCGTAAGGGAGTAGGAGGGTTACGAAGGTGCAAAGAAAATGTTTTCTTGACAGTCGAGCGCGACTGAATTTTCTTTATGGAGGAAGGAATTATGGAGGAAATTATGTAAGTTAATTAAGAAAAAAGTATAATCTGACAATTTCCACAAGCCGAAGTTATCTTAATTTTTTTTCTGCCATAGTTACCCTCTCTATAAGGGCTTATATTTGGTGGAGAACCTTTATGCGAGGTACCTCCTGTACCCCTCCTTTGTTGATCTGAGTGCTAAGTGTGAGTTTTTCTTTTCGCATTCGATCGTGAGCGCGTTTCAAGTTTACTAGGAATTTGTATGTGACTGGTTTCTCACGTTTACCACTAGGTGGCGCTGTACAAATCACATACAAATTCCTAGTAAACTCCAAACGCGCTCACGATCGAATGCGAAAAGAAAAACTTACACTTAGCACTCTGACCCGCTCGAGCCAAAATCGCTTCTTGGGCCCCCATCTACGATTAGATAGATTCAGTTTTTACAA
This sequence comes from Apodemia mormo, assembly GCA_036924255.1. Classification (NCBI taxonomy): domain Eukaryota; kingdom Metazoa; phylum Arthropoda; class Insecta; order Lepidoptera; family Riodinidae; genus Apodemia; species Apodemia mormo. The sequence goes on from JAUPFN010000026.1 coordinate 20,145,010, forward strand.
ACCAATAAACAAAAAGTAATAAAATTGAGTGTCGTCGACGCAATTCTATTTGCAATGAGCGTACAAATTTAAATTGTGCGCTTTTTAGAGGACGTTTTAGTCCGTGGTTTTGGGTCACTGAATGCACATTCAGTGTTTCAAAACCGTTTTCTTGGGTTTCGTATACATATATCAGTGTATGACACACATAAAAACATCTGGAGTACGATTTCGATTAGCGCCTGGTGAAATTATACTAAAAAAATTGAAATAGGTAAAATATAATCTATCTGCTTTAAGTTTGTAGGAAGAATTACCACTTAAGATGGCGTTATCTAAATGAGTGTATCGCGGAAGTATCTCTTTGTGTTGAGATAAACTGTGATCTTAGCATGGTCCAGTGGTCACCTAATCACCATTTGTAAACTACATCACATTCCTGATAGTATTATCGTAGCGCGTGAAAATTATCATGATCATGTCATTTGAAGAAATTAACGCTAGAGTGTGTCAGTATTTAAAATTAAAGGATTATAAAGAATTCTGACGGATTAATTTTTTGTTATAGCACTCACTCCGTGCCCAAGCACGAAAAACTTGAAAATCTTGAAAAACAACAAAGAAAAATATCGACACCCAGGGATTGAACCTGCGACCGTCTCCCTAAAGCTTTAGGGATTGAACCTGCGACCGTCTCCCTAAGCTTCAGGGAGACGGTCGCAGGTTCAATCCCTGCTATTGTTCTTAAAGTTTTTCATGGACTTGATTAAGTCTAAGGCTTAGCCTTATCGATTCAGATCATGCGGCCCCGATCGCCGGGACGGGAATGGATTCGATCCCCGGGCCGGGCAAAAAAGTGTTACTGAGATTTTTAGGAGTTTTCTCGAATATGCAAAATCTTAGCTTAGAATCTGCCGGGTGGTGAGTTACCACTCTCGGGCCTCGGATAAGCACGTTAAGCCGTTGGTCCCGGCTATCGCTAGAAATAGTCGATAATTGTTATCAGTAGGGCTACTCTTGAAAACGGATTTCAGTTTTAAATGAATATTTAATGAAAAAAAAAGTATCTTCACGCCCATATCCCTGAAGCTGGAGGCAGAGGAGGAGGAGACTACAAGTGCACCCACGATTAGCCGAAGATACTTGGTCCCACAAATGTGATACGTGGCAAGCCTATCGCCAACCGGGCACTTTCCAATCCCGAGCAACTTTGTGTTTCTCAGAAAACTGAAAAAACACTTTTTTATGTGCCCGACCCGGGAATCGAACCCGGGTCGGAAACAACGCCAACGCTGGACCACTAGACCACAGAGGCGACTAATATTTAATGAATTTTGAAGTATTTCGTACTCTGGACAACTATATTCAATTATTGGATTCGGCGACAGCGCCACACGGATTTCGAAATTTTTTGGAACTACTCATTATTGCTTTTATTCGTTATTTTGTTTAAAACGGTACTTAAAATTTTCACTTTTAACACTAGCTTGACGTGTAACGATGACATCTATTTCCAATAATTAGGTCGTTACTATACTGAATCAATGTGGGCAATATTGGTTTCAAGAGTACCGTTTTTTGCCGATATTCGAAACTTATTGTTGTTATCAATATTGGTTTAAGATTTATATTGTTTTCAAGAGTAGGCCTGCAGGTCGATAAAATTCAATTAGCATATGTGTTTTTTTATGTATTTCCTTAAAGAAAAATGATTGACCTGTGATTTTTTTTATATCAGAATAACAACTATTTCTTAATAATATGTTAAATTTAATAGAGGAAAATGATTAACTTGTGATTTTTATGTCCGAATAACGACTATTTCTACATAAAATGTTAAACTTAATAGAGACAAATGATTTGTGATTTTCTTTATATCCTAATAACAACAATTTCTTCATAAAATGTTAAATTTTATAACTTCATAAAATTTAAAATTTAATAAATGAGAAAACCTTTGTGATATAAATTATCTATCTATATCTATACATATAATAAAATCGTAGGAAAGTCAAAACTGTACATTGAATATTTTTTTAAAGAATACTTGGGGCGTAATCTACAATTGATATCGAAGCCAAAATGTAGTTTTTAGAATTTTTGTCTGTTTGTCTGTTTGTCTGTTTGTCTGTTTGTCTGTTTGTTTGTCTGTTTGTCTGTTTGTCTGTTTGTCTGTTTGTCTGTTTGTCTGTTTGTCTGTTTGTCTGTTTGTCTGTTTGTCTGTTTGTCTGTTTGTCTGTTTGTCTGTTTGTCTGTTTGTCTGTTTGTCTGTTTGTCTGTTTGTCTGTTTGTCTGTTTGTCTGTTTGTCTGTTTGTCTGTTTGTCTGTTTGTCTGTTTGTCTGTTTGTCTGTTTGTCTGTTTGTCTGTTTGTCTGTTTGTCTGTTTGTCTGTTTGTCTGTTTGTCTGTTTGTCTGTTTGTCTGTTTGTCTGTTTGTCTGTTTGTCTGTTTGTCTGTTTGTCTGTTTGTCTGTTTGTCTGTTTGTCTGTTTGTCTGTTTGTCTGTTTGTCTGTGTTTGTCTTTTTGTCTGTTTGTCTGTATATATGTCAGGGGTAAACTCAAAAAGTACTGCATGGATTTACTTCAAATTTTGCATGAATATTACTAACAGGTCGGGTCAACATATAGGCTACATATTATCACGCTATCGCCTAGCGGCCAGGTGCTGTGCGGAGTAAACGAAGACCGCGCGGACGAAGTCGCTGGCAACAGCTAGTAACTAATATTATGAAAAAAAAGTACGGCGAATGGATAGTGCAGATAAACTGTGTGTAAAACTAATTTTGTACCCCTTTATCCATACGATTGCGAATCCCGCGGGATCACCTAATTTTTACGGGGTAGAAAGTAGCCTAATTGCTATTCCAGGTCATCATCTACCTGTGTGTCAAATTTCATTCAAATCCGTTCAGTATTTTTTGCGTGATTGAGTAAAAATCATCCATCTGTCTAAACATCAAAAAAATCGGTTGTCTGTAAAGTTGGTTTACAGACGATAGTTGAACGTGACAACGTCTTAAGCTCTCGCTTGTACTCCAAGCCTTAAACGGAACGCCTCAGAGCGAGGTAACGCCGCATGAGTCATGTTTTTTCGTGCGTGCAGCCAGCTCTATCGAATTATAAGACGTTGTCACGTCAAAAATTTCGCATTTATAATATTAATAAAGATATATGACCATTAACTATCGTGTCATTCGATATGTACAACCTTTTACCAGTCAACCAATAAATTTTACATTTATTGGTTACATTACAGCATTTAAGGCGATTTGATATTTCCTAAACATGTTAAAAAATGCATTTAGTCCCTAAATGCATTTTTTTGGTGCAAGCAGCCCTTAGTTTTAAATAACTAACAGCTTTTCCGGAACTACGCTACAGAAATAATAGTATATTTATGAATATTTATTTATTATACGTATATATTTATTAAACGTATTTAATGACTTAAAATGATGAAAGCATTTTAATGCAAGCCGTCCTAACACCACAGAAATAATTTCATGTTTAAAACTGACGGCATTGCGCCGCGCTGCCGCGGCCGTAGCAAAAGCTTGCTGTTTCAGTGCTACGCCGCGTGTTATTACCTATAACAATTAGTACTATGCGTTCCAAGTAAGAATAGGACTGTCAGGATCACATATTGCTCCGCATTTTGCAAAGACTTCATAAGTGATGAGTAAGGTGTGCAAAAAATTCTAACAAAGAAATACTTTAAAAAATATATTTTCATTCTAATCGGTATATTTTTTTACCATGAATTAAAATAAGGTGTTAAATAACTAGTAAAAGTATCTTCACGCCCATATCCCCGAAGGGGTAGGCAGAGGTACATACAATAAGTGCACCCACGATTAATAACTAACACGACTTTTATATAATACACACATAGATGAACGGCTAGACTGATATATTTTATTGTTTTTTTATTGATGAATATTATAAGTATCTTCACGCCCATATGCCCGAAGGGGGTAGGGGGCAGGGGTACAACAAGTGCACCCACGATTAGCCGAAGATACTTGGTCCCACAAATGTGATAGGGGGCAAGCCTATCGCCAACCGGGCACTTTCCAATCCCGGGCAACTTTGTGTTTCTCAGAAAACTGATAAAACACTTTTTTTGTGCCCGACCCGGGAATCGTACCCGGGGCCTAATGTGGTCAACGCCAACGCTGGACCGCTAGACCACAGAGGATTATATTTTAATATTTTTAGCCTATTCTGGACAGAGGTCCCGAACGCACAAAAATAGCAACAAAATTGGCCCCGTCGTTTTTGACTTATAAGTGGTGTCAATAACACAGTTTTTTATATAATATATGAATGAACAGCTAGACTGAGGTTTATTACTATTTTTTTATTGATATTTGATAATAATTATATACTATATTGATAAGTATAATTACGTCACACGAGTTTTATGTTTTCTGACACCTCCCCGTCCTTGTCACAGCTGGTCACATTTGTGAGACCCCCCCCCTTACTAGTGTGATGTCACATATTTTACAATTTTACTATGGAATGATGATCTCATTTGATTATACATGTGGCTTTTTAATTATAGTGTTGTAACTAGCGACCTGCCCGCGGTTTCACCCGCGTAGCTTTTGTTCCCCTGGGATTATCGGAAAGTTTTATATACTAAAACCTTCCTCAAGAATCAATGTATCAATAAAAAAAACCGCATCAAAATCTGTTACGTAATTTTAAAGATTTAGGCATACATAGGGACAGACAGAGAAAGCGACTTTGTTTTATACTATGTAGTGATACTTAGATATAAAATATTACATTTTGAAAAAATGTGATGTCACAAAACTTGGAACCTCTCCCCACCCTTTGTCACACAATGTTACACTTCGTCGACCCCTCCCTCCCCCTTGATGTATGACGTAATTTATGGATAGCCCCCCAGTAAAATAGGTACTTCAAGTTCCAACCCGGAAAAACACTGACGATTTATGTTATTAAATATACAGTTAAAAGATCGTTATTTGTGTGTTATCATCCGATAGGACGGCCGTAGTCCACGATGTGTAGTAATGGCTTACAAGAGATAGAGTTATCTGTAATTATTTATATTTATAAACACGCTATCAGGTAAAGGAACAACGGAATTATTGATAAAAAACAACAATGGACACTGGCAGTATTGTTGAATCACGTTGAGTATTAATTAGTATAGAGCATTCACACACGTACTCGCAGTACGTGGCAGGCTGATACTACGATTTATAATTTAAGGTAAACTCGTTTTTCATGATGAATTTACCCAACAAAGACTTAGTAATCGAAGTGTATAAGAGAAGTATAACATTAGATTTTCTACGCGGATAATAGGTATAAATTGTATTACCATAACATGATGTTATTTTCAAATCGTGGGCAATCCTTGTGGATTAATGTTTAAAGATGCTAGGCGTTTTTGAAGCTTCTTCAGAGTATAGCTGCCTAGTGAACTGTTCAGGGCTGTCAACCCTATTTTTGTTTACTAAAAGTTAAATTGTTCCTAGTCTAATCGATATATTTTATAATATTTGTATCTGTTTCGAAACATTTATTCGAAACATATATTTCTATTTCGAACTTTGGCATTGCGCAGAGATGTAGGTTCTCTCTGTGTCTTTTATCGTATATATCATAGAGAGTATAGAGAGTGTTCCGACGAGTTGTTTGGATTAATTCCTGCCGCCGAATTCCACCATCGGACATCGCGTCAGAATTTGAAGTTCCATCCTCACCATTTCGATGTCTGGAAATCCACAACTGTGCGATTCTCCCGACACTTTACCTCGCACTACTCTGTTGTGGAACCAATTATCGGCAGGGGTATTTCCGAACGGATACGACATAGGGACCTTCAAGAAAACTTATTCTTAAAAGGCCGGCAACGCAACTGCAAGACCCCTGGTATTCTTGCTCTTAGACCGACGGTTTTATGTGCTTATCCGATGAACAATGTGTAAACATATTTTATATTTTTCGTCGTCGGCACTTAGTAAAACTCTATTTGTTATACTGAAATACTGTTGTACTATTTCACACAACACTTTTCATACAATCTATATCTGACAATTCATTTTACTGGACACGATCTTCATGTATGTGTCGTATATTATATGTATAAAAAGGTTTTCGACTGATGTGAATTAAACCTGGCAACATAGAGCTTAACCACCAAGAAGGACCGGTACCAAAATTTAGTTCTTTACTAGACCTCCAAATCCCATTGTTCTCAAAAAATAAAAAAGAGTCTTTAAGTACAGTTACTAGCAATAAATGACTTATATGAAATGAACTATTTATTTTCAAGTCGGACGAGAGAAAATATAAAGATAGCTTATTGAATGATACCGACGAATAATATAGTCAGGTAAATTTATATAACATGTAGTAATATATATTAATACAAGATGGAAAACATTTGTACCCTTTTTTAAGACAATTACGTAATCGGTGGAGTATACAATTTGACACGGTTAAAGTTTACCTTGCGGAGGACTGCAGAAACTTAATATTTTTAAATAATATGCATCAGAAATACATCAAATTAATAAAAATGAACATTACACACACTACTTTCATTTGAAATACATGATAATACACATACACTATATTTTTTTTTACGGTTAAATTCAAACATAAATGAGATTTTATGGTTAGTTAATGGTCGAATTTCGAAAATATCATTTGAACATCAACTCATTATAATATCATGGCAAATAAAGTTAACTTTTAGAAATTAACGAGCGCAACGTACATTCGTGCGTATGTAAACAAAATGCATAAGAACGTTTTTCTTATTGCATTTTGTTTACATACGCACGAATATATTAACTATTTTGAGTTGAGTGTATTTTATATTCCTTGGAGGTCGTGGTAATACAATTTTGGAAGTCTGGGAATGACCTTACAATTTGCATGTAGGTAACTATTACTATTTAAACTTGTTAAACTGAGCTATGTTTCTTTTTTTGTTTTACCCTAACTGATTAAAATTAGCTCGCATTACGGGCGTCAACTAGCATACTTTAAAACAACGTAACCTTAACTCGTCCTTGTTTTTTCTTTTTTATTTTATTGGCCTAATACTTACAATAGACACATATGCATATATATTTGCACCGTTTCGGTATTATTTATTTTAGCCAACAATAAATTACCTGATCACAGCTCTATCTACCCTTCTGTAAGTTAGTATTTTGAATTTTTTAATCGAAAAATCTAAAATGCGCATAGACTACGATACAAATACTCCAAGTTAAAGTCGCACATGATATCACGCAGTAAGCGTGTGAATAGATTCGGGCCAGGGCGCCGCGCGAGATAAAATGACCTGCGGGTCCACTTATTAGTTGGAAATAAAAAAGGTCAGTTAATGATATACTATCTAACGATGCCTCAAAATTCTTCACCCCGGAATCGCTGATATTGTTGATTCACTTAAATTAAATACAACAGGAACGGTAGACAGAGGAGCTATGAGTAATTTTAACGTAGTCACCTGCCTATCTAGGAAAAATAAAGCAATAAACTTTCCCGTAATTTCGTTCGCTTGACTCAAATACACGACTTCTTTTTAGTAAATAACATTTCTTAGTCGGGTAAATAATTTGCCATTTCCTAATATTGATAGGGAAGCGCTTGACCACGATCTCGCCTGATGGTATTAGGGAACATACCTATACTACGTGACCTATTTTTTAAGATTTTTCGACCCCTCCCTCCCCTCGGTGACCACTCGTAGTATATGCCAAGACCCCCCCCCCACCCCCTCCTTTAGTTTTCACGTAGTAATTCATAATTATGATTTTTAATCATTTCACAGGCAAAAATTGAAAAAAAAAAATTGGCTCATACTCGTCTTTATTGCATAAGACTGCATGCATACTTAAATTACTAGTGAATTATGTATTATGAAAAAGAACAACATTCGTGAAAACATATTGCTATACAGTATGGAACTTACAGTAACTTAATTTACGAACACAACAATTATTTTCATTCATTAAATTTCTCTCATTAAAATCGACTACGTGACAAAAATCTGAGCCACCCCCCCGCTCCTGTGACTGACCGTAGTATGTTAAAGACCCTGCTCCCCCCCCTAAACGGGTCACGTAGTATGGGTACGTTCCCTAAGCTAAGATGTGGCCTAAGAATGCCTATTTTAAAAATTATTTAAAATCGGTCAGCTAATTTTTAATTTATCCGTTGCAAACTTACAATCAAATAGGTATAGTAAATGTGTTCAGGACAACTGTCAATATCAGAAATTTAAAGCAGATTGTCAGAACTCTGAGCTAAAATCTTGCTAGGACACTTTAAAGACACTCAGAAATATTCAATTGCCGCCATTTTACTTTTCCAAGTCAAGGCGTCGTTGTATAATTGTGACACTTCTATAGGTTTTGACAGTTAAAGATAGAAAGTGTGTCCAGGCCAAAACCGGCTGAGATTTTATTCTGAGCATCTGAGTGCTCAGAACAAAATCTTGTTTAGTGAAAGGTCTGACTATTTTTATGTCCTAGGTTAGCAGTTGATCTTAGACACACCCAATATATTAGTGTAGAAATTAAATTATTTCACTTAAGTGACATTGGTATTGGAAAATACCAACGACGCTGTAGCTGAAACAAAATTTAAATAATCACCTAAAAATGAGATTAGAAAAAAGAACAAGGAATGAAAAAAAATCATCACAGAAAAGCAGCATGATCATTTTGTATTCTTTGATATTTATTGGTCTTAGACTGTCCCCTGTCCCCCATAGGAACAACAGAATTAAATAAGCTAAGTTTCTTCTGCCGCGGCCGGATCCTTTCAAAGTGCGGCGCTGTCGCTAATTTAAACATCTTGATTTGTCGTAAATGCCCGTAAAGATTTATTTGAAAAAAAAAAATTTGATTTTGCTTAATAATCTAGAAGTTAATGGTATACACTTTTTTCGGTATATTTATGAATAGGTAGCGGTATTTTTAATTCTAACATTATTATATACTAGCTATGATACCCGGCTTCGCTCGGAAGTTGATATGAGATTACGTGTTGGTTGAAATATAACAAATGTAATTTAAGACTATTGAAATTGGAATTTTAAATTTCGCGCCATTATTACACATGCTGCAATTGCTCGCAGCGCCTTTCAAAATGCATTCCAAATAATCATTGTTCTGAATGAAGTTCAACTACGCGACAACAGATGGCGCCACTACACTTAATTTCCAAGTTTAAGGGTTGGAAAAGCCCTTATATTTAAAAACACGCCCTTTAGGTTAAAACGGGAACTATCTTGTTTGAGGGGGGATAAAGGGCTATCACACTATATAAGTCCCTTTATCGTACCGGGACTCGCTTTTAAGTTTTATCGGCACGCACATTTTATCAACTTAGTTTTATTATATAACTAGCTATGATGCCCGGCTTCGCTCGGGAGTTGATATGAGATTACGTGGTAGTTGAAATATAACAAATGTAATTTTAGACTTTATTGAAATTGGAATTTTAAATTTCGCGCCATTACTACACATGCTACAGTTGCTCGTAGCGCCTTTCGAAATGCAACCCAAATAATCGGTGTTCTGAATGAAGTTCAAATACTCGACAACAGATGGCGCCACTACACTTAATTTCCAAGTTGAAGGGTTAGAAAAGCCCTAATATCTTTAAAAATACGTCCTTTAGATTAAAATAATCGAGTTCGAGGGGGGATAAAGGGCTATCACACTATATAAGTCCCTTTATCGTACCGGGACTCCCTTTTAAGTTTTATCGGCACGCACATTTTAACAACTTAGTTTTATTATATAAATATAGATATAGATATAATGATTATATACTTGTATATATATTATTTATATAGTACGACGAGTATTATAATTGTTATTTTTTTATTTTTTATATCATAAGATAGCAAACAAGCAGATGGGTCTCCTGATGGAAAGGGTCAACCATCGCCTATAGACACCAAAGATGCTATCTTGTGGCGAGGTCTAATGCCACATGCATAAGTTCACCGGCTATCTTGCCCTCCAAACTCGAACACGACAGCGACCAGCACTGATGCTATTGCGGCAGGAATAGGTAAGGCGGTGGTACCAGACCCGGGCAAGACAATGCAGAACTCTACCACCTAGTAGTCACGATGGTAGTGACTTGTATAGTCAATCGATCGCCTTTTACGACTTGCCTGGCAGAACGGCAGTTGGTCTATTCTTCAAAGGAGTCCGGAACCAACACGGGGCGTTTAGTGTAGTTTATCGTATTTCGATAATTTATAATTACCCATATCCAACTCACGTTTTAAATACCTAAGTTTGTGTTTGTATGTTTTCTACTCCTATGTTTTTAGTTGCAAAGAGAGGAATGAGAATTTAATATTATCATGTCTTTAAGGCCACACATTGTTGTAAATGACCTAATCTGAATCTGCATTGTAAACGATCCGTTATTACAAACAATTCTACGCAACAATGACCTGAGTAAAATATAGGTTTATAAACACATGATTACTAAAAACTGCGCATTATTCCGTAGTAAACAATTTTTAATAATTGTGTTATCTGAGTCCAGTGATTTGCAATAATTATATAAAACCCAAATATTTACAGAAATCAAACATTCCAGCAAGAATATTTGAGGCGGAGGCACTACGACCCACCCACGACACAAACAAATAATTTGCTTACTTTGGGGTTAGATCATTAAGTGTAATTTGTCCCGTGTATATTTATTTTTAAGATACAGCAGTTTTAATGCATTTGATGCCCAGGCCCTATACTAGCAAAACGACACATTTTAACTTAACAAACAATTTCCTACGAGGCGTAAGCTAAAACCTTTCCTATAAAATGTCAAATTACCAAATGTCAAAACTTTTTTTTAAAAATAATATAAGATAGCAAACAAGCAGATGGGTCTCCTGATGGAAAGAGTCAACCATCGCCTACAGACACCAAAGATGTTAATCTTGTGGCGAGGTCTAATGCTACATGCATAAGTTTACCGGCTACCTTACCCTCCAAACCGGACCACGACAGTGACAAGCACTGATGCTATTGCGGCAGTATTTGGTAAGGCGGTGGTACCAAATCCGGGCGAGACAATGCAGAACTCTACCACCTAGTAGTCACGATATTAGTGACTCGTATAGCCAATCGGTCTCCTTTTACGACCTGCCTGGCAGAACGGCAGTTGCTCTATTCTACAAAGGAGCCCGGAACCAACACGGGTAACTTTTGGAACGCCTAGTTATTGTTAAATTGGTTACAAATGGTTACTGTTACGAATGATTGTTGATTTTAGGAACCCGGTCTAAAAACAATGTAGTTTTCCATGTGCCGAAGATTTACAGAATATCACAGAGCGTACATATCTCATTTTATACCATTTTCTCTGAGTTTAGCTGTCAGCTACGACGACACTCTCAATATCATAGCGGGAACAATAATCTTTAACTGTAATGAGCGGTGGCGCGTTTATCTCAGACCGAGGGTCACTCCTTGCTCCAATTAACACCGGGTCACATACACACAGACCCTAATTAGACGTCGACACTCGACAGTTTGTGATTTGTGAAGCGTTTCGTTGATCGTTAGGGCATCATCATACTGCCGTTGGACTGACAAATTTGACGTCGTCACTGTAAGACTTCACTGTCCGTAACTCTATTTATACTAATAATATAAATGCAAAATTGTGTCTGTCTGACCGTTGAACAAACTTCGATAAATTTTGACAGGAAGATAATTGAAAATACGAGGTTAAAAGTAAAAACATAGACTAACTTTTTTATCTCCAAAATCAGTCCCTAAGGGGTTGAAATGAAGTACGAAAGTTGTACAAAATACTACATATATGAACGAATTGTTAGTTAGCTAGTATATTATTAATGCGAAAGTCTGTTCGTCACGCTTTCATGGCTAAATCGTTAAATCAATTACAATGAAATGTAGCATTGAGATAGTAGAAGATCTGACGTCAGACATAAGCTTAATTTTTTTTTAAAATCAAATCTTAAGGGGCTGTAATAGGGGATAAAAGTTTGTATGAAAAACCATATCAATCTATTTATGAAAACCTACCTGTGCATACATGTTTAGAGTTTAAGTCCAGCTTATATATTAATGTATTTAGACAATGTTGTTGATATATATGGTTAGAACTTTGAACTTGTGTGAATGTTCGCGGACAAAGCCGCGCACCAGCGAGTACTTTTATCTAAATCTATACATATAATAAAATCGTAGGAAAGTCATGTATATCCGGGGTAAACTCAAAAAGTACTGCATGGATTTACTTCAAATTTTGCATGAATATTACTAACAGGTAGGGTCAACATATAGGCCACATATTATTACGCTAGCACCTACGGGGGAGGAACAGTGCGGAGCAACGAAGTCCGTGCGGACTAAGTCGCGGACAACAGCTAGTAAAGAATATAGTCCTCGGAAAAGCACGCTTTTGTCAAATGATGAATACATACTTGAGACTTTGAGAGTGGTTTTGGCTTTGAGTACTGCAAAAAATAAACTCGTGATAACGTCATATTGAACCTATTGGTCCGAAACGATCTGAAAGGAATTTGTCGGACACTATAACCACTTGATAACATTAATAATAATTATTAAACAACTCAGCAAAAATGAACAGTGTTATGTATTGATTTCCGGCTCAAACAAAAATATATAAATCTGGCATATTCACACAATTTGGTGTAGTTGCAGAATTTCTGTCGGCCAAAATATTTTTCGAATTAGTTGTTAAATTATTGCTTTAAAAAATAAGTTTTAGTGGCTTTCGATTTTCTATATCTCCACAATCCTGCATCAGATTTACACCAAATTAAAATAGGACCAAACGAAGATTATACCCTCTTAAATATTTTTTTTTTAAATCCGTTCATAAATGACTGAGTTCTGTGTAATATCCATAAAAAAAACCATACAGCCGAATTGATAACCTCCCACTTTTTATTGACGCTATTGTAGCTGGAATAGGAAGGTTTTTTTTAAATATTATAATATTATAGCAAACAAGCAGATGGGTTTCCTGATGGAAAAGTCAACCATCGCCTATAGACACCAAAGGTGTTAATGGTGCGTTGCTAGCTGGTGGCGAGGTCTTATAGCACATGCATAAGTTTACCGACTACATTACCCTTCAAACCGGAACACGACAGTGACAAGCACTGACGCTATTGCGCGTGTAGGCGGTGGTACCAGACCCGGGCGTGACAATGTAAAACTTTATCACCTAGTATCCGCGATGGTAGTAACTCGTATAGCTAATCGGTCGCCTTTTACGAACTCCCTGGCAGAACAGCAGTTGGCCTATTCTTAAATGGAGCCCGGGTCCCGGGACCAACACGGGTAAGTAGGTGGTGGAACCAAATATCCGTACAAGACGTTGCAGAACTCTACTACCTAATAATCACGATAATTGTAACACATATAATTAACCATTTGCCTTTAACGAACTGCCTGGCACTACGGCAATCTGTTCTTCGAAAAGATCCAGCAACAATACGGGGTATCGATGATTTAGCGTTAAATATGCGTGTGCGTCCGACTAACGTCAGTATGAACAGGCTTTAGTCAGATCCATTGATAAAACGTCTAAATTTAGGCTTGTTAGGTAACAGACGGAGTAGTTATTAACAAATAGTGCGCTAGATTGTATGTCAAGAAGCCCAATAGTTTTTCTACTAGGAGGTAGATCGTGATAAGATAATACTTTACTAACAGGAGCGTAGCATGCCTTGGCGAGGGCCCGTATAAAATTTTTAGGTCACATTATGAAGGGTAGATATTTCTCACAAAAGAAAAAAAAATGTTTGCATAAAATTTAAAGAAATATTTATTTATCACTAGCTGTTGCCAGCGACTTCGTCCGCGCGGACTTCGTTTACTCCGCACAGCACCTCTCCCGTAGGTGATAGCGTGATAATATGTAGTCTATATGTTGACCCGACCTGTTAGTAATATTCATGCAAATTTTGAAGGAAAACCATACAGTACTTTTTGAGTTTACCCCGGACATACATACAGACAAACAGATAAACAGACAGACAGACAAAAATTCTAAAAACTATATTTTTGGCTTCGATGTCGATTGTAGATCACGCCCTAAGTATTCTTTTAAAAAAATATTCAATGTACAGTTTTGACTTTCCTACGATTTTATTATAGGTATACAGAATACAGATAACTATCTATATCTTTTTCCAAAAAATTTAACATGAATTTCAGCATGAATTACTAGCAGCAGCAATAGCAGTATGAACATTAGTTATAGCAACAAAGCATAAAATCTTGAAAAATATTTTTTACGCTTTTACGGCAGGAAAAAGGAACCTAAAGCGGCTGTACCAGACCCGGACGAGACAAAGCTGAAATCTACCACTTAGGATCCACGACGGTAGTGACTCGCATAACCATTCGTTTCCCTCTTATGAACTGCCTGGTCATTGATGGTCATTTCTTCAATAGAGCCCGGATCAACACGAGGAAAAATATTGCTATAGATGAGTTATAACTTAGGATGTAGACAGACGGACTGCATTTCAATTGCAATCCGTCTGCTAAATGGCAGTTCAGATGCAGTTAACACGACTGCAATAGAACTGCGAACCAAATTCTATTGCAGTCGTGTCAACTGCAATCAAACTGCATCTGAACTGCCATTTAGCAGTCGGATTGCAGTTGAAATGCAGTCCGTCGTCTACAACATTGATGTAAAAAGGGAAAATACGTTACCTAGTCACAGCGCCTGGTACTACAAAACTAGGTCCGTAGACACAGTGACAGTTGGTGACAATCATACACGCGCGGGACCTCATATCATACTTTTATATTTGCCGACTGTTTTTACTGTTAAACACGCATCAAAATACCTTCTTGTATATTCAGCCAGTGTTATAATCACTCAAGGAAAAAATAAGACACACGGGATTACTTTCCATTCGTAAGTACCGTTAAAACAATTTGTTTGAAAATAAGATTAAATTATTGTTTAATTTATTGTGTAGTTAGCAGTTAATATGTTTGCGAGAGTGAGATAGTACAGTACAAAAGTAAGCGAGAGAAGCGTAGTTTGCTACGTTCGTGGCAATACTTTGCGTTCGACTGATCGAGCTTGGGTTTAGCAATTGAGATATTAGAGCGTAACATATATTCCCTTTTTATATCAATGGTCTACACCCTTAAACATTAGCACTTTTCCCTTAACAAAAAATCGGCTAAAAGAGGTTTTCCCTACAATAAAAATAAATGTATCCTGTACTTGATATGCACTTATTTCGCTGTTACAGGTGAATGTTTGACTTCCGGTCGGTACCCGTATACCTGCCTCCAGTTCGAGCTTCCACCGGACGTCGAACCGGAAGAGGTTACCGTGGTTGAGCTCTGGTTTTATAAGGTAAGATGTATGGACATTACAAATAGGGATTCAACGTCGCTCATAAAAACATCGATATTAAAACATCGATGTTAAAGACATCGAAGCTTATGAACGATACATCGATTTCGGTTATTCACGACGTTTTTTATTACATTTATATGTTACTTTTATGATGTGGTGATACGTGAACGGCAATTCGGTAGGAGGTATACGCTGTGCTGCGCTCCTGGCGCATGGGTACCACCATGCATTCTTCTCCGAAATGTAGCAAATGGCTTTGCTGCATTTCGGAGAAGAGCGAGACAGGCAGTGTAAGATGATAAGCCTCGGTACCAGTAATTCTGGTACCGAGGCTTATCATCTTATGTCTCAGGATAGGCAACACATAGACGAGTTACCTGAGCCGGTTCCAGGTAAACTAGTTTATGTTCATTGGCGACGTCGACCATTTACCATCAGGTGGCACGTCTGCCAGTTTGCCTATAACTGTAAGGCTGGCTTTAGTGCCACGCTGACCGCACGCTGACGGTCGGCGCTGATGGGTCAATATGTATGTAGTCATATTTAGCGTTTTACCGCTCAGCGCTGATGACCGTAGGCTACATACATCAGCGCCGACCATCAGCGTGCGGTCAGTGTGATACTAAAACCAGTCTATCACAAAAAAAAAAAACAATAAAACAATGGTCGGTCGGTGCAGGCGAGCAAAGCGACTGCTTCGTTTTGCGCGCGTTAGTATTACAGAGCGAACAAGTCACTATATATAAAAGAAATCTATGCTTGTGATCGAGAAATATATCTGTTTTATGTGTGTAGCTTTTGATCATGGACGGGAAGGAAGATGGTGCTATGATAAAACATCGCTCATGGAGAACGATATATCGTCGATGTTTGGGGTTTCAATATCGACGTTGAAACATCGATTTTTATGAACGATAGATCGATTTAAAAAAATATGTATTGTTTGCATCCCTACTTACAAAATCAAAAAATATTGTGTAAATATAAATGATATAATTATAGCGGTTCACTTGTAGTACGTAGATTTAACTGAAGGTCAAAAAACATTTCACTGGTTTTTCAGTTGACTTATCCGTACTAATATAAATGCGAAAGTAACTCTGTCTGTCTTTTCTTCACGCCTAAACCACTAAACCGATTTGAATGAAATTTGGTACAAAGATAGTTAGAGATCCGAGAAAGGATATAGGATAGTTTTTATTCTAGAAATCCCACGGGAACGGGCACTATGCGGGTATTTTTCGCTGACATTTTCTATCTTTTAAACCACAGTAATAACTTAGGCTTCTTATAAATTTCTCCTCGCGGACGAAGTCGCGGGCACAGCTAGTACTCAATATTTTGATATCAATAAAACAACTCGTTTTAGTTACGAGTAGTAACATTTTCTACGAAGCGTAAGCTGTAACTAAGCGTATTGTTGCTATAAATGTCAAATTACCAAATGTTGGTCCGGGCTTCTTTGAAGAATAGTCCAACTGCCGTTAAATACGATTACTGATCGTATTTAACGATTCATCTATCTTTGTAATATCAATAATTAAATACAATAATCATTTTTAATAAAAAATTACATCAATATGAGTTGCAAAAATCTTATAATAATTCATAACTCGGCGTAAGAAATTGAGACTAATTTGCAGTTCTTTTTAAATCGTATGTGAATTCTATTACCCCATTGAACCAAAAAACGGCATCGAAAGAAATGGAACCGAACTCACTGGAACAACCAACCAATTGGGTACCATAAATGGGTATGTAATACTAATTTGGTACTAGTTACCCAGTGATGCTGGGTTCCTATAATCAACGATCCATCATTCGTGCTCGTTGCAGTAACCATCAGAATAAAAATAACGAGACGTTTCAAAACTTGTATGAACATTTTTTTATATCATAAGATAACAAACAAACAAACATGGATCTTCTGATGGGAAGAGTCAACCATCGACTATAGACACCAAAGATGTTAATGGTGCGTTGCTATCTTGTGGCGAGGTCTAATGCCACATGCATAAGTTTACCGGCTACCTTACCCTCCAAACCGGAACACGGCAGCGATAAGCACTGACGCTATTGCGGCAGGAATAGAGTCAGTGCTTATCGCTAAGTAAGGCGGTACCAGACCCGGGCGAGACAATACAGAACTCTACCACCTAATAGCCAAGATAGTAGTGACTCGCACAGCCAATCGGTCGTCTCTTACAACCTGTTTGGCAGAATGGCAGTTGGCCTATCCTTGAAAGAACACGGGGGAAATATGTAAGAAAATGTGTGAGAGCCCTAAACGTTTTGTTACGTGGATCGAGCCCAAGTTCAAGAAATTCATACAATTAATCACTTGAGTAGAAAACAAATTGATATTGTTGTTACAGGAACGAGATCCTCTAGATGAATACAACCAAACCTTCGTGATATCGGAAGCAGCCCACTGGGACAGCCAGCAGCAGTTCAAGAAGACTAAGCCCATCGCCATCAGGGAGACGGACATCGGGGAGGGGTGGGTCAGGGTGGAGTTGGCCTGGGCAGTACGAGTCTGGCTGGAGGGGAGGGAAAGGTTTCATACGCTGCATGTAGCTTGTAGAACTTGCCAGGTGAGGATTTTTCTTTATAGTAAAAAAGTTATATATGTAGGAGGGTCACTTGATTTT
This sequence comes from Apodemia mormo, assembly GCA_036924255.1. Classification (NCBI taxonomy): domain Eukaryota; kingdom Metazoa; phylum Arthropoda; class Insecta; order Lepidoptera; family Riodinidae; genus Apodemia; species Apodemia mormo. Next base: position 20,163,062 of record JAUPFN010000026.1, read on the forward strand.
TTTTTATAGTAGAGGGGTCAAACGAGCATGCACAAGATGGTAAGTGCATGATCACCGCCGCCCATAAACATCTGCAATAGCAGGGGCTTTGCAGTCGCGTTGCCGGCCTTTTAAAATTAGTAGGCTCATTTCTTGAATGTTCCCAAGTCGTATCCGTTCGAAAAAGCCATTAATTGATTCCACAAAGGAGTAGTGCGAGGCAGAAAGTGCCGAATAAAGCGCACGGTTGTGGATTTCCAGATATTGAGGTGGTGAGGATGGAACTTTAAATTTTGGCGCGATGTCCGATGATAGAATTTAGCGGCAGGAATTAATCCAAACAAATCGTCGGAACACTCTCCATGATAGATACGATAAAAGATGCAGAGTGAACCTACATCTCTGCGTTACGCCAGAGTCGTCGACGATTCGAACCGCATTAATGGTAGGTGATTGAGATTTGCAACATTTTTCCAGAGATTTCCAGTTTTGGTATTATCGTCTTACCAACACGTGCTTGCTATTGTCGTGTCCTGGTTTGGCGATTAAAGTAGTCGTCGGAATATTCGAACCCTTGTCTTTAGGGTAGCCGCTAATTTGTAAGGTAGCGGATAGACTTGTTCATGTGGCATTGTTATCCCGCCACACGTATAGCAACGTATCATTAATATCTTTGGTGTCTATAGGCTATGGTTTCTTTTTCCATCAGGAGAGCCATCTGCTTGTTTGCTATCTTGTGAGTTACGATATATAAAAAAATAACTTAATTTCGTATTTGTTCTCTTTATTTCAGTCACGGCGTGCTCCACTTTCTTTCCACGAGAAACGTCGCCCTTTCCTCGTCCTGTACACCAAGTACGCCGGCAAACGTCGCCGTGGCAGAGCCCTGGAGTGCGGCGCCACCACCAGCGAGTGCTGCCGGGAGCGGCTGTACGTGAACTTCACGGAGCTGGGCTGGGACGACTGGATCGTGCGCCCGCCCGGCTACCAGGCCTACTTCTGCAAGGGCTCCTGCGCCCCCATCTCCGCCGTGTCCCTGGCCGACAGCTATCATCATAATATAATCAGGGTAAGTTTAGTGAGGATATTTAGTGCATTTTTTTAACTTCCCGCTAACGTATGTAGACAAGGAAGTTACTAATTTTACCCTTATTTTCAAAAATCGAGTTTTCACCAGATCTCCACGTTATGAGATCCTAGGAACCTTTTCCGATTATTTTCACGATGACGACAGTATGTCTGCATGTATGTATGTGTGGCTAACGTAAATTTTTGAAAAAAATGTTTTTGACATTGCTTCGAATTATTTCAACCGATCGATTATATGGATTTAATTTTTATACCATGGATTATATCTCAAAAATTGAGTTGAATACCATTCGAAAGATTGAAATCGATTATCGTTTCCAAAATATACAGCTTTTCAAAAATCAATCTTACTGCCATTTGTAACAAAATAGATATTTGAACTGAAAAAAATATATGCTTATATATAAAAATCAATCCCTATTTTCCTTGGTCACGACATCACGCCTGCATGGCTGGACCAATTTCGGTAATTTTTTTTTTGTTGGGTTTTGTAATTGTAAGGAGAAGGTTCTTATAAAAGAAAATATTAAGAAAATTGCGCGGAAAATTAGAAAATTTAAGAATACTTAACCACCATATAAAGTTTAATGCCATTTTGGCTGCGTGGAAGGACAATCCCGTAGACTTATATAATTACGTGTCACGTTTTGTCCGCTATGGATTCCTAATATGTAAGGCAAAACAACGTTTGCCGGGTCAGCTAGCATGTTTATAATTTCTACTCCTTTGAACTTAAAATACCTTAGTTTAGCAGGAAGTTTCAGGTATAGCTTCAACCGTTTTCGTATTTTTTTATTTTATAAGATACAAAACACTTGATGATAAGAGATAGCCATTTCTTGTAGACATCGAAGATTTTAATTTATTGCTATCTGATAGTCATGCCATGTGTAAGTTTGCAGACTACCTTACCCTCAAAATCGAACAGAAAAATGGCAAACTCTGACGCTCTTGCGACAAGAGTTAGGAGGTGTTACCAAATTTGAGCGAGACGTAGCGGAACTGTACCACCTCGTAAATATGACTGACATTTGGTCAATCTTTTGTGAACTGCCATACTGTCTTTAATGTGTATAAGCGATGGTTATCTCTTTTCATCGCGGGAACCATCTGCTTGTGTACTATCTTTCGAACTACAAATAATCTATCTTACTTACCTACCTTAACTAGCTATTAAAAGACAGTCGTTGGCTTGTCCAGTTCAGATAAAGAGTAATTAAGTTTTTTCGGGATTATCTTCGAAACTTTAGTAGAAGGCTGTAGTCTGGCCTTACCACCTTCGTGTCTCGGAAAAGCAGGTAAACCTTTTAGTTTCGGTTAACTCGGAGATCCCCCCGTGTTGGTCCCGGGCTCCTTTGAAGAATAGGCCAACTGCCGTTCTGCCAGGCAGGTCGTAAAAGGCGACCGAGTGGCTATGTGCGTCACTATCATCGTGACTAATAGGTGGTAGAGTTCTGCATCGGCTCGCCCGGGTCTGGTACCACCGCCTTACCTATTCCTGCCGCAATAGCATCAGTGCTAGTCACTGTCGTGTTCCGGTTTGGAAGGAGGGTAGCCGGTAAACTTATGCATGTGGCATTAGACCTCGCCACAAGATAGCAATGGATGGTGTCTATAGGCGATGGTTGACTCTTTGCATCAGAAGACCCATCTGCTTGTTTGCTATCTTATGATATAAAAAAAAGATCCGCCAGTGTGCGGATTGTTCGATAGATATTTAAAAAGTATTACAGGTTTATGAAAACTGTTTTTCGATTATTTGTTTGTAAAATATTTTGCTTTAAAATGCTTGTTTTTATTAGAGAAGTATGTGAATATATATATATATTCACATACTTCTTCTTCGCATTATTGTGAGGGACAACTATGGAATCCTACATTGCACGTAGCCCGACACGCACTTAGCCGGTTATTTACATATTTGCCGCTTCTTAGCACCACGTCTGTGGTAGCACGACGCGATGTTGTAGTAACTTCACGCTCGGTTCCTTTGAGGAGTAGACAGAGTAAACCGAACGACTATAGACTTTCCGGTTCAGCGCAGTTCACCGGTTTGTTGGTTGGCGAGATAAGTGGTGATCCTCATCGCCGCATTTACCGACATGTTAACGATTATCGACTATTTCTAGCGATAACCGGGGCCCACAGTTTTACGTGGTCATCCGAGGCACGGGAGTGCACATCCGAGGCACAACATACCACTCCACCAGACCCCGAGCTGTCACTGAAGATTATATTTCCGAGAAAACCTCGAAAAAACCTCAATAACACTTTTGCCTGACCTGGGAATCGAATCCGGAATGTCATCTAAGCTGAAGGCTACTCCTAAACCACGAGACATTGTATCGTATTTATGTGTGTAAGAGCCTTAAATGCTTCAACTCCATTGATATTTTATTATTAGAATTAGGGGCTGGCTTTAAGGCAAGATCTGCTGGTTCAAATCCAGTTATGTCAATATTTTTCTTCGTTTAAAAAGTTTATTTTGAATTTATTTTTTGTTTTCAGAAATATTTCTACTCCGTACCAGACCGTAGGTCTGACTTCAAACCATGTTGCGCTCCCACCACCTTCAGTTCTCTTCAGCTGCTGTACATCGACTCAAACAACACGGTGACGCAGAAGACGCTGCCCAATATGGTGGTCGAGTCGTGTGGCTGTATGTGAGATGTATGGCTTAAGTAGTTTAATTTTAAAATGATCTTAAACAACACTCGGAGATATTAAACGACGATTCAAATCTTTGCGCCCGTATCTCCGAGCAGGTAGGCAGAGTTACAAGTGCACCCACGATTACCGAAGATGTTTAGTGCCATAATGTGACAGCTGGCAAGCCTATCGCCAATCGGGCACTTGTTCAATCCTGAGCAACGTTGTTCTAATTTTGTATTGCACACCCGGCAATGTGGTCAACACCATGAAGCTGTATTATATTGTAGGAACACTTCTAATACCTATTTGAAATCAAATTTCAAATGCTGCTGTCATCTTCTGAGATCTAACCCTCTCTTTCTAACACAACTGTATAAATAGAGATGGGGAGACATCTCATAGACAGAGATGTAACGTAAATAGTTGTTTCAATTGATTAATACATGTGCTAGCTCCACCTATACCTAATAGGTACTTCATGGTACACCGATAACAGACCACTAGACCACAGAGTAATCTTTAGTAGGTAATTTTACTAAGAAATGTGCAACATGACATTTTATTTATTTTTATTATATATTTAGGATTAAGATAAATGTGTATAGAGCCACCAATTTATCTGTGTAATAGATGGTGGCGCTAGTGTGGCGTTTAGACTGGCTATTTTAGAATTTTATTAAGAAAAACAAACACCGAATGATAATTCGCAAGATGGTGTTTGTAGTTCCGATTTTGTCTACTTGGTTGCACTATAAAGTAATACTTTTTTTATATTTCTGACTTGAGATTTTATGTAGACAGTTGAGGTTTATGCCAGTTAACAAGAACACAGTTGAAATCAAAGTTGAAATCGTCAAATTCCTAAATTTTAATTAATGACCAAATGAAAAATGTACGATGATTTACGTACTTCTTACGAGTTTACTTAGAAATTAATGAAGAGCTTTAAAATCTGTTACAATAAAAATATTTTTACAAATTGTTAGTGCTATTAACTATCTGTTCAGAAAACAGCGACCTAGCGACGCTGTTTTCTAAAGCGTTTAAGAATTTTACTTAGAAAAATTGACAGTGGGTTGACATTTCACAAGATGGCCGCTGTAGTTCCAATTTTCTCTCGACTAGGTACTAAGTTAGTGGCACTATTATAAACTGCTCGACTGCCACTTTTATGATATGAGAAAAAATTGTAGATTTTTGTAACGACTATTAATAATAATAATTTAGTAACGGTTTCTGTGTCATGTTGATTAAATATAGTTTAACGATCGTGTTGTCTCTGGGTGTAGCATATAGTCGTTTAATTTCGACCAATAGAAGGCATTATTTTGTTGTAAAATTGGCTAAGATTAAGTCTCTATAGATGCATTTAGTACATTATTACTTATCGCCACATACTTAGTAAATTGTTTTAAAGTCTATTGGGAATGGGTGCTCTGTGGTATTAGTATTAGTAGTAGAAATTAATTATTAATATAATAAGTATAGTTCATGTGAAATGACTTTTTGTTAATTTATAGTTAAATAGGATATTAGCTTTAAACATGATGATACTTAATATTTAACATAAGTAAGTAATGTTAGCTGAAATTCGTGCGTGCCTGTGCTTACGTATAGAGTGGGTAAATAGTTAATTTTAGGGTGAAAATAAAGTTTAGAGGGGTATAAAAACATTAAAAATAATAGTAAATATTTTTAACGACTGTTATTAATATTATTTTTCTAAGTAGTGCAATAGCAGTGAAAATTTTAGTGACAAAGGCAATACCGTCTTGACCGTTACTAAATACCTGTGTCATTTCCGTTTCTCACTTGCATGACATGTCACAAGAATTTTCACCGTTTGGTGCTATTGAGAAAATAATTTAAAATAATATATTGTGGTTCAATTATTAATGTGATCTCGTGCTCATGAAGTTTTCTCTGTTAACAAACAAGCCATGAACTGAATAGGACTTGATGCCTGCATAATTCCTGAACCCGTTCTGAGCATATCTTAACTAAAGTTGAAGTTAATCAAACATTTGATTAGTTTGTCTTAACGAAATAAGATATTTAACTAGTGACGTTTTGATGTAAATACAATTTAAAATGGATTTCTAATAAATCAATCAAATATACAATTACGTAAAATCAATTAATAAAATAATCGATTAAGAATAATAATAAATAAAATAATAAGAATCAAATTCGTGATTCATTCTTGACGGGGCTTTCATTCACATCTAAGAATGTGACTACATTTTTATTCTCCTTTCTATTCCAATAAAATCAATATCAAGGACATTATTTTTTGTACCTTTCAATATTTTTCTAAAATCGAGTTATATAAAAAATATTCTTTGCCTCTCTCTTCCGCGTAATATTTGCATCTGCCTTCCGCACAATATTTGCCTCTCTCTTCCGCAGAATATTTATTTCTTCGTTTAATACACTAGATGGGAATATGGGTGTGATGGGAATTTTGATATGAACAATTGTTTTTTGGTAGATTTAGTGATGCTCGTGATATGTTTTTATATATAGTGTGATGTATATATAAATCTTCAATGCATTTACGTCGTAATAAGATTAGATTTTAGCAAGTTTTGTGTATAATAATTAGCGCATTGCGTAATGGTGCTGGCCGATATAAGTGAATTAAAGATGGCGCTAACATAACTAGGTCCTATTTAAAATGCATAGAGAAAGTAAGTACACACAGACTAAGTGAGCCACGAAAAAGGGAAAAGAGAGAAAGAAAATGAAAAATAAACACGTATACCGATATATGTTCTTTCTCTTTCTATCAACGGGACATTTTCTCTTACATACGTGCTTCTGGCTGGCCTATTCCATGTGTATTATTTCTATGTTTAAATGTCAGTTGTCACTTGGCATTTCAATTTGAATTTCATACAAAAATGGCTTGTTATGGGCATGAAGCTATATTAAATCTGGGGACAACACTTATAATATCTACTTGAAACCAAAACGATAAATTGCTGTTACGTGAGGTCTCACCCTCTCTTTCTTTTATTTTAATAAGAAAGAGAAGGTGAGACGTCAAAGAGTAACGCAGAGACGTTAAATGCGTACATGTTTCAGGTGACTATTGAAAGTGTTAGCTCCAGATGTACTTAGTATTTCATGGAACTATCTATGCTAGCGTCACTTGACAGTTGTCAAACCCATTACATTGCGATATTATGTAGCAGTTATAATCTAGATATAAAAAGACGAATACTATGTAATAAAACACATAAATACGTATGAATTGTAATTGTATTTTTCTGAAGCCATCATGAGCACTTCAAACTTATTAGCTCTTCGATTCTCTTGCTTCGAATTAAAAACTTCGGATTAGGCAAGCAGCTTGTGTCTGAGTTTATATTTGTAAATAAATGCATAAAAATTAGTTTTTAATAAGCTCTTAGATGTTAATATGCTAGTTTGAGATTAATATGGGCGGTAGAATAAAAACTTTTTATGTAAAACATAGAAAATGTTATTGTATGATAAATTATCAATACAAAGTATGTTCGTATTAACGGACACTAGAAGATTACTTAAGGTGTTTACACACGAGTATGTTTACATGTTTGAGTTAATAAGGGTCAATACAGACCGACTGTTTTTTTTCAAAATAGCACTAGACAAATTACACGAATTGTTGTAACCTTAAGGTAAGCAAATTATTTGCTTGTGTTATGGGTGTTGGTCAACAATACCGTAAAATTGGGTGAATTGGCACAATTCGAAACTTCAGACTTCTATTTCTTTATAAGTTTCAAGAACTGCATACCACTATCTCTGTTTCTTTTGATGAGTCTACAAGTCTATTTTTCTATCGAAAATTTTATAAATTAGTAGTTTTTCCATGCATTAAGAAGAAGATTGACAAAATATAGACTGGTTCTATTTACCCAGCATACGGGGTGAATAGAAACGCTATTCACCCCACACTTCGTGTCTATTCACACCGTTGTGTGCCTAATAATCTCGCAAAAACACAGTCAACTTTGAGACGTTAATTTCTTTTTGTCTTTTATTCCATAGACAATCAGGTGTTGCCAAATCACAGCATAAATAATGGTGTGCAGATAAAAAAAACACATGGCATTTTTACGCTAATGCGACTTGGATCTGTGGACTTGAAAAACTTTTTGGTTTTGTTCCTATTCAGCCCGTGATTCCTATTCACCCCGTTTGCGGTACTTAGACTTAGAAATACATATATAAACACCCAAACCCAGAAATACAAACATCCTTGCAAACATTTTGTTTGATGAGGACCTCTTTTATGTTTATAAGAGGTTGGCTAGTATAGAATGCTTTATACCTACATTAAGTCAATCAAATGTACATGACATTTTTATACATGAGTGTACATAAATAGCACTATGCTATGTAATAATAAAATAAATATAATATATACTATAACTTATACTATATATTTATGCTTATATATATATATATATATATATATATATATATATATATATATATATATATATATATATATATATATATATATATATATATATATATATATATATATATATATATATATATATATATATATATAATTTATGTTTGTTAATTTGTTAAATGGTAATTGTTAATTTATTTGGTTTGTCATAAATAAAAGAAAGTGTTAACATTATGACAGAAAAGAAAAATCTTTGCTTGATTTAAAAATAAAAAGCGTACAAGTTATTACTTACATGACTTTCGACTAAATTTCGTTTTAAAATTTACTTGCTATTAAAAAGTGTCCGTTGATTTCTAATATATAGGCTAATTCTACATTAAATTAATTTGATAATTTCGAATGACGCTATATTCTTGTGGTACTTTAAGACCGATTTCATCAATCTCCTTTGTAAATATCTATTATATAAAGAACCATACATCATTTAAGTTGAAAAATGTATGTTTAAACTTAAGCACGTATGAATGAGGCCACAGTGCAGCAGTGCCTAAGTATTATAATTATAAGGTTATTGTTAATAAGTCAAGATTAAAATTAATGTAAAGTATACCTCTTTTCATTTACTGACTTACATTGTACTTAATTTAGTTCTGTGAGAACTCCCCTGGTTTTTTGATTCACTTAGTCTTCCGAGTAATAGAACCGCCTTGATGATATTTTTTTAAACTTTTTTTTTCTATTACAACTTCACCTCAGATTCTATAAGGATAGAACCAAATAACATGTATCACGATCCATGCAGATTTAACGAGTTTCCTCCAGTCATGACTTGTAACAGAAACTTCTGTCGCTACATTCGGACAGCATACGCTGTCTGTTTGTAATACAATCATTTATAAGTATTGGTCTTAATAGGTTAGTGTACCTATTCCTATCATCATGATGACCCTGTTTGCCGATGAATGAAAGCAATGTGGCTTTACAATCCTGTCGAGTAGATAGGAACGCGATCTATTAACATCATTATGTTTAATCAATGTATCATTATGTTAATAGATCGCGTTCCTATGTCAATGTTCTTATTGTCAATAGGACACAAAGAGCATTGTATCCGGTGTTGCTCCGGAAACGTAAATGCGGTATTATAATTATTACTGAACCGGCAAACGTGTCTGTAAAATAGTAACGCACCATTAACATCTTTGGTGATTATATAAGTGATAGTGGTCTCTTTCAATTGCCTATGCCATATCGACAAATTCATCAGCAGAGGTCGCCTGATGCCACATTTACACATTCGTACGAATCGCGAGGCGAATAACAAACACGCATATGTAAATAATGCGCTCGCTATTCGTCTTAGTTTCGCTTCGCGATTCTCGCGCTCGCGTTGGTAGCGGTTTATCGGACACGAATCGAAGGGCAACGAATGGCGAACATGAACTTACTGTTAACACATTCGCCTGCATTCAGTGTCAGCTAGCGCTCGACCCAACAGGACGTGTAGACAAAATGGAGTGAAATGAAGTACGTATTTTTAGAACTCATAGAGCTTAATTAAAAGGAAGAGCTCATTTGACCGTCCCGAAGCAGATGGTCGAGTGGTTAGCGAATTTAACTACAAGTCGATGGTGCTCGGGTTTGATTCTCGACTAGGACAAACGTTTATGTGATGAGCATAGTCGTTTGTATTTCTGAGTCTGGGTGTTTTTTCTTATGTACCTATGTAACAGTATTTATATATGTATTAGTATCGTTGACTAATCCATAACACAAGCCAATAATTTGCTTACTTTGGGTTTAGATCGATTTTGTAATTTGTCCAGCAATATTATTATTATTATTTCGAATCCAAAACATAAAAATAGACAAAAAAATAACAATGATGCACGAACTGTATATCAATTAGTATCGGATTTTATGAGATTTTCTTTTTTACGAGGGATATCTAAATAATTATATGAACTCAATAGATATAGCGCGCATGCAGTCCATTATTTTCATGTTCGTATGGGAATGTCAAAATGATTCACCCTACGAAAGTGGGAACATTACGTTTGAGACGGCACTCGTACACGAGTGTTTCGTCGAATGACGAGGCGAATAGCGAACACAAATGTGTAAATGCGGCATGAGAATTGGCCCGCCGACATGTAGACGGGGTAATTTGCTCGTCTGTGGTAGATATTTAATACAACGGTAGATCTAACGCCAATCCGTTTATTGTCGCTTTTTTTGTGGCACGCAACACAGGGTATAAGCGGCAGCGTTCGGCGTTTGTCCACATTTCTAACGATGCATCCTATTGGAGTTTTTATTTATATCATAAGATAGCAAACAAGTAGTGTCTCCTTATGGAAAGAGTCAACCATCGCCTATAGATACCAAAGATGTTAATGGTGCGTTGCTATCTTGTGGCGAAGTCTAATGCCACATGCATAAATTCACCGCTACCTTACCTTCCAAACCGGAACACGACAGTGACAAGCAATGACTCTATTGCGACAGAAATAGGTAAGGCGGTGGTACCAGATCCGGGTTCATACTGTGACATTTTAATCTTTAACACACATGACGGGGTTTTTCGCAAATAAGTTCGCCACCTATAAAATTGTCTCCAAGTACATTTTATAAGTTGATTGACTATTACTGGTAAACTTTAAAGCATACTTAGCCGTGATAGTTTCCTATTAAATTTATTATATTTAGGTCCATAAATAACCGTTTAATTGTCAGAGGGGGAGGGGAGACATTTGACTCAAAAAAATAGCATTTTTAAGCTTAATATTTTACAAATGGATCCCTTTACTGAAATACTATTGTTACGAATAATCTAGAAGCGTGTGGAGTTGGAGCACGCGCTCGGTAATTATCTAGAAATAAAAGAAAGAGATAGCTACTCCTATTGACAAACAAATAGTTGACCTGGGCTATGCCATAATGGACTTTGTGGCATCCGGCATAAGGTTGAAAGTAGCGTGTACTAGGATTTATGACTCATAACATGTTTACGATAAGAAGTGATTCATTGTTTCCCGATACATTTAGATTTTTCTGGATCCAGCTAGGACTTTCCCCTGCCTATAAATACAGAGATGTTGACAAACACAAGGCAGTTTTTATCAAGCGATCGAGAGCGATACATTAAGTGAACAGTGCGAAGAGAGAAGTGTTTTATTGTGTAGTGTTCTAAGTTCAGTGATAGTACAGCAAGTGACTATTGTGTAAAGTGTATTTTAGTATTACGTTGTGTTGTGTTGTGTAAATACACGGATTTAATATAAGTGGTGTTTTCTTACAATTGCGAACCCGAGTACGTAACACTATTTTCACAAACCCACAATATTTTATACCTAATACATATCCAACGATATCCCACATGTAGGGTATGTGATATCGTTGAATTTACGGATTAATGGATACGCCTTTCCAGACAATCTCTTACTTTTCAGCGTAGCTTGCACGCAGAAATACAGAGTTATGCTAGTTACCGATGAAATAAAATTACTTCAGGGGTAATTTTTAAACCTTGTCATCTCATTAGGTAGGCACCTACGATAAAGCATGGTTTATTTCTAGTTTTTCACGATATATCTACAAATGTATGACATTTTTGACAGTGATAGCGTTTGCACATATGCGTGGCGACACGTTTGCTTCCCAATGGCGGGTCTATTAGTATTCTATTAGGTCTATTAGCATTGAAAAAATATTTTTTAACATTTTATTTTACCTTATTATTATTATTAGGTATTTCGAATCCAAAACATAAAAATAGACAAAAGAAAAACGATTTTATTATTATTATTACGCCGTGTTGGTCCCGGCCTCCTTTGAAGAATAGGCCAACTGCCGTTCTGCCGGGCAGGTCGTAAAAGGCGACCGATTGGCTATCGAGTCACTACCATCGTGGCTACTAGGTGGTAGAGTTCTGCATTGTCTCGCCCGGGTCTGGTACACCGCCTTACCTATTCCTGCTGCAATAGCGTCAGTGCTTGTCGCTGTCGTGTTCCGGTTTGGAGAGTAAGGTAGCCGGTAAACTTATGCATGTGGCATTAGACCTCGCCACAAGATAGCAACACACCATTAACATCTTTGGTGTCTATAGTCGATGGTTGACTCTTTTTTTACATCAGGAGACCCATCTGCTTGTTTGATATCTTATGATATATTTAAAAAAAAAATTTCGCACCAAATTACAGCTTTGTCTTTGAGCTAAGCTACTGACTGACGTAATTACTAATTGACTTGATTGATCCCTAAAAAGTAGCCGTACCGTAATAAAAAACTAAATTACTAATTTTGGATTTTCCGAACTACTGCTAATCCAAAAAAGCGTATGACAAGAAAATTTGATATTGAATATAAAAAGATTATCATTTTAAAGCGCATTTCAGCTAAAGAACGCAACCATATTATTTTATCGCTTCATTCCTGTGTCAAAAAAAAAATAACAAACAGCCTTTGCGAATGGAATAGCCTCGAGTTTATCTAGCTTTATGGCGAATTTTACCATAATTTCAAATGTTTGGTGTCTTTCGACTTCTACACTTCCCGTATTATTTTGTGGGTTTTTGTGTTAACAACTTGCTTCGAACGCCAAAGAACCAAACATTTGTCCACTTCAAGGTCTATTCGAAGCAGTTATAGCCAGCTCTTATCATTCCGAAATCCGCATGCATTATTTTCTATTCGCAAGCTTGTTGGTCAAACGGTAAGCTACACTTTTACCAGTTCTACTTTTTGAGGGTAAGGTAGCCGGTAAACTTATACATGTTCATCACCCCCTTTTGAGTATCCACCCCTTTATCCTCCATATTTTACCCCGTGTTGGTCTGGGCCATTAAAGAATAGACCACCTACAATTCCGCCAGACAGTTCGTAAAAGGCGACTGATTGTCTAAACATTCACTATCATGATTACTAGATGGTAAAGTTTTACCACGTCATCGATCGGATTTTAGTACCACTGCCTTTCCAATTGCTGCCGCAATAGCATCGGTCATTTTTACTGTGCAGTTTGGAGGGTAAGGTAGCTGGTAAAATGCATGTGGCATTACCATCCCGCCACATAGGCAGCTACACACCAATAACATCCTTGGTGTGTATAGGCGATATAAGTCTTTATCAGAATACCCATCTGCTTGTTTACCACCTTATAATAAAAAAAAAACATTTGCACCGCATGAATAGTAACACACCATTAACATCTTTGGTAACTATAAGCACGGGGCTATCTGAGAACTATCTGTTAATCCCATAACATAAAATAAAAGGATTTGCCAAGACAAAATGTATCCATTTGTCGATAGGTTGGCCAACTGTCAAGTTATGAGATTTATTACCGTTGGCTATTCGTAAATGCACTAAGTGCACCTCTACTGATCATTCAGGGACATAGGCGTAATGGTATTTCTGAAAAAAGGTAACTCAACTAGCAACACATTCTTTATTAAATAAAAGCAACAGATCACATTACAAATGCATATAAAATAAGGCTGCCTCGCACCAAAACACTATATAAATAACATCACTTAACAATTATTCGTGAATTGTAAGCGGCTTTTGAAGTATAAATGCTTTGATTATTTATAAAATTAACATATCGAGCCCAAAACTCGAGTAGATAATTTAATTTTTAAACATATCGAGCCTAAAAATCGAGTAAATAATTTAATTTATAAACATACCGAGCCTAAATATCAAGTCAATAACTTCTATGTTTAAAAAAATAAAATATGACAATTGTTAAGGATAGGTAAGCGTGCGTCTGAATGCAATAAATAAAGGTGGTGCTACATTAGTCAGAGGACTTTTTTAAAAGCGTTAAGTGTTACTTAATACTTTTAAAGCAAATTATTTAGAAAGCGCTAAAAGAGCTGATAAATATTTTGATCAGTACATTTCAATGCGTCTACATCTGTTATATTCACGTCAAACTGTCATAACACACACATCTTATTTTATGTTATATTGTAAAACTATTATGAATACTAAGCTTTATAGAATATTATATTTATACAGCAATAATCATGGAACACAGAAAACAAGTTTGTTTTTTTTTGTTTCATGGCAATAATAATAATAATTAATAAAATTTCATATTAAATACATATTATATATTTTGTATACCAACAGACTAGAATCAGATCACAAAAATATCAAAAACCGCTTACATACCCACTAAAGCTCAATGTATATGATACGTAAGGATAGAATCAGCGAAAGTCTAAAACCTGACGCCATGACACCTATGACTATTTACTTTAAAAAAATATTTCGTTACGTATTATATACTTAAATACTAATTAAACTAGTTTGGACAATTATCTAAGGCAAAGTATGACTTAGTTTATATAATAATACAATTTAAGAGACAATTCATTTGTAAAATAATAATAATATTCAATACATTATGGGAATGGAAAAACATTCAACATTATTAAGAACTGTATAAATTTGTATTTTTAATGTTGTTTCGAAACGTTTTAGGTTTATACTCCCTTGAGGATGTATCTACATGGAACACGACACAAGACGTCTGAGACATATGAAACTTAAAAAAATACAATGTCGTTCATTTTGTATGTAATGTATAATATGTACTGGTGAAGTGGGAACTTATATATTAACAAAAAATGTACAGACCTATCCTAGTTACTATTTAATTATTATGAATAAGAATGTCGGCCGTAATATCTATCTTTCTTTGCTGTACGCAAGTTTAACAATAAATGTATATTTTTTATTATTTAAATTATTGAGTACAATAATGTCTTGTCAACATTACGAAATACCTGTCTGATTATTAACCGCTTTAAATTTTCGCGGTACAAAAACTATTCAGTAAACAAAAAAAATGTAATCGTACTAAGATACACTTTTACATATTATAAGAAAAAGATGAAATTTGAAAAAATACCTAACTTCATAAAAAAATAAACATTATGATATAATTATGGTGGATTTTAATGAAATAAACCAAGCAAATTAATTACTCGGGTTCGGCGGGGTTACAATTGATCGTGTCGGTTCGTACTGCGATACATGAAGAAACATCCTAAAGTTATTGTGCGATAAACCTGACAATTATATATATAATTACAAAAATAAATAATATATTATAATCTTTACAGAAACACTAACTTACTACAACGGACAATAGTCTTATAAAAGATATATAAATCACAGATATTGGGCCAGCATTCGACCGAAATACCTTTAGCACAGATAACATAGCACTTAAATGTGACACGACAGATGTCAAATTTATTTTTTATCTGTTACTATTATTGGCATTGCGGTATCACTCGTTGTCGATTTACCGATTAAATATTATAAAAATTCTGATTTGTTTTTTAAGGCATTAAAAGTTAAAAAAATATACTTAATATTTTATTGACACCAATTTATTTTAGGAAGGCTACAAATCCGTGCTATTAAATAACAAAGTTGAATATAAAATATGGCACGGATTACATATATTGTCTTTTAGACTGCAAATATGGAAGACATATCGCTATTAACTTACAACTAAGTGTATATTTTGGAATGGTTAAAATCACAAGCCTTTAATTTGGACATGAAATACTATTCATATGTCACGCAAAACATATTTTTGAAGTTATACTTCTTTAGGCGCGTTTACAAAACGTAGGTATTAGTGTATTTAAGACGTGTGACAAAATTTCGCGCGGAAATGTAACATAGTTTTTCTTATATATGATTTTATGCTTAATTAACAATTGAACAAAAATAATAATATGCTAATTACGTCAAAGAACTTACGTGTGTATACACTGTTTTCTTAAAGAGAATATTATGTATAAAAAGGGTGAATTGGACCTACAAAATAATATATTTTTTAAGAATGTGCTTAGGGTTATAATTAAGAAAGAAGAGGGATGTATAATTAAAGATACACGAGCGTTTAGCCTCTAAAATGTACAATTGAAACTAAATCATATCAATAGTCAACATCTAGGGATATTATTATGTTTAACGTAATAAGAAATTTTACTAAAAGGAACAAATGTCAGATATGGCAAAAAATTGGCATCTTAATATTTTTGTTTACAATTTGTACTTTCGATATTATTTATACATTTATGTATATACTGTATGTATTTATGTCACAATAGGTAATATGCAGATAATTTAAATTTGTTTGTTTTTATTTATCTATGATACTTTATTTTAATTCCATCAAACTTTAGTTGGTAAATGTGTAAATTATGCAAGCGAAATTCAAGTTTGCGAAACACATCACCAGTAATCATTTGTAAAATGGCTTCACGGAGCGTAAAATATAGAATTTATCGGCATCGATCCCATACAGTGCTAATGGTGTTTGAGGCTCTATGATGGCGTTCTAAAGGCGTTCAAACGTGTCAATTTTAATCAATAACTCATTCATTATTTTAAAAATTAATTCAAATGTTTCCAACAGTATTTAATTTGTCAAAATGAAGTAAAATGGATGAAACAATTTAAAATATTTGCATATTTCCCTATTGGTATAATTTGACGTTTGAATGCTTCAAAAATAGAATATTTTTCGATATTTCATCAAAAATATTTTTTTAAATAAAAGTTTTATATTATCATACCTTAGTATGTTATTACTTTATTTATACATGCGGTCTTATACTTGCTAATAATGTTGTCTGCGGATCTATACAAATATCACTGCTATGAAAAAGTCAAATATACGAAACACAGCACACAAGTAGAAGCATGACGTTATTACGTAGTATTGTATACTCTTTGGACGTTACATTGACATTACGACATAGATATGACTTTTTTTACAAGTTATTTTTCGTTAATAAATCTGTGCATCCAAATATCAAACTTTAGTTAAAAAAAATATGTTCAAACTTATAATACCATCATCTTTGTAATTTTCAGGCAATGTAGATGAATGAGCCACTTTATACAAAGCAGCCACCTCTATCATTGAAATTTATGTAACTAACTAATTATCTATCTATCGATATGTGCGTTACTTGCGTGGACGTGTTGGTGCGTATTAATTATGAATTTTCTAAATAATTAGGTTAAAATTTAAGGGTAATTTTTAATTGTTATTTATTTGGAATGAGAACCAGATACCTTATTACCTCCTTCAAGGTTTAGGTCGACTTACCAAACACGCTGTACACATGAAGAAGATAGGACAACTTGTAGGATTAATTTTGTACGTCGCAAACTTATTTGTATTCCTGTGTTCCATGGTCCAATGTGATATTTAGTCACTAATATATTTTGTGATTATCCTCATAATCAATATGTGTTCCATGGTCCAATGTGATATTTAGTCACCAATATATTTTGTGATTATCCTCATAATCAATATGTGTTCCATGGTCCAATGTGATATTTAGTCACCAATATATTTTGTGATTATCCTCATAATCAATATGTGTTCCATGGTCCAATGTGATATTTAGTCACCAATATATTTTGTGATTATCCTCATAATCAATATGTGTTCCATGGTCCAATGTGATATTTAGTCACCAATATATTTTGTGATTATCCTCATAATCAATATGTGTTCCATGGTCCAATGTGATATTTAGTCACCAATATATTTTGTGATTATCCTCATAATCAATATGTGTTCCATGGTCCAATGTGTTATTTAGTCACCAATATATTTTGTGATTATCCTCATAATCAATATAAAAACTTACAACCATTAAATCTCTTATTCTCATTGAACACTTTTAAAGCCCCATATTTTACGATTACTTAAGCCTTACGTAATCTTAAATCAAGGCTTTGGAGACTTTTCTAACCTAATAATTGTTGATTTTTTTAACGCAAGAACAAGATGGGTAGCACCTTATATAAGAATGTTTTTCTATTAAATCTTCATAAAGGCGTTTTTGATATATATTTTAAAATAAATACATTTAAATTTATACATTAGAATCAAACACTGTGAGTAAATTTGACTGGCATTTGGCTGGTTTAAACGATTTGTAACCTTATTAAAAAGGTTAAAAACGTGTATTGCCTTGCGCTATTAGTTATTTTTTCGAAAAAATCCGTTGATGCAGTAACGATCCATAAGATCAGGATCGTTGCTGCATCAACGGATTTTTTGGGCGGGTGACGCAGCACGAATTATTACTTAATTTATAGTTCTTACAAGAAACTAAAAAAGGGTTCTATTATAAAAATACTGTTTAATCAGAGCCCGCCATTAGACCTCCATATTTTTATGTATATTTCAATCATACATTTCTTAAACCACTTATTTACATCCAAAATTTAAGCCAATAGCTCGTAAATTCTTTATACTTGTTTCAGGATTGTTAGTTTCTGTAAAATTGATTTGATTTTGTTTTATACAGAGTGTCAGCACGGTATTCACTTATTTGATTCAGCCTCTTGAAAATGTTTTTTTAGAACGTACAAAAACAAATTAACCGAAGAAACTCAACGGCAATTAGACACGGGATAATTATTTTAATTTCATAATTTTTACACATCCTGTATATTCGGTGTACTAAACGGTACCATTTCGTTGTAATTCGTTTAAAAACAATTTAGTACTACATCGACCAAACAATATTATCGTAAATGATAACGTATCATGAGTGATGTAATGGTGCATGGCAAACAGTTTCGGCAAAAGTAGCAGTCATTTGGAAAAACTGCTTAAGTTCATTTAAAAAAAAAAAACAAGTTTGATCGAATGCGTAAGCCAGAGCTCATTCTGTCTCGTTCATACTCATGCATCGCTACGATAGAATGGCCGCTAACGGATAACCTACACGCATGGTCAAATTCGTTTATTAATTGTAACGTTAGAACTTAATATGTGATCAACTGTATTTTTAAACTAATTTGGCAAGGGAGTAAGCAAGAAGACGGTTTTCTTTATTAATACGTCGTCACCATTTTATCTAAAATGATTCTCATGATTTTTTGAGATATTTGTTAATTTATTAAGCGGTTTAAAAATTATTAGTAAATTGATAAGATTAATAAGATTGGAAAACTATGATTTAGTATATCGCATCGTGCTTTTGGATAATTACGTGTATGAATAAGTTTACACAAACTTATAAGTCAAATGTAACAGCAGACAATTGATATTCAAATATTCACAGCTTGAATATATAAACTGACTGACGATAGAAATACATGTTGATCCAAGAAATACGATTCACTACATCAGATAAAAATAAATATAAAGAGTAAGCAAAGAGAAATAAATGTCGTTAGACCGTTCCGAATAGTATATATGTATGGTTAGATCAAAGCATTATTTGGTTGTGATATTCATAGCCGTATTTAAAATTAATAAATATCTGTTTAATTCGATATGGCCCGTCACCGTTTGCTTGCCCGTTTAGCATATTTTAAGCGGACAGGCAAACGTGAGATATTTTTTTTTGACTTGTCGGTACTTTATGCTAATCTAATTATAACATTTTAATTTTATTCTGTTATATTAATTTCCGTTCGTTTGCATTGGCTGTAGCTAAGCGAACATGTAATTGAGGCATAACAGTCGACATTAAATTTTTACTTAAATATATAAAGGTAATTGCTAAACTATAAACAATACTGTTGGAATCAAACGAAAAGATTCTACTAATTTGTGACATACACCTCATCTCATACTTTTTAATCGACTTAAAAAAACAGCATAGTTTTATGTTTGTTTGTATTTTTCATCGATATTTTCGGTCATTTATCAACAAGTTTTCAATAAAAGTTGTCTAAAGATTAATAAACTCTTAGTCTATTAGTGATATAACCTAATATTTATACAGTTTAAAACCGCTTTTAAACTGTAAAAAACTGTACAAGAATAGCGTCATCTTGATTAGAGACCGCTTCTGATGTACACTTGATTCAACAAGGCCTTTCAAAGGTTTCATAATAAGTTTTACAGTACAGAATGAGTACCTACAATTTGACAATCTTACTGTATAGCAAACGATGTTAGGTGGTATAAAATCATTTATACTGAGAGATTGTAAAAAGCTTTAGAAAAGAAATACCGTAATCTGTAAGATAAATAGAAGTCTTTGCTATGATTGTTTCGAGTTTTTCTAACGTATCGAAAATCTCCACTAAAATATTTTAACTTGATAACGTCTTATATATCGATGAACGTCGGCTGCACGCACGAAAAAGCATGATTGATTGTCACGATCCGCTTGAGCCGAGCGTGCAAGCGAGAGCGCAGAACAAGCGATAGAGGCATAATTTTGTTTTTAATGACGTTATCACGTGAAATTATCGCCCGTAAACTGACTTTACAGACAACGAATTTTCTATTATTACAAAATTATTTTAGTTGGATTTTGGTATATTATAAAAAAATAAAATAATCATAAAGTTTTTTATTTCGCTTCCTGATATTGTTTTTTTGCTTTTAATATTTATTCCCATTCAATATCATTATGAATATGAAATTATTCAATTCCAATCGCCTAAAATATGATTAAACCAAGTCAAGATATCAAGTCAAGACTCTGTAATGAATGGATTCATTTAAAGTTCGACACGTGGATGAAAATTAATAATTTTAAATATAAGTTTAAATAAGGTTAAAACTTAAGAGTAGCCGCTGGTTGGCTTATTGTTAATTGACTTTGGGCAGTTTCAGTCGTGTTAAAGTCAAAAACTATAAAAAAGCGCTCATTGTTCAAGTCATTTTTTTCTGAGCTTGGAGGTTTTATATCTCACAAATATTTTTTTTAATCAAATTTTTAAATTTCCTAATTTAATTATAAATAAATATTAAAATTATATAAGTGCATTAATTTTTTTTTCATTTTCTTCATATTTCATTCACCATGTCGTCAAAACGGATATCGTATTGCTACGATTGTCCGAGTCAGTTTGTTTAAATAGTTAGATTTGTCAATGAGTGCGTTTGTTTATTTGGGTTATTGGTTTTTTTAAACCATACTCAAATACTTAATCTATCCCTTCAATAATCAATGCACACATTTCATTAGCTATTTCTGAAGTAAATTTTCTTTGAATCATTAAAACCCAATGAAACGAAAAGTAATATTAAAAAGAGACGAACCCATACATCTATAGAATTTGCCTTGTGAGGAAATGAGATAAAATACATTATGCAGTGTTTTATAGAATTTGGTCTCGTTTTTCTACGATGTTTCGTAGCCCCGCCCCCCCTACTTTTAGCCTTAATGGCTATAACAGCATAAGCAGTGTATATATGCGTGCTTACGTGCGTCTCTATATTGTCGCGTGGAACCGAGAGAGAAGACGTCGTATAGTGAGTATACTTTTACATGTACTGTTTAATACATACTCTCATCAAAGCATTCATCTCATTCCCTCGAAATGTATTCTGAAAGTTACACTTTCGTTGTGTGGGAACTGCACTCTTTTCTCGTTTCTCGTTGGTGTAAGAGGTAAGATGGTGACCGCGTTATCTGGCGGTGGTGGTGAGTTTGTCGGTGTCCTTATCGCTGGGTGGCGCGGG
The DNA here is from genome assembly GCA_036924255.1 of Apodemia mormo. Classification (NCBI taxonomy): domain Eukaryota; kingdom Metazoa; phylum Arthropoda; class Insecta; order Lepidoptera; family Riodinidae; genus Apodemia; species Apodemia mormo. Next base: position 20,184,685 of record JAUPFN010000026.1, read on the forward strand.
TTCGGTTCCGACGGCGTGGATCATGAGCGGAGGGGGGGAGGAGGGCGGGTCGGGGCGGGTCAGCGGGGTCAGCGTGCCAGAGTTTACGTCCTCTATTGCTTTACGGAGCTGGAAACAAATACAAAATACATTACACATTTTTAAAGATGTATTTAATACTTAATGCAGCGTGCAGCCTACTGCATTAGAAATGTTTTTGGCGAATCCCACGGGATAACCTAATTTTTCCGGGATAAAAAGTAACCTATGTGCTATTCGAGGTCATTATCTACCTGTGTGCCAAATTTCATTAAAATTCGTTCAGTAGTCTTAACGTGATTGAGTAACAAACATCCATTCATCCAAACATCCAAAGTTTCGCATTTATAATTTAACTAACTGTTGCTCACGACTTCGTCTGCGCGGATTTTATTTACGCCAATCCTACTGGTCGTAGCATGATGTTATATAGCCTATAACCTTCCACGATAAACAGGCTATCCAACTCAAAAAGAATTATTCAAATCGGTTTAGCAGTTTTCGATATTAGCGCGTATAAACAAACAAACAAACTCTACAATTTTATAATATTAGTATAGATAGTGTTTGTAACTGGCTCAAAAGGCAAAAGTATGGTGACTTTTACCCTTGATATTACTAGGTGGTTGATTTCTGCAATTTTGGTTAGGTTTTGTACCATTGCTTTACTTATTTCTACTGCATCATCGTCAATGTTTTAAATTTTTCTCTGTTTAGTGCGTGGCCGCGTTCTGATCCGGTAGTAATTCTAAACAAATCGACTCGTCAAAAGTAATCGTAAACATGTAAAATATATTCTTGAATGCAAGTAAAAATTATTAATCAAATTTCAATTTCATATATTTAACGTATATTACATGTAGAAGTGCGTAAATATACATTTTAAACACATAGAATATGTTAGTGATAATTTTTAAATACTTGTTATGGTAAAATATGTTGGTAACTTTGAGTAATTTATATAACTTGTAACACCCATATTTTTGCAAATGAATATTCTTTATTTTATTTCATAACAATTAAATTGAGAGGGAATCAAACTTTGCAATAATGAAAACAATTGTATCCATAATAAAAATACTCGCCTACTCGTAGCTTGTACGATAGTAGGGGCACGATGAGCTGCGGCTCGCCACACACTCTCTGTCCAACCGCCGAGCAAGTAATTGTGTCAGTGGAAACTATAAGAATTTTATAGGTACACTAGCTGTTGCCCGCAACTTCGTCCGCGCGGACTTCGTTTACTCCACACAGCCCCTCCCCCGTAGGTGATAGCGTGATAATATGTAGCCTATATGTTGACCCGACCTGTTAGTAATATTCATGCAAAATTTGAAGTAAATCCATGGACTAATTTTTGAGTTTAGCCCGGACATACATACAGACAAATAGACAAAAATTCTATAAACTATATTTTTGGCTTCGATATCGATTGTAGATCACGCCCCAAGTATTCTTTTAAAAAAATATTCAATGTACAGTTTTGATTTTCCTACGATTTTATTATATGTTTAGATGTATTGAACATAACAACATTAATAATAATTACTAGGTATTTATTTAATTTAAACAAAACGCTTTTAAACTTACCTCTTTTAGAGACACGACTCCAATGAGCCTTCCTATGGCTGTGACATACGCTCGACTCACACCCAGCGTCGAGAACAACGAGTGGACCTGTGGAATAATTATATAAGGTTTTTCCAAAATACGTGAACATATTTTAACAGTGCGTTCAGTACGTCTAACCAAAAATATCCACCCAAAAAATTATGCGATTCAAGGGACTAAAACATTTTGATTTTTACTAATAAAATAATGTTGTCTCAAAACACTTTACGCCTTTCAACATAAAACAATCCACAAAGTAATTTACCATACTACTCTAAACTTTCTTACATTGTGAGTAGTAAGGTAAATAACTTCGAGCCATATCTGTGGGATAGACGCTAATGCTATAAGTCATATAAATACGTTGCTTGTGATAGGGAACCCGGTAAGTTTTCGCATGTAGCATTGCCACACGAATAGCAACGCACCATTACTATCTGTGCCGTCTACAGGCGACAGTTTCTTTTTCCATCAGGAGAGCCATCTGCTTGTTTGCTATATCATGGTACAACATACAAAAAATACAAACATTCTTTCAAACAAAGATAAGGAATGCGTACCTTCAAGAGCGAGGTCCTCTCGACGAGTTGGAAGGGCGCGGGGTCTATGTGGCAGATGTACAGGTGCTCGTCCTCGTACTCCGAGTCGTCGTTAAGCTGCAACAGGAACATATCTCACTACAGCTATCTAGGCAATTACTGCAATGTGTATGTTTGTAACGGGGTGTAGTATAGGATAGAAGTACCGGAGGTGGTCACTGTATTAGTCGAGTGTAGTTCGCAAATGAATCCTTCAAATGAAGTACTCCAACACAATATTTGCTGGCTGATAACACTTGTACTGTTTCACAATAAGATAATTATATTTAATTTCCGACCGGTTTCCTCAGGGTTTTTTAGGTAGTAGTAGGTATTCATAATTATTGTAAATACCCTGAGTTATTCATAATTAATGTAAATACCCTAAGGATGCTTGTGTAAGCGAAACCGGTCGGAAATTAAATATAATTATCTTATTGTGAAACAGTACAAGTGCTATCAGTTAGTAAATATTGTGTAACAATGGAGTTTCGCCAAGTGCCGACGATAAAAACTGTAGAATATATGAAGTACTTCAGTTTAAATACTTCAGTCCTTCTTTAGTTAAGTTGAATTTCATCTAGTTCACGACTTCTAGTCTAGCGCGTGGAACGATAGAATTAAACTACGTTGATATATCCCAGCACTAGCGATGGCCGATCTTAATTGAACGAAACTAACCGGGTACCTACGAATCATGCACGCGATTTGCTACCACATATATTTTGTATTACACCTATATCATTAAATTTGTGGCGAACAGCTTATTTATGACCTTTATTACATTACATTAAAATAATCGCCTCTGTGGTCTAGCGGTCCAGCGTTGGCATTAACTACATGAGGTCTCGGGTTCGATTCCCGGGTCGGGCACATAAAAAAGTGTTTTTTCAATTTTCTGAGAAACAAAAAGTTGCCCGGGATTGGAAAGTGCCCGGTTGGCGATAGGCTAGCCACCTATCACATTTGTGGGACCAAGTATCTTCGGCTAATCGTGGGTGCACTTGTTGTACCTCTGCCTACCCCTTCGGGGATATGGGCGTAAAGATACACATTAAAATAATATTTTTAATTATAACAATAATTATTATGAGCAATAATAGAATTTATTTATATTCCCATTCCCACTCTGTCTGGTTAATAGTAACCGAGTTTCGAAAAGTAGTGTTGAGTTTATTATTTACATATAGATTGCAAAAACTGCACCTACATGTTTTTGACGTGAATACGTCTTTTAAATTGCCTTCATAGGAGGGACAGTTCAAAAACGGATGATAACAAAATTGGTGGATACAGTTTGGTTTTATAGTAACATAATTATCACCAACATCCAAAATCTAATTATACCACTGGATAGCTAAAGAATCAAAGAATTTGATAAGCTGAAGGCGGATTACAATGCTTCGCGAATAGTGGAGTAGGAAGTGCCGCCATTTTTAGTAAATTTTACTGCGTTACATATGTTGCATAATATGGTATATATATATTTTTTTATATCATAAGATAGCAAACAAGCAGATGGGTCTCCTGATGGAAAGAGTCAACCATCGCCTATAGACACCAAAGATGTTAATGGTGCGTTGCTATCTTGTGGCGAGGTCTAATGCCACATGCATAAGTTTACCGGTTACCTTACCCTCCAAACCGGAACACGACAGCGACAAGCACTGACGCTATTGCGGCAGGAATAGGTAAGGCGGTGGTACCAGACCCGGGTGAGACAATGCAGAATTCTACCACCTAGTAGCCACGATGGTAGTGACTCGATAGCCAATCGGTCGCCTTTTACGACCTGCCTGGCGGAACGGTAGCTGGCCTATTCTGCAAAGGAGGCCGGGACCAACACGGCGAAAATAATATGTTGCATAATATGGTATATCTTTAGACTCAGAGCAACTATATAATTTATTTAAGTTTTATTCGAAAGCTCTTGTAAAGATTTATTGATTGTATAATTTCAAAAAATAATTTTCAGCTCCAATAGTAAATATATGTGTAAAATGCAATTAAAAACACGAAGTTATCATATTCATACCTAAACCGCTAGTGAATCATATTTGACAAATAATATAGGTACACTTTTCTTTTTATTTCAATATTTACTTATTATAAGATCTCCCTCTCAATTAAACTCATAGTGGGCTCTCGTCTACTCCGATAGAAATAGACAGAGTGCTAAGTGTGAGTTTTTCATTTCGCATTCGATCGTGAGCGCGATTCGAGTTTACTAGGAATATGTATGTGATTTGTACAGCGCCACCTAGTGGTAAATTGATTTCTCACGTTTACCACTAGGTGGCGCTGTACAAATCACATACAAATTCCTCGTAAACTCCAAACGCGCTCACGATCGAATGCGAAAAGAAAAACTCACACTTAGCACTCGGAGTGCGCGTTTTTGGTGTTCACAGCGGGATACGTTTAAAACGCATTTTTTTTTCCTAATTTACTTTGTCATAATGAATATAGCATAATATGTAGTGTCATTATATAATTTAAGCATAATCTTTTTTTGCGAAATGTGTTTTAAGCGTAACGATCTATTGTACTACATTTAATTCGACTATTGATAATACGCATAATAGTCTTTAGACATTTTTTATTTTTCCTAATGTTATCTTACCATAAAAACACATGGCATAAGCCCCCCGCCACAAAGAAACAATGCTATCCAATGCTACAGTTGAAGTAGGTTAGTTAGGTTCTCTTTAGATCCCACACCCAGAAATAGGCCCGTCGACTTGGCCCCACCCCGCTTGTTACGGGAATAGTATGCTGCTACAATACAGTCTGCTATTTGGTCTTGCTATTTATGCAATGCTGCTACAGTCCGCTATCCACCTATTTCTTGCATTTTAATTAGGACTTTTAAGTGTATGCCGTTGATCATTATGTTTATGTATTGTTATGCTTTCCTCAATGTGTGCCTTTAAACATTATGCTATGTTATCTTTATGCTACATAGGGTTATGCCAGTAAAAATTATGCGAAAACAGTTATGCGTTTAGTTGTTATGGTAAATTATCATTAGTTGTAAAACGTGATGCCTACTTAATAGTACAAAAATTGTTATGCTACTAAATATAGACCCGTTCACAGCGTCATGAGTCCTGCTATTAAAATTTTTCACTTTTTTGTTAATTTACCAGTGAGTCTAATAGTTTGTAGAATATGATGTCCGGAGTTCAAAAGTCATGTCGGACGATAAAATGTTTGGTTTATAATAATATTAGTTGAGCCTTACCAAGACGTAACAACGACAAAAACACAACACATCATTACCATTTCTCGCTTCCTGGCGATCTGCAGCATCCGGTCGAAATCTATCTCTCTGGCCATCTCCAGCTGCTCCCAGGCTTTCTGGTCCTCCGGGGACATGTCGCACACGCGCTCGCGGGGCTGGGGACAAATGTATAATAGTATTAGCAGTTACTCACGATTTAGTTCGCGTAACCAAAAATCATTACTTCCCTTTTGACAGTCGGGTAAAAAAGTGTGGGGACATAGTATGGAATGCCCTCACGCGATACACACCAGTCTATGTAACTTGTAATTTTTGTGTGTGAAGCAATACAAAATATGCATTACTTATAAAACTCTATAATTTAACCTTATAGTAGGAGAGCACAAGAGGGGATTTTTGCATTTACTAGAACGCGTTAGATTAACATAGGCGGGTGATTCCGTTCTAACTGTGATATAATGTCAGTACCGTGTCATGTCTATTTTTAGAATTTATTTATAAATTGTTAGTTTTTTTGTCGTAAACATTAGAATTTATGAGGTAATTAGTTTAAATCATTTATTACGACAAAAAAACTAACAATTTATAAATAAATTCTAGAAATGGACATGACACGGTATTGACATTTAAGTGATATATTGTAAGTTTTCTGTAAGTGGCAAGTTATATTATATGAAAATAATGTTGAAATATGTTTATTATTTTCCAATAAGTATAAAAATTTCATAAATTAATTATTAATTAACGACCTGTGAGAACAAACAATACAGGACATTGAATATCACAGTTAGAACGGAATCACCCAGGCGGGTACCTCGCATACAATTGGGGCTCTCCACCAAATGTAAGCTTTTATACAGAGCCGGGTAATTAGCGCAGAAAAAAAATTCCTATATCTTCGGCTTGTGGAAATTGTCAGATTATATAATAGAAGAAAATTCAGGCGTGTTCGGGAATGTCTTAACAACATTTTCTTTGCAACTTTGTGACCCTCCCACTCGCTTATGCGATACATGAATCGACAGATTTTCTAAATTTCAGGTAGCAATTAACCAACCATACCTTAATATGACGCGATTTAGTGTTTCCATACACAGTTTTTTTTAAACATTGTAAAAACAAATAAAAATTAGTAGATACTCCCCGTGTTGGTTCCGGGCCCCTTTGAATAATAGGCCAACAGTTGTTCTGCCAGGCAGGCCGTAAAGGCGACCAAGTGGCTATGCGCGTCACTACCATCGTGACTACTAGGTGGTAGAGTTCTGCATCGGCTCGACCGAGTCTGGTACCACTGCCTTACCTATTCCTGCCGCAATAGCGTCAATGCTAGTCACTGTCGTGTTCCGGTTTGGAGGGTAAGGTAGCCGGTAAACTTATGCGTGTGGCATTAGACCTCGCCACAAGATAGCAACGCACCATTAACATCTTTGGTGTCTATAGGCGATGGTTGACTCTTTCCATCAGGAGACCCATCTGCTTGTTTGCTATCTTATAATATAAAAAAAAAGATTTTTTCCGCACTATTGAAATTAAAAACATTATTATAACCTTTTATTTTTCCTATAATTTAATCTACAAAATCCAATAGATCCATGCGACGCTTAACTATCTATTTAGCATATTAGCTCTCCAACTATAATTGTGATACCCGAACCTAGGAGTAACTTTACTCCTACGCACGCACCATACGCACCTAAAGCCCTAACCCTGATGTCGTCAAGGTTATATAACCTGTAACGGAAAAATGGCGACAATACCCCAAAAGTGGTGACCCTGACGTGATGACCTGCGTCACTACAGTGGTAAGCCCAAACAGATAGTACGGGCGGACGGATGGACATGGCGAAACTATAAGAGTTCCTAGTTGGGAACCCTAAAAACTTACCAACTGAACCTTCTTATTGATGGAGGGACTCCTGGCCAGTCCCCCCAGCGGCTCGGCCAGCCCGCCCTCCACATCTGGCAGGAGCGTGGACCGTTTGAATATGGCCTCGAATGCGGCACGGATTCTGTTAACAACACATATCATGTGATACAGCAACGTTATTTGCGGGTGTGGGAGCGATTCCCGAAAAGTACAAATATTTATGTGATAAAATATATTTCTGAGTTTGCATGTTTATAAAATATATTTCTGTATTTATATATGTATTTTTGTATGTATGTTTATATGTATTTTGTATTTATATATGTATTTATATACGTATTTTGTATTAGCATCGTTGACTAACGCCCATATCAAAAGCAAATAATTTGCTTACTTTGGAATTAGATCAATGAGTATAATTTGACCAGTTATATTTTATATGCTCGAGTGAATAATTATTCTGACTATGCAAACAATGAGTTTCGATCCTATTTGACCATAAACTAAACAATATATTTTTTGTTTTACAAAAGATTTTAAGCATAAACATTATAGTATATTTATGTGTACTAGCAATCGCCTGAAGCCGAAATTCGACAATCTCTTAAGTTTGACAACTAAGTTTAATCGTAAAATATATTGTATTTGTACATGTGTTTATATTATCTTGTATGTCACATGAATGGTGTATATATATATATACACCATTCATGTGACATACATATATATATACATATATACATATACATTATACATATATATATATATATATATATATATATATATATATATATATATATATATATATATATATATATATATATATATGAATACATTTTATTTGAAAAGATTAGATTTTTGCAATCCTCCGTTTTACAAACTTCAACTGCGCCAAATTTCATACTCCATAGTTCGCGCAATTGTCTTAAAAAGGGGTCTAAAGTTTTTTCTTTTACGTATTAATATATAAATATTATGATGTATGGCAAATGCATGGTAGTGTGTATTGTGTTTTTTAAATAATTTATAGTGATTCTAATGTAAAATACAAAAATATTAGCTTTCTGGACTCCTTCACCACATAAACCTTAACTGTGCGAAATTTTTAACTCCTCCGATCGCGTAGTTATCGTAAAACGGGGTACAATGTTATTGAAATGAAATGAAAAATAATTATATGCAAATATATGGATATCATGAGTTATTAAAAATTAATTGAAAATTATTAACGTATTCTATATTAAAATGGCGTGCAAATATTTAATTTTGTCAGTACGATTTCTTTGTTGTTTCATTTTTTTGTGTTAATTTACTGACTTACCTCTAAAACACCAGCAACCTCGCAGGACTAGATACCTAACATTATAAATAATAATATTTGTTCTATGACTTTTGACATAACTCGATACATTAAATAAAAATGTTTTTTTAAATTTTCAGTATCGTTTCGTGACATTTCTAACTCTTCATTTGGATGCGCTGCTAGTACTAATAATAGTAACACTTCCAACACTTGCAACAGACATTGCAAAGGCGAGAGCGGCACGTGCCGTCCCCGCCCCGCCCCGCACTCCGTGACTCGCACAGGTTTGTTTACTACCTAATATTTGTGATGCACGTAGAGTTAAAAACGTACAAGCGAAAAATATAATTCGTAATTATTAATTTGTGTATGAAATTAAAATCCAACAAATTATCAAAAGTCGTAGAACAAATGTTGTATATAATGTTAGCTATCTAGTCCTGCGAGGTTGCTGGTGTTTTAGAGGTAACCCTTATATGAATAAGTATCGTTAACTAACACTCATTTCACAAGTATCGATTACATAATTATGATTTGTCTATCTATTTTAAATTGTAATACAAAAAAATGTGTCAGCTGATGCGAGCTATGGGTGTCGTTTTATTGGTTTGGCTTAATATATTGGTCATTCTCAAACTTTTCTTCTCATAGACCATTTTCAAAATTTTGCTGGTTTCAGTGGACCTCCTGAACCCTGAATCTAAATTTCTATAATACTCCCAAAACTTAAGAAAAAATATGAAGATTAGATAGATCTAAGTATGGAAACATGAGTTTTGCTGAGAAGATGTAGACTTCCGTCGAGTCTCCCGTGGATCCCTGGGGGTCCAGCTGGACCAGTGTGAATCTGTGCGTTGGAGCATCAGAGAGTGTGGTCGGTACCTGGTCTCGGCGCCGGTGACGGTGGTGTACACCGCGGGGTTGTGCCCCAGCGGGACTGCGGCCCACTGCTGGGCACACCAGGCCCCCGCGTCATCAGAGAGTGTGTCGGTACCTGGTCTCGGCGCCGGTGACGGTGGTGTACACCGCGGGGTTGTGCCCCAGCGGCGACTGCGGCCCACTTCTGGGCACACCAGGCCCCGCGTCATCAGAGAGTGTGTCGGTACCTGGTCTCGGCCCCGGTGACGGTGGTGTACACCGCGGGGTTGTGCCCCAGCGGCGACTGCGGCCCACTGCTGGGCACACCAGGCCCCGCGTCATCAGAGAGTGTGTCGGTACCTGGTCTCGGCGCCGGTGACGGTGGTGTACACCGCGGGGTTGTGCCCCAGCGGCGACTGCGGCCCACTGCTGGGCACACCAGGCCCCGCGTCATCAGAGTGTGTCGGTACCTGGTCTCGGCGCCGGTGACGGTGGTGTACACCGCGGGGTTGTGCCCCAGCGGCGACTGCGGCCCACTGCTGGGCACACCAGGCCCCGCGTCATCAGAGAGTGTGTCGGTACCTGGTCTCGGCGCCGGTGACGGTGGTGTACACCGCGGGGTTGTGCCCCAGCGGCGACTGCGGCCCACTGCTGGGCACACCAGGCCCCGCGTCATCAGAGAGTGTGTCGGTACCTGGTCTCGGCGCCGGTGACGGTGGTGTACACCGCGGGGTTGTGCCCCAGCGGGACTGCGGCCCACTGCTGGGCACACCAGGCCCCGCGTCATCAGAGTGTGTCGGTACCTGGTCTCGGCGCCGGTGACGGTGGTGTACACCGCGGGGTTGTGCCCCAGCGGGACTGCGGCCCACTGCTGGGCACACCAGGCCCCGCGTCATCAGAGAGTGTGTCGGTACCTGGTCTCGGCGCCGGTGACGGTGGTGTACACCGCGGGGTTGTGCCCCAGCGGGACTGCGGCCCACTGCTGGGCACACCAGGCCCCGCGTCATCAGAGAGTGTGTCGGTACCTGGTCTCGGCGCCGGTGACGGTGGTGTACACCGCGGGGTTGTGCCCCAGCGGCAACTGCGGCCCACTGCTGGGCACACCAGGCCCCGCGTCATCAAAGAGTGTGTCGGTACCTGGTCTCGGCGCCGGTGACGGTGGTGTACACCGCGGGGTTGTGCCCCAGCGGGACTGCGGCCCACTGCTGGGCACACCAGGCCCCGCGTCATCAGAGAGTGTGTCGGTACCTGGTCTCGGCGCCGGTGACGGTGGTGTACACCGCGGGGTTGTGCCCCAGCGGGACTGCGGCCCACTGCTGGGCACACCAGGCCCCGCGTCATCAGAGAGTGTGTCGGTACCTGGTCTCGGCGCCGGTGACGGTGGTGTACACCGCGGGGTTGTGCCCCAGCGGGACTGCGGCCCACTGCTGGGCACACCAGGCCCCGCGTCATCAGAGAGTGTGTCGGTACCTGGTCTCGGCGCCGGTGACGGTGGTGTACACCGCGGGGTTGTGCCCCAGCGGGACTGCGGCCCACTGCTGGGCACACCAGGCCCCGCGTCATCAGAGAGTGTGTCGGTACCTGGTCTCGGCGCCGGTGACGGTGGTGTACACCGCGGGGTTGTGCCCCAGCGGCGACTGCGGCCCACTGCTGGGCACACCAGGCCCCGCGTCATCAGAGAGTGTGTCGGTACCTGGTCTCGGCGCCGGTGACGGTGGTGTACACCGCGGGGTTGTGCCCCAGCGGCGACTGCGGCCCACTGCTGGGCACACCAGGCCCCGCGTCATCAGAGAGTGTGTCGGTACCTGGTCTCGGCGCCGGTGACGGTGGTGTACACCGCGGGGTTGTGCCCCAGCGGGACTGCGGCCCACTGCTGGGCACACCAGGCCCCGCGTCATCAGAGAGTGTGTCGGTACCTGGTCTCGGCGCCGGTGACGGTGGTGTACACCGCGGGGTTGTGCCCCAGCGGGACTGCGGCCCACTGCTGGGCACACCAGGCCCCGCGTCATCAGAGAGTGTGTCGGTACCTGGTCTCGGCGCCGGTGACGGTGGTGTACACCGCGGGGTTGTGCCCCAGCGGCGACTGCGGCCCACTGCTGGGCACACCAGGCCCCGCGTCATCAGAGAGTGTGTCGGTACCTGGTCTCGGCGCCGGTGACGGTGGTGTACACCGCGGGGTTGTGCCCCAGCGGCGACTGCGGCCCACTGCTGGGCACACCAGGCCCCGCGTCATCAGAGAGTGTGTCGGTACCTGGTCTCGGCGCCGGTGACGGTGGTGTACACCGCGGGGTTGTGCCCCAGCGGCGACTGCGGCCCACTGCTGGGCACACCAGGCCCCGCGTCATCAGAGAGTGTGTCGGTACCTGGTCTCGGCGCCGGTGACGGTGGTGTACACCGCGGGGTTGTGCCCCAGCGGCGACTGCGGCCCACTGCTGGGCACACCAGGCCCCGCGTCATCAGAGAGTGTGTCGGTACCTGGTCTCGGCGCCGGTGACGGTGGTGTACACCGCGGGGTTGTGCCCCAGCGGCGACTGCGGCCCACTGCTGGGCACACCAGGCCCCGCGTCAGTCAGAGAGTGTGTCGGTACCTGGTCTCGGCGCCGGTGACGGTGGTGTACACCGCGGGGTTGTGCCCCAGCGGCGACTGCGGCCCACTGCTGGGCACAGACCAGGCCCCCGCTATCAAGAGGGCGGTACTGGAGCCGGTGACGGTGGTGTACACCGCGGGGTTGTGCCCCAGCGGCGACTGCGGCCCACTGCTGGGCACACCAGGCCCCGCGTCATCAGAGAGTGTGTCGGTACCTGGTCTCGGCGCCGGTGACGGTGGTGTACACCGCGGGGTTGTGCCCCAGCGGCGACTGCGGCCCACTGCTGGGCACACCAGGCCCCGCGTCATCAGAGAGTGTGTCGGTACCTGGTCTCGGCGCCGGTGACGGTGGTGTACACCGCGGGGTTGTGCCCCAGCGGCGACTGCGGCCCACTGCTGGGCACACCAGGCCCCGCGTCATCAGAGAGTGTGTCGGTACTTGGTCTCGGCGCCGGTGACGGTGGTGTACACCGCGGGGTTGTGCCCCAGCGGGACTGCGGCCCACTGCTGGGCACACCAGGCCCCGCGTCATCAGAGAGTGTGTCGGTACCTGGTCTCGGCGCAAGTGACGGTGGTGTACACCGCGGGGTTGTGCCCCAGCGGCGACTGCGGCCCACTGCTGGGCACACCAGGCCCCGCGTCATCAGAGTGTGTCGGTACCTGGTCTCGGCGCCGGTGACGGTGGTGTACACCGCGGGGTTGTGCCCCAGCGGCGACTGCGGCCCACTGCTGGGCACACCAGGCCCCGCGTCATCAGAGAGTGTGTCGGTACCTGGTCTCGGCGCCGGTGACGGTGGTGTACACCGCGGGGTTGTGCCCCAGCGGCGACTGCGGCCCACTGCTGGGCACACCAGGCCCCGCGTCATCAGAGAGTGTGTCGGTACCTGGTCTCGGCGCCGGTGACGGTGGTGTACACCGCGGGGTTGTGCCCCAGCGGCGACTGCGGCCCACTGCTGGGCACACCAGGCCCCGCGTCATCAAAGAGTGTGTCGGTACCTGGTCTCGGCGCCGGTGACGGTGGTGTACACCGCGGGGTTGTGCCCCAGCGGGACTGCGGCCCACTGCTGGGCACACCAGGCCCCGCGTCATCAGAGAGTGTGTCGGTACCTGGTCTCGGCGCCGGTGACGGTGGTGTACACCGCGGGGTTGTGCCCCAGCGGGACTGCGGCCCACTGCTGGGCACACCAGGCCCCGCGTCATCAGAGAGTGTGTCGGTACCTGGTCTCGGCGCCGGTGACGGTGGTGTACACCGCGGGGTTGTGGCCCAGCGGCGACTGCGGCCCACTGCTGGGCACACCAGGCCCCGCGTCATCAGAGAGTGTGTCGGTACCTGGTCTCGGCGCCGGTGACGGTGGTGTACACCGCGGGGTTGTGCCCCAGCGGCGACTGCGGCCCACTGCTGGGCACACCAGGCCCCGCGTCATCAGAGAGTGTGTCGGTACCTGGTCTCGGCGCCGGTGACGGTGGTGTACACCGCGGGGTTGTGCCCCAGCGGCGACTGCGGCCCACTGCTGGGCACACCAGGCCCCGCGTCATCAGAGAGTGTGTCGGTACCTGGTCTCGGCGCCGGTGACGGTGGTGTACACCGCGGGGTTGTGCCCCAGCGGGACTGCGGCCCACTGCTGGGCACACCAGGCCCCGCGTCATCAGAGAGTGTGTCGGTACCTGGTCTCGGCGCCGGTGACGGTGGTGTACACCGCGGGGTTGTGCCCCAGCGGCGACTGCGGCCCACTGCTGGGCACACCAGGCCCCGCGTCATCAGAGAGTGTGTCGGTACCTGGTCTCGGCGCCGGTGACGGTGGTGTACACCGCGGGGTTGTGCCCCAGCGGCGACTGCGGCCCACTGCTGGGCACACCAGGCCCCGCGTCATCAGAGAGTGTGTCGGTACCTGGTCTCGGCGCCGGTGACGGTGGTGTACACCGCGGGGTTGTGCCCCAGCGGCGACTGCGGCCCACTGCTGGGCACACCAGGCCCCGCGTCATCAGAGAGTGTGTCGGTACCTGGTCTCGGCGCCGGTGACGGTGGTGTACACCGCGGGGTTGTGCCCCAGCGGCGACTGCGGCCCACTGCTGGGCACACCAGGCCCCGCGTCATCAGAGAGTGTGTCGGTACCTGGTCTCGGCGCCGGTGACGGTGGTGTACACCGCGGGGTTGTGCCCCAGCGGCGACTGCGGCCCACTGCTGGGCACACCAGGCCCCGCGTCATCAGAGTGTGTCGGTACCTGGTCTCGGCGCCGGTGACGGTGGTGTACACCGCGAGGTTGTGCCCCAGCGGCGACTGCGGCCCACTGCTGGGCACACCAGGCCCCGCGTCATCAGAGAGTGTGTCGGTACCTGGTCTCGGCGCCGGTGACGGTGGTGTACACCGCGGGGTTGTGCCCCAGCGGCAACTGCGGCCCACTGCTGGGCACACCAGGCCCCGCGTCATCAAAGAGTGTGTCGGTACCTGGTCTCGGCGCCGGTGACGGTGGTGTACACCGCGGGGTTGTGCCCCAGCGGGACTGCGGCCCACTGCTGGGCACACCAGGCCCCGCGTCATCAGAGAGTGTGTCGGTACCTGGTCTCGGCGCCGGTGACGGTGGTGTACACCGCGGGGTTGTGCCCCAGCGGCGACTGCGGCCCACTGCTGGGCACACCAGGCCCCGCGTCATCAGAGAGTGTGTCGGTACCTGGTCTCGGCGCCGGTGACGGTGGTGTACACCGCGGGGTTGTGCCCCAGCGGGACTGCGGCCCACTGCTGGGCACACCAGGCCCCGCGTCATCAGAGAGTGTGTCGGTACCTGGTCTCGGCACCGGTGACGGTGGTGTACACCGCGGGGTTGTGCCCCAGCGGCGACTGCGGCCCACTGCTGGGCACACCAGGCCCCGCGTCATCAGAGAGTGTGTCGGTACCTGGTCTCGGCGCCGGTGACGGTGGTGTACACCGCGGGGTTGTGCCCCAGCGGGACTGCGGCCCACTGCTGGGCACACCAGGCCCCGCGTCATCAGAGTGTGTCGGTACCTGGTCTCGGCGCCGGTGACGGTGGTGTACACCGCGGGGTTGTGCCCCAGCGGCGACTGCGGCCCACTGCTGGGCACACCAGGCCCCGCGTCATCAGAGAGTGTGTCGGTACCTGGTCTCGGCGCCGGTGATGTACACCGCGGGGTTGTACCCCAGCGGCGACTGCGGCCCACTGCTGGGCACACCAGGCCCCGTGTCATCAGAGAGTGTGTCGGTACCTGGTCTCGGCGCCGGTGACGGTGGTGTACACCGCGGGGTTGTGCCCCAGCGGCGACTGCGGCCCACTGCTGGGCACACCAGGCCCCGCGTCATCAGAGAGTGTGTCGGTACCTGGTCTCGGCGCCGGTGACGGTGGTGTACACCGCGGGGTTGTGCCCCAGCGGCGACTGCGGCCCACTGCTGGGCACACCAGGCCCCGCGTCATCAGAGAGTGTGTCGGTACCTGGTCTCGGCGCCGGTGACGGTGGTGTACACCGCGGGGTTGTGCCCCAGCGGCGACTGCGGCCCACTGCTGGGCACACCAGGCCCCGCGTCATCAGAGAGTGTGTCGGTACCTGGTCTCGGCGCCGGTGACGGTGGTGTACACCGCGGGGTTGTGCCCCAGCGGCGACTGCGGCCCACTGCTGGGCACACCAGGCCCCGCGTCATCAGAGAGTGTGTCGGTACCTGGTCTCGGCGCCGGTGACGGTGGTGTACACCGCGGGGTTGTGCCCCAGCGGGACTGCGGCCCACTGCTGGGCACACCAGGCCCCGCGTCTTCAGAGAGTGTCGGTACCTGGTCTCGGCGCCGGTGACGGTGGTGTACACCGCGGGGTTGTGCCCCAGCGGCGACTGCGGCCCGCTGCTGGGCACACCAGGCCCCGCGTCATCAGAGAGTGTGTCGGTACCTGGTCTCGGCGCCGGTGACGGTGGTGTACACCGCGGGGTTGTGCCCCAGCGGCGACTGCGGCCCGCTGCTGGGGGACACCAGGCCCCGCGTCAGCGTGAACGAGTTCGTCTTCTTTAGGATTGACTTCGGACGGAACAGCTGACCTGGAGCTGAGAATAAGGGATTTTAAATATAAATCTTCACATCGATAGCTGCGACTTGTGGCGTCGCAGTTCGTAGTTCGCAGTTTAGCGGCAGAAGCAATGAGACAACGGTAGTCAGGGTGACGTCATAAGTACGTTAAGCCCGTCAGCACTATCCGCCGGGTTGACGAGCACCGGCCCGCCCGCCTCCCTCTCCCGGTTGCGCCGACGCCGAGTCCACAGGCGACTCAGCTAAACTTTGCGACTGTTGCTGGTCGCCCCGCACCTCCCCGCCCGCGAATACAAATGGGGAGAATGACAGCCGCAAGGCTACGAAGAGTCGCAAGACTAAGGAAAGCCACAAGGCCACAAAGAGTAAGGTGGAGTCTTGTCGACCTGGCAAGGACGAGAGCGTGGGGTACAATGAGGAGGGCTTCACACTAATAGAAAGAAGAAGGAAGAAGCCCGCCACCCGCAATCATCACGGTACCGCGCCATATGTACCCGAGCTGCGTCTGCAGAGCGAGGTCCTCACAACTCCCTTGCACATATCTCGCCTGCACTTGTCCATGGATGTCAAGCAAGTCGTAGACTACATCAATAAGAAGACGTCACTCTACTTAAAAGTCGAGCGTCTGCAGTCTCGCCACAAGGTCAACTTTAGTTCCTTTGTGGTGAGAGTACCGACGCACCTCCTGTCGACCTTTGACGTGGGGGAATTCTGACCGACTGGTGTGCTCTACCGGAGGTTCCGGGGGAGACTCCGGAATGAAGCGCGCGTATCGTCGCCGTCAACACGTGACAAAGTGTAGTTTTAAGTATATTATATTAATGTACATGTTAGTCTTTAAGGTATTTATAATATGGGTCATGTTGTCTGAAATAAAAGGTAAAATAAAATAAATAAATAAATGTGGAGATTGATGAAGTCACCCTCGTGACGAGGATGTGGAAAAGGAAGATCTTCCCAACCAGGCAAGGTGTACTGCCGTGGAACCGAAATTCATTTGAGAAGCGTTGAAACTTATATACGGTGTATAAAAAAAACCCTGACCGATCTAAAAGAGGCATATAGGTAAGCCAATGACATTACCAGAAAAAAAATGATTGTCATTAAAATAAAAAAAAATGTATTTTAAAGTGTCTCATTTTTGAACTAAATTTGAGGAGCTTCCCCTTAAATCAAATAAATATTTTAAAAAATTATCTATCAATATCCATAAAATAATGACACAGATATGATTGTAATAAGCTGCCAAATAATACTCTTGACGGGTTTTTTACATACTGTTCAAGATAAATAATTGTGAGATATTATTTTTAGATTTCATTATTTTCTATTTTTTTTGTAGCGTTTGTAGATTGCTTGAACCGTTACATACTCATCCTGCGTTGTTTAAATTAATTTTAAGTTATGACTGTCCACCGACCACACAGCCCATAGACACCTAATAATAGGAATGACTTGTGTCAACACATCTGACTTATAGTTTCGATGTAAATGTCCACGCGCCAATAAGTAGTGATTGGGTAATCAGTGTCGACCAATCAGATGCTCTGTAAATTACTATCTTTCACTGTGGCCTTGAGTTGGCCAATCACGGCGTTGCAACCCCACTTCGTCTTACTTCAGCTAGTTGCCAGAATGCATTCAATACGGAAAATCAAACATTAGCCGTCTATAGGCTGTGTGGTCGGTATGACTGTCCTTCTTCAATTGGTATAAAAAGAAAGAGAAAAGAGATTAATCCCGTCAAATTAGTCACACTTGTAACTTGTAATAATTAAGTTGTTAGCACCCGGACAACTAAAAATTACATGATAATGTAGTACTTGCGAAATTAAAAATTTCGCAAGTACTACATTATGTTGGTCCCAGGCTCCTTGAAGAATAGGCCAACTGCCATTTTGCCAGGCAGGTCGTGAAAGGCGACCGATTGGCTATAGAATCACTACCATCGTGGTTACTAGGTGGTAGAATTCTGCATTGTCTCACCCGGGTTTAGTACCACCGCCTTACCTATTCCTGCCGCAATAGCGTCAATGCTTGTCATTGTCGGGTTCCGGTTTGAAAGGTAAGGTAGTCGGTAAACTTATGCATGTGGCATTAGATCTCGCTCCAAGATAGCAACGCACACCATTAACATTTTTGGTGTCTATAGGCGATGGTTGACTATTTCCATCAGGAGACCCATCAGCTTGTTTGCTATCTTATGATATAAAAAAAACTTCTTTTGGCACGTTAGGAAAAAATGATGACAGTAAATTTTTACGATGCGCGGACACCCTGTCACGAAAGACCGACATTATTAAATTAGCTAATCAACATTTTAGTTTTTGTCTATTTTTGTCAATTTCTCTTTACATATATGCTAAAACGAAGGAAAGTTTTTTAGAAATGTTTTGTTACGTCAAAGAAGTATAAATTCTTACGTGCGTACGTACATAAGTACACACACAAACGTTTTTATTTGATAACAGATTTGATCAGTAACGTAATAAAAACAAGCTAAACATTTTTTACGAAATTTATCATTTTTTTTACTAAAAATTAGTAGACTCGAACTTATTCTGACAATAAAATAACAATTAGTTTTGAACATCTGAGTAAAGTCGATTTCAATCTTTACCCATTTTCTGGTTTCTTTTTGTAACTGTATTATTAATAAAAACCAAAAAATAAAATGCCAAAGGATTAAAGTAAAATTTTAAATGAGATCAGTCATATTTGTAAATTTTTATGTTTTTATGCATTACAATACAAAATTTGCAGCATTTTTTTAATATCAATTTTCCTAAGTTTCACAAAAAGATATTTTTTTTGAATATTTTTATTTATCAATAGATAAGTTTAATATTTTCAAACGCTTGTAAGTCGAGAGGCATGTCAGACATTCGCACAGTGACCATAGTTTTGAATATTACTACTTTTTCGTTTAGATTGAAAGTGAAATGAAATAATATTCTTTTTTTACAAACACACTCTTCAATCAAGTATTATATATAACAACGCGGTTTTTAAAGTGGCTATTGAAATAAGAGCACAAATGTGTGGTCTTAATTCGTCCAATCACAGTCAACTCACGGACAAGTCACCTCATGAAAACGTTTTATGAGTAGCATGTAACTTGCAATTTTATTGCGTGAACATCCTTTCCTTAGGCATATATTATGTGCTTAAAGAAAGGATATTCATTGGTAGATCATGAAAGCATAGGATTGGACGATTTTGACCAATCGCATGTAAGAGGGAGAGTTTTATTTAGTTAAATTTATGCGCAAAAAAGTGCATTCCGCAAACGAATTGCACGATGTGAAAAAGACTGACGAAGCAATTCTGAACGACAAAATGGAATGTATAGGGACAAATTCTCATCAGAACGCAGGTTGCGGTTATGAGTATCACTTTGCCAAGCAAAGAAAGAGGGCTTAAGATATGTAGGAACGGATCGTATAGTATAGAAAAAAGCGTGCATAACATTCTGTATTATTTATGTACAGTGTTTTTTTATGTTATAAGATAGCAAACAAGCAGATGGGTGATGGAAAGTCAACCATCGCCTATAGACACCAAAGGTGTTAATGGTGCGTTGCTATCTTGTGGCGACGTCTAATGCCACATGCATAAGTTTACCAGCTACCTTACCCTCCAAACCGGAACACGACAGCGACAAGCACTGACGCTATTGCGGCGGGAATAGGCAAGGCGGTGGTACCAGACCCGGGCGAGACAATGCAGAACTCTACCAGCTAGTAGCCACGATTGTAGTGACTCATATAGCCAATCGGTCACCTTTTACGACCTGCCTGGCAGAACGGCAGTTGGTCTATTCTTCAAAGGAGCCCGGGACCAACACGGGGAAAATGTTGCCTGTACAATTTGATTAAAGTAAGTTTCTGATTAGTATCTTCACGTTCGTATCCCCGAAAAGGTAGACACAGATACAACAAGTGTACCCATGATTATCGAAGATTCTTAGTCCACCATAATGTGATAGGTGGCAAGCATATCGCCAACCGGGCATTATCCCTTGAGCAACGTTGTTTTTGTCCGAAAACTGAAAAAAAAAACATATTTTTTTAATGGCCCTACCCCGGGAATCGAATCCGAGTCAACGCCGACACCGGATCACAGAAAGAATTAATTTCTGATTAGATTATACTAAAAATATTTACAAAGTTCTTCAAATCCTTACATTTTTATATTTGCAATATTATTACGATTTTTGATAAACAAAAATTAGCTAGTGTTTAGCAAAATTAAAAGTATTGTAAATTACCTGGTATAAGCCCGCCCTGGTCCTGTGTGGTCAGTGATGACCCCCTGGTCATCCCGGTGCCAGGCACTTGCAGCATGTCTGGAGCCGGAGTCACCTGGAGAACATATGTATAAGTTTACTGGATTATCTACCTTACCCTTTAAATTAGAACACGACAGTGACAAGCATTGACGCTGTTGAAGCAGGAATAGGTAAAGTGGTAGTCTGGATAGTAGAAACATGTTTGGCGAATTCTTCCCCTTTTACGAACTGCTTTTGTGAACATCTATACATCTAAACATATACTCAATAAATTAGAACAGTACGGTGTAAGAGGTAAAGCTTTACAATGGATCAAAAGTTACCTGCTGAACAGAAAACAGTGCACAGAAATTACAAACATTGTTAATGGAATTAAAAAATCTCAACGCTCTAAATATCGAATAAATAGTACAGGTGTGCCACAAGGCAGTATACTAGGACCCTTGCTGTTTCTCATATATATAAATGATCTTCCGAAAACTACCCATAATCCATGTGTATTATATGCAGATGACACAACTGTACTTATAAGATGTGAAAATATAAATAAATATGAAAATGAAATTAAATATACAGTAAATAATATAATTAAATGGTTACACAGTAATAATTTGAATGTTAATATAAATAAAACTAAATTAATACAATTTAATAATACAAATATGAAGAAAATACCTATAGAGATTAAATATAATAATCAATTAATAGAGGAAATAGATACTATAAAATTTCTGGGAATTACATATGATCGCCATTGTAATTGGAAGTCACATATAGATACGATCTGTTCTAAATTAGATAAATTTATATATGGAATAAGACGATTACGTCAAATTGTATCTAAAGAAGCAGCACTTAGTGCATATCATGGCTATGTATCGTCAGTCCTTTCCTATGGTCTAATTTTATGGGGTAACTCAGTAGATGTGAATAGAGCATTTAAAGTCCAAAAGAGATGTCTAAGAGCAATATATAACATTAAACCAATGGAGAGCTGTAAACCATTGTTTAAAAATAACTTAATATTAACTTTACCGTGTATGTATATTAAGGAGATTGCGATGTTTGTCAAGAGATACCCACATCTTTTTAAACTAAATATAGAACATAATCCTAGATCTGTTAGGCATGCCAATAAGTTGTTAATACCAAAGTGCAACACTAAATTATTCCAAAGAAATGTCTATTTTATGGCCATTAAAATTTTTAATAAAATACCAAATAATATTAAGGATCTCCCAATTAATAAATTTAAGAAGGAATTAACGAAATGGTTGTTAAATAAATGTTTTTATGATGTAAGGGAGCTTTTCCTCTAAAAAATGTATAATATTTATAAAAATCTGTCAATTTACTTCATAATTTAAAATCTAAGTATTAATTAATATTATAATGTAAAATAGATAATACATTTTGTTTAATTAAAAATTAAATTTAATTGTTAGACATACAAAGTAGTAAGTGCAAAGATAAAAGTAATTTCCGCTGTATTTTATATTATATTAACTCTTTTTTTTTAATTAATTTTTATATTGTATAAGTATTATGAAATGTAAATTTACCAATATTTAAATGCATAAATGACATGTAATTATAAATTTATATTGTTTGACAAAGTATTGCATTATATGACAGGTATTTGTAAGATTTTAATTAGGACTGACTACTAGTTATTTCAGAATTTGGTTTTTTTTTTTGCTTATAAATGTATATAGGTCTTGCATGTTTAAATAAATATATAATTGAAAATTTGCATGCCATTATATGGTGAAGTAGGAAGAACTGTAAATCACTTTAATCACATCTTTTTGTACTCTTATTTCGTGCAAATAAAGAATTATTATTATTATTATTATTATTATTATAATAAAATCGTAGGAAAGTCAAAATTGTACATTGAATATTTTTTTAAAAGAATTCTTGGGGCGTGATCTACAATCGATATCGAAGCCAAAAATATAGTTTTAGAATTTTTGTCTGTTTGTCTGTATGTATGTCCGGGGTAAACTCAAAAAGCACAGCATGGATTTACTTAAAATTTTGCATGAATATTACTAACAGGTCGGGTCAACATATAGGCTACATATTATCACGCTATCACCTACGAGGGAGAAGCTGTGCGGAGTAAACGAAGTCCGCGCGGACGAAGTCGCGGGCAACAGCTAGTTTTTAATAGTATCTGCAAGCATACGAGCAAATGGGCCACCTGATGAGAATCGGTCACCACTGCTGTGGACATTTGCAACATAAAAGCTTTGTTGCAAATATGATGCCCGCTTCTAAGAATTTTACTGACCCTTCTCTTAATAAATCCAATATCATAGCTACTCGGAACAATCGTGCGAGATAAGCTATTCCAGAATTTGATTGTTCGTATAAAGAAGTTACGAGCATATCGAGCAGTCGTGGACAAACAAACCTCGAAATTTTGTGAACCTCGAATCTCTCATATGGCGTGTAAACTTAAGATTTTTCTATAAAAACCCAACAACCTTACTAGGTGGTCTGGTACCACCGCGATACACATTTCTGCAATAATGTTGGTGATGGTCACTGTCGTGTTCCTGTTTGGATGGTAAGCCGGTAAACATATGTAAGTGGAATCCCAAAAACACCACTTATATAGCAATGTAATTTAACATTTCATTTTTATTTTATTTATTTAACCATTTATTAAACACGAATAACAAAAGTAAATAAAAAGACAAAATTAGTACAAAAGGCAAGCTTATCTCTAAAGAAATTTCTTCCAGCAAGCCCAAAATAAGAGAAAAAAAATAAGGTAAAAAACACGTGTACAAAACAAAAGAACAAAAAAAAACAAAAGAAACTTAACTACTAAATTAAAACAACTTATTATAACCACTTACTAAATCTACATATAAAACAAACTATGAAATTGATAAATAATGCTGTTTCAGGCGACTCTTAAAGGTACCTAGAGATTCACTTATTCTGATGGAATGAGGCAAATAATTCCAGAGCTTAACGGCACAAATAGTAAAAGAAGAGGAGAAACTGGTCGTCTACCATTTTTTGTATAAGCTATAATTATCTCTTATCAGGAGACCTATTTTATGATAAAAAAACAACACTTATACCCGACCTGGAAGCCCAGAACTTTATGATTTCAGCTAAATTGGTTAACCACTCATCTAATAGGCAGTATGAACATTGGTGGTTTGCCCCTAGCTTGTGATGGCTTTATCGTTCGATTTTTGGACCCTTATATGTCGGCAACCCATATTTACAAAACATCCCAAGTAAAAAAAATGTCTCATTATTTTGCCTACCAATTATTTCGTATGCGCGCAAACATAAACACGTATGCACGCACGCACGCACGCACGCACGAACTCACGCATACACGCTTTTATAAATACGCACCAACTCTCATATACACATACATAAAAACGCCGAATTGTTACAGTACACTCGAAAAATACATTCACTTCATTCACTTGTTTATTTATTAATTTATTCGTTTCATAAATATAAACAAAATATGCTACTATGCCATGCTTTTCTCTATAAAATTACCTGAAATCTTAGAGGTCATTACATAATCATTTTTAAAACTAACCTCAAATCTGGAGGGTCTTCGGACTTTCTTCTTCTCTTCGTCTCTTCTCCTCGCTTCTGCTTCTCTCTGCCACAGAGCGGCCACCTGCAGCCTGCGCGAGCGGCCCACTTGCTTCTCTATCACCTTCACCAGCTCCCAGCGGTGGATGGAGCCCAGTAGCACCATAGATGCTGGATTGTCCACTAGTGGAAAACTCTTTATTGTCTGTAAAATAATTAAATATTTATCGTTTTTCCATATCATATAGTGTCTATATATCATTGTCTGTGTGGTCTAGTTGTCCAAAGACGACGTTGACCACATGAGGTAAGCGTTTGATTTTCGGGTCAACAATTAAAAAATGTATTTATATATATGGTGCATATATCATAGTGCATTGCTATTCGTGTAGCGGGATAGTAATACCCCATTTTTATATCATAAGATAGCAATAACGCAGATGATTCTTCTGATGGAAAGAGAAACTATCGCTTATAGACACCAAAGGCGTTAATGGTGTGCTGCTACCCGTATGGCGGGATGGCAATGTCACATCCATAAGTCTACCGGCTACTTTACCCTCCGAACCGGAACACGACAATGACAAGCACTGACGCTATTGCGGCAGGAATAGGTAAGGTGGTGGTACCAGACCCGGACGAGACAATGCAGAACTTTACCACCTAGTAGTCACGATGGTAGTGACACGTATAGATGGTCGCCTTTTACGACTTGCCTGGTAGAACGGCAATTGGTCTATTCTTCAAGGGGGCCCGGACCAACACGGGGGAATTTATAAAAAAGTATTATTATAAAACCCTTGTACTGGTTTCACTATATATTTTTAATCATATAAAACCCTATAGCAATAATCAAAATACAATTTAAAGCGCGCCAATTTACAGTATACAGACTGTTATAAGTTAATAATAATAATATTCACGGGACAAATTACACTTACTGATCGAACCCCAAAGTAAGCAAATTATTTGCTTGTGTTATGGCTGTTAGTCAACTATACTAATACATAGAAATACATATATAAATACTGGATATAACATATATAATATTTAATAAACACCCAAATCCGGAAATACAGACATTTATTCTCATCACATAAATGCTTGTCAGCGTCGGGGATCGAAACCGTGCCCCGTCGATTGCGTAGTCAGGGTCGTTAACCACTCGACCAACGGATATATAGATATATATATATATATATATATATAGTAAGTATATTATGCAAGTCCTTCTCTATATGTCGCTGTTATAATACAGCCTGTTAGTGTAAACACTGTTATCCTTGAAACCAGTGGTTTGGTTTCACTTATAGAACGTAAATTCAATGAAAAAAAATTGTTTTAAAAGTAAAGTCTCCATTTTTCCTCAAAATTATTTCACCCTTTACAAGTGCAAAGTGGACGGAGCGCGGGATGTGTATTGTGTTTTTATTAGAATATTGTGTAGGTAGTTAAAACGGACGGCCAGTGCGGCAGGTCAGCGCCTTTTGCGCATAGTATCCATGAATTTACGGACGGTGTCGGACAGAAATTCTTTTATATTTTTGAAAGAAAATAACGTTTTTTATTTTTAAATTCACATTAACATATTTATAATTAAGTCAACTACCTACGGTTTTAGTGAAAATGGTGTTTATCCTTATAGCCTATATAATTTACCTTGTTCTCTTTCAAGATGTCTTTAAGCTGCTGGAAGGTCATCCTATTCCAGATGTACTTCACGTTGCGGACCATGAAGTCTTCTACGCATATATCGTACATGCCTGCAACATAGAATAAAAACATTGCCGTACTCTGGCACTACATAAATACGAAGTCATGAGTATCAAAAACGAATCACAAACTGTATTACTTTTGAAGGTCCTACTAAATTTTAAAATTAGGAACTAAATACACCGCGAAAGAGTAATGAGCGGGAAATGGTTAAGCAGGACGGATTCAGTTTATATGAAATAGGTTTGTGTTTCCACTTTCCACCAACAAAGAGTTTCGTCTTTTGTTTTCTGCCTAGAACTGAACGAGTTCATTTCAATCCTTTCAGCTCGCTCTGTTCTTTCCGCTCGACTATTTATTGGTGAAAGGAAAGGATACAGTTTACTCTTGCGAGTTGAACGAAGTCCTTAATGGGTCCGCTCCACTTGCGGTGGAAAACCGGAAAAAAAAGTTATTTTTTTCCCCGATCACTTTTAATTTGGTTGAAGGCACTAAAATATTTTAGTTCCAATTTTGCATAATTGAAATTGTATCGATGCGTTTTGTTTTTGTGTTGGATAAAACTGATATTTTGATTTTTTTAAATTATTAATTTTTATTACATATATCAAACATATTATCGATTCTGAACATTCTCTGAAAATTTGTCCGGACCATTAAAAGTAACCCTGTAAAGTATATGTGTTTGAGCTAGAATTAAAGCAAAAAATTCCCCGTTCCCTAAAGTCCCCCGAAAACAGTAAATTTTCCCCGTGTTGGTTCCGAGCTCCTTTGAAAAATAGACCAACTTTCGTTCTGCCAGCAGGTCGTAAAAGGCGACCGATTGGCTACGCGAGTCACTACCACCATGACTACTATGTGGTAAAGTTCTGCATTATCTCGCCCGGGTCTGGTACCACCGCCATACCTATTCCTGCCGCAATAGTGTCAGTGCTTGTTACTGTCGTGTTCTGGAGGGTAAGGTAGACGGTAAACTTATTAATGTGGCATTAGACCTTGCCACAAGTTAGCAACGCACCATTAACATCTTTGGTGTCTATAAGCGATGGTTGACTCTTTCTACTGTTGATGGTTGACTCTGACTTTTTGCTATCTTATAATAAAACAAGACTGGACATGGCTGGATTTCATACAGTGACCTTGTCTAAAGCCGGGCAATGCTCTGACCAACTGAGCAAAGTGTCGGCGGTTCAACGTGACGAAATTCTTCTCTTTTTTCTAATTGATTTTGTCGATTGTATTGATCACTAGATGTACTACGTATATAAATGACTTCAGTACTTTGACTGACTAAATGATTTCTTTTATCTTTAAATACTTAACATATATATTCATTTTTATAGTTTTCGTGACAATAACTTTTTCTACAATCTATTGTTGTTTCTAAACAATCATAACTTAATAAGGTATTGTTTATTTAGTAGCATGTGTATACGACGAGGTGGCCGAGTGGTTAAGGCGTTGGACTGCTAATCCAATGTGCTCTGCACGCGTGGGTTCGAATCCCATCCTCGTCGGATATAACTTTTTTAAAAAGTTAATGATAGAATTTTCCCTTAGATCCAAGATGCAAATAAGATAATAATGCCATCACTATAAAGCACTAAATGTTCCCTAATTTTCTTACGTGCTACAATTTCACTTAATTCCTTTACTCCCATATTAAAAACTAGTTGTTACTTAATTTTTTTTTAATTTGTTGTTTTATACCATATAATTGCAAAAAATAGATGGTTCTTATGATAAAAAGTGATAGCCACCGTTTCTATGGACCATGTCACATGCATTAGTTTAAACTGGAACACGATAGTGACAAGCACTGACGCTTTTATAGCAGAAATTGGTCTAGCCGTGTTCAATCAACTACTACACTAAATCTATTGAATAACAAAACTTTGTCCAACCGAAATTGATACTTAGTTATAGCAGATTAATAACATCAAAAAATGATTATTTACATAATATATACATATGACATAATATTTACAAAAATATTACATTTTAAAATTGTCAAATTTATCCTTCAATTTCCCTAAAGTTAACAAACATTTTAAACTGGACAGCATAACGTCACGTCAGCGGCGGCGGTGTCTTTGATGACGTAGCCGCCTCTGTGTTAGCCTTTTTACTTTGTAGCCTTTTTAGTCTGTGAAAAGGTCGACTTGTTGCTGCCACAAGTAATATTTAAAATTCTAGATATAAATATCCACATGTGATTATAAATATAACATTATGATCGTATTAACCTTTGGCGACGGGATAGGGATTTATTACTCAGCTGTCTGGGTGTAATGTGTCTGGTCCTCCTTTGAAGGGTAGGCTAAATGCCATTCTGCCAGGCATTTCATAAAATGGAAATACGTGTCACTAATATCGCGACTACTAACATCTCGCCCGTGTTTTGTACTATCGGCTTACCAAGGAACTTATATACGATAACTGGAATTGCTACGAAGCAATATTTGAAAAATAAAAATGTACTTTATTTCGTTACTCATAAAGTTGACATTTGTTTCTTACTTAACAGAGGGGAAAAACGTTCTGAGCAAGACAACGACAAGAGTGGATGTTGTTCCTTTCTTGCAATTACCAGTGTAAATAAAACTATCTAAATGGTAGATTTTTATATATTCGGTAATCGTTAAATCCTTTTTATTCATACACGATAAATAAATTAGCATCAAATGTATTGTAATTAACATAGTGAGTTCTAAAATGTGCTTGTTTTAATTATTGCGTAATTACTTATGCAATGCAAAAACTGTTTCTCAAATTAGTAGAATTACTTAGTAGTAATTTGCAAACTACGCATGGTCGCACTTATATATGGCGATTGGCGCTTTATATAATAGAATGAGACACACTCCACTCATGTCGTGGTACTCTTCGGAACGATTTTGAAGCGCGTGTGAATATTCCGGGTAGAATGTAACTTCCTTGCGGCTTACCTATTCCTGTCGCAATAGCGTTAGGTCACTGTCATTTCCCAGTTTGAAGGTCAAAGTAATCGTCAGACTTATGCATGTGGCATTGCATTTTTGGTGTCTATACGCTATGGGTTCTCTTTCCATCAGGAGAGCTATCTGATTTGTTGCTATTTTATGATATTAAAAAAATCATGTATTTTTTTTCGGAATGTCTGAATTACTGCTGGCCTTATGGGCCGTCACAACTGCACCGTTTGCGGGGGCGAGCAGGATGCTCAGCCGGAATAATTTTATGTATTGTAGAGTTGAAGATGGTTTACCTGCTACAATATACATTCAGACGTCGGGGCACAAGTCCAGTAAAAGACACTTCAATACTTAAGTAGAGTTTGCGTTAATTAAATAAAGGTGTTATTAACTTACGACTTGCAGATGATAGAAGATCAGGAAGATATGGTAGTTTCTTGATTAGGATGATGCTGTCGAAGCAAGATGGCTGGAGTAAAGCCGCTGTGGCATTTGCAGCTAACACAGCCGCCATAATGGGTAGTAAGTGCGTCACCTAGTGAATATAACACGATTTATATTCGTTTTCAAAGTAAAAATATTCTACGGCGAATTATGGTTAGCAAAATCGTTATAAATATGCAGTATTATATCACTACATAGTATAAAACAAAGTCGCTTTCTCTGTCTGTCCCTATGTCCTTATGTCCCTATGTATGCTTAAATCTTTAAAACTACGCAACGGATTTTGATGCGTTTTTTTTACATATATAGATTGATTCTTGAGGAAGGTTTTAATATATAAACTTTTCCGATATTCCTACGGGAACGAAAGCTACGCGAATGAAACCGCGGGCAGGTCGCTAGTATAGTATATAAAGTACCTTCACGCCCGTATCTCTAAAGAGGTAGGCAGAGGTACAACCACGCACCCACGTTAGCCGAAGATAGATCGATTTTTTTCAAACATCGATATATCGTTCATAAACATCGATTTGAAACCTCAAACATAGACGATATATCGTTCTTCAAGAGCGATGTTTTGTGAACGATGTTTTAACTTAGCTATATCTTCTTCCCTGTCCGTGATCAACGGCTACACACATAAACCTTTATCTCTCTCAGTCACAAGCGTAGATTTTCTATATAGCGTTTCTATCGCTCTGCTAAGGCGTGCAAAAAAGCAGTTGCTTTGTTTCCCTGTATCGGTTTTCATTATAGAACACACACCACATTATAGAAGTCAGGAATAAATATAATTAAAAAGCATCGAAGACAATAGACATTAATGCTAACATCGATGTTTTTTATGAGCGATGTTGCATCCCTAGCAGAAGATACCCACAATGAGGTTTCCGGCGACTAGGACCGCATTAACTGGAACCGCGGTCCCAGTTGCCGGATTGATTTAATTTTAATATTTTTCTTCCGGCGACTCGGACTACCTTATTAATAAAAGAATCTATTATTCAAATTCATACAGTACACTCAAACAAAAATATATCTTAAGTAATAACGAAAGAAAAACCTTTTTTGATATTAAACCTCTAAAACACCAGCAACCTCGCAGGACTAGATAGCTAACATCAAATACAACAACATTTGTTCTACGACTTTTGATAATATTTTGGATTTTACTTTCATACAAAAATTAATATGAATTAAATTTTTCCCTTGAACGTTCTTAACTCTACGTGCATCGCAAAGATTAGGTAGGAAAGGGTTAATGTTATTACTACTAGCAGCGCATCCGAATGAAGAGTAAAAAATGTGACGACAGAAAAATGAAAACTTAAAAAATCATTTTTATTTAATGTATTTATTTATGTCAAAAGTCATAGAACAAATATTGTTATTTATAATTATAGGTATCTAGTTCTGCGAGGTTGCTGGTGTTTTAGGGTTAACCCTGTATAATAAACACCCAAACCCAGAAATACAAACATCTATGCTCATTACACAAATATTTGTCCCTGTCAGGAATCGCACCCAAGCTCCGTCGATTGCGTAGTCAGGATCACTCGACCAAAGCGCGGTCAAATTATTGAGTTATTGTTAATTGTTTGAAATTGATAAATATTTTTAGCATGATTTACGTGTTTAATACAAAATAACAAAAATTGTGCTTTATTGAAGTTATATAAAAAAATGATATTTATGAATCAAAGATTTTATTTTTATTTTACGTTAAACATTTTTTCGTTTGACTGTACTAGTTTTGGATTGAACAACAGATTTTTAAATTAATTTATGCGTGGTCCCAGTCGCCGGAAGAAAAATATTATAATTAAATCAATCCGGCAACTGGGACCGCGGTTCCAGTTAATGCGGTCCCAGTCGCCGGAAACCTCCCCACAATGTGATAAGTAGCAAGCCCATGGCCAACCGGGCACTAACGCAGTATTTTTATATAAATGACAGAAAACAACCGATTTTGCTAACATAAGATGCTTAAAACTTTTAATAATGACAAAATTATCCAACTGGTTTCGCTTAGATAGTATAATATTTTTTTTATCCAACCGGTTTCGCTTAGATAAAATGATGGTTCGTGTTATCCAATATGTTTCGATTACATAGGTGATGTTAATTGTTATCAAACCAGCTTAGAATACGTATACGCATTGATGATGCGCATTATAATTATACAACCGGTTTCCCTTACATAGGATGATGTTCACAATTATCTAAACGGTTCCGCTTATATACGATTATGCTTATAATTATCCAACTGGTTTCACTTAGATAATATAATATTTACTGTTATCCAACCGGTTTCGCTTAAATAAAACGATGGTTCATGTTAACCAATATGTTTCGATTACATACCAAACCGTTATAGATTACGTAGGATGCTTATTATAATTATACAACCGGTTTCCCTTACATAGAATGATGCTCATTATTATTCGACCGGTTTCGCTTAAATAAAAAGATGTAAGTAAGATGTATGACTTCAAAATGATGACCTATTTTGATCTTTCGAAGGGCATTCAAGGCAATTTTTGAGCTCTAAAATGTTTTATTAGCAACAAAATTTATGGGTTGTAAAATTTCGATTCAACAGTAAAAAAACTTTTTTCAAAATTTTCTGCCATTGATAATTACCAATCGACTCCAATTTTAATTCAATTTACAATTTATGTAGTTTTTTTTAAGTATAACAGTTGAATAGAATTTAATAACAATCGGTGTACTAGCCTTAAAGTTATTTTAAAAATATGAAGTAATAATTGCTGTAAACTACATATTTTTAATATTTGAATAACCTTTATAAACCTAATTCAATTTTAATTTTCAAACAGAATTTGACGTAGTTTTTTTAATACTAAAATATCGTAGAAGGCATAAATGATTGGTTCAAAACTCAAAAAAAAAGTTTCAAAATTTTTCGTCACAGATAACTCCCGAACGGATAAATTGATTTTGATGTGCATTGCGGCATTTGACGCAATTTATAAAGGGAGGAAGTTATTTCAAAAGGTTTGTATAACTGAAATTCTTTTATGACGATTTTTCACATAATCACACAATATTTTCAGAAAGTCTAAGTTTGGCGTGACCCAGTTGAATGCTATTAACCACGTTTCGATTGGTCAAGCCATTCAAAAGTTATGAGACGTTTACACACACACACACACACACACACACACGCACACATACACACACACTCCCATACACACATATGTACATACTGACGACCATGTCATTATGAATATAGTTTAAAAATATTCTTAAGACCTCAAAATTTGGGGATCTGTTAAAAAAATATTTTTTTAATTTTTTTATACTATTGTAGCAGGAAGTTAAAATTGATTTAGCGGTTTAGCCGTGTAGCATAACAAACAGACAGACTTTCATATTTATAATATTAAGATTGGGAATATGGATATTGCATTTTTTATGGATATATTGCATTAGAAAATATATTGCATTAGCAAGAACTAACGATGAGAAGTGTAGAATACAAAAATGTCTGAAATAATACTCACTTGTCCGGTCATCTCTATACAGATGACAATGGTGGAGACCGTGTGGGTGACGGCGCCGGTGAAGGCCGCGGCGCCCACCGTGGCGTACCCCCCTGCACACACACACACACACACACACACGCACTACTTTAGGAAATCGAACTTTATATAAACCACTTTAAAGATATTTTTTCATTTATTGATTCAGGAATTACTTTGCGTAAATCTATACATATAATAAAATCGTAGGAAAGTCAAAACTGTACATTGAATATTTTTTAAGGATTCTTGGGGTGTGATCTACAATCGATATCGAAACCAAAAATATAGTTTTTAGAATTTTTGTCTGTTTGTCTGTATGTATGTCCGGGGTAAACTCAAAAAATACTGCATGGATTTACTTCAAATTTTGCATGAATATTACTGACAGGTCAGGTCAACATATAGGCTACATATTATCACGCTATTACCTAGCGGCCAGGTGCTGTGCGGAGTAAACGAAGTCCGCGCGGATGAAGTCGCTGGCAACAGCTAGTCCATTATTTAAAAAAGGTGAAATTAATTAAATTTGCTATTATCTACGTCTTGCACGTGTGTTGAGTGCGTAAATTGTGTGCTTTTGTGCTCGGTATCGGCGTGAACGTGGGTGTAAAAGTGTGGTGGGTGTGGGTGGATAATTGTGCCGCTGGGTTCTTCTTTTTATACGCACCATCGGTGAGTCCTATCCATTTATGAAACCGATGTCTTTCTTTTTGGTGCCATCGTGGAAGATACATAGAACAATTCTTTTTTTATATCATAAGATAACAAACAAACAAGCAAAAGGGGTCTCCTGATAGGAAGAGTCAACCATCGCCTATAGACACCAAAGATGTTAATGGTGCATTGCTAATAATTTCGCGGATAATAGTAAATTTAATTAATTTCACCTTTTTTCATATAAGATTTCCGGGTTGATCAGGTCCAATTTCAAATAATAGATCAAGTGTGTTATTGTTAGGCATCTCGTAAAAGACAGGAATAAGGCTGACACCTGTTACTAACATCCTGAATACAAACTAGGTGGCAGAGTTTTATGGAAGGGAAAGTACAGGGAAAGTACAAGGAAAGTACAAGTAGAAAGTAAATGTGTCGTATCAGGAGGCCAAAACCACGTCTCTGGATGTAAAATAATAGAGTTTAAAAAACTAAAACAACACGCTTTTACCAAACCAAAAAATGTGTATGTGGTTGACCCTACAGGTCATCCCTGAAACTTCCCGCTAAATTAAGGTATTTTAAGCTCAAAAGAGTAAAAACTATAAACATAGTTTTTTTTCAATTCAAACATCTATTTTGTTAAAATGGCAGTATATTGATTTTTGAAAAGTTGTATATTTTGGAAACGCTTATTGAATTTGATCTTTCGAATGACATTCAATTCAATTTTTGAGATCTGAAATATTGCTTTAGCTAAATAATCGTTAGGTTGAAAAATTTCGTAGCAATGTCAAAAAACATTTTTTTTTCAAATATTTTCATCATTAATATATCCTAAACAAATTGACTGATTTTGATCCAATTTACGATATTTGACGCCGTTTTTAAAGGAGAAAAGCGGATAAGATTTTTAAGTCCATCGGTGTATTAGCCTGAAAATTATTTTAAAAATATAAAGTAAATATGCTAAAAGTGGCGTAATTTTAATATTTGAAAAGCTGTAACTTTTGAACATTACATTCGATTTTGATTCTTGAAATGCTGACGTATTTTTTTATAGTATTAAGGTGTATTAGCCTGAAAATTATTTTAAAAATATAAAGTAAATATGCTAAAAGTGGCGTAATTTTAATATTTGAAAAGCTGTAACTTTTGAACATTACATTCGATTTGATTCTTGAAATGCTGACGTATTTTTTTATAGTATTAAGATCTTGTAGAATACCAAAAAATGATTGGTTGAAAAATTTCGAAGTTATGTCAAAAAAACTTTTGGAACGAAGTTCCTTATCGCGCGTTGTGAAAGGGGGCTAGACGGAAAAAATTCTTACAAAAAGTTGTTACGACACTTTTTGCTATAGTAAAGTATTGTAAGCTGTGCGGCGTGCGGATGTTTCTCTGTCTCTATCTCTCTCTCTCTTATAGAAAGCAAGCCAGATATTTTCATTTCTATTTCGCATTGAACATTGTGGTGTCGCGACGATAATTTTTGTTGAGTGTATACTAGGGTGGAGTGAAAAAAAAAAAATTTTTTTTTCTTCTTAGCCTGGGGGTCAAATTTGTAGCTTATAAAAACAAAAATTTTTGAAAAAAAAAATAAAATTTTTTACTCAACATCTTGAGGCAGCCCACTCATTTTTAAAATTAATTACGAGTAAAAATATTTGGTTGCAAAAAAAAAATTTTTTGTCTTTTAATGTCTTAAAACATCCAAGAATTGGCAATTATGATCATTTCCAACTCAAATTTTATTCTAGTGCCCTAACGAGGAATGTTACTTTTTTGGATTATTTTTAAATATTAAAACAATAGTCACAAAATTTTTTTTTAACTTGTGATTTTTAATTGGCATAAAAGAGGATATTTTGAAGTTTTTAGAACGCTTTTAAAAATTTTTTTTGTAACCAAATATTTTTACTCGTAATTAATTTTAAAAATGAGTGGGCTGCCTCAAGATGTTGAGTAAAAAATTTTATTTTTTTTTCAAAAATTTTTGTTTTTTATAAGCTACAAATTTGACCCCCAGGCTAAGCAGAAAAAAAAATTTTTATTTTTCACTCCACCCTAGTGTATACAGGGTTTTTGTAAATAATAATAAAAGGAACTTCGTTCCATCCGGGTGTCCCTTGACACCTCTCAAGTTTTTTTTAAATTTTTTGTCAATGATTTCTCCCAAACGGATAAACCGATTTTGATGCAATTTATACATTGGATGTAGCTTTTTGAGGAATAGAGTTGATTAGTTTTCGTATTCAATCGGTTCATTAATCTGGAAGTTATGTTAAAAAAATACTGTTTGGCCATAATTTTTTTTTGGGATTTTTTTCAAAATTTCTCAAAATCTCTTAGGCCGACTTGGTTCAAATTTTCAAGAAGTCTAGGTTGAGCAGAATCCAATCGAATGTATCAACCACGTTTCGATCGGTCCAGTCGTTCAAAAGTTATGAGATGTTTACATATACACACACACACACACACACACACACACACACACACACACAGAGAGAGAGAGAGAGAGAGAGAGAGAAAGAGAGAGATACTGACGTCATCGCGAGAATAGTCGTAAAAGATTCCTAGGACCTCAAAACGTGGAGATCCGGTGAAAACTCGAATTTCTAAAATAGGGGCAAATTCAGTAACTTCCTATCTAATTACTACGTAGCGGGAAGTTGAAAATAAAAAAAATATTTTTAAATTAAGAATAGTGTAAATAAGAAAACAATGTATTGCATTGTAAAAAAAAGCATTGTGTTAATAGATCTTAAAAAGCACCTAACACTTTTTTTACAATACAATTCATTTTTTATGTAAATATAATATATTTAAATGAAGAATAGTGTAAACTATTCTTCATTTAAATATATTATATTTTTTTGTTTGGTAAAAGCGTGTTGTGTTAGTTTTTTAATACATACATTGTCATATATATATATATATATATATATATATATATATATATATATATATATATATATATATATATATATATATATATATATATATATATATATATATTTATCTCGACCAATGGAGCGGTCAAATTATAGCGGACAAACGTATAGGATTAAGCCAGTGAGAGAATGAAACAAAATATTTTACCATGTTTCGTATTACTCCGTAAACATTTTGTCAGCTGCTTCTTGTAGCTCTAATTCTATTATCTTTTATATCGTAACATAGCTATCAGATGGCTCCTCTGAATACAAGAGATAACCATCTCCGATAGACACCGAAGTTGTTAATTGTGTGTTAATATATATATATATATATATATATATATATATATATATATATATATATATATATATATATGAAATGTGTAGCCGGTAATGTGTCCAGCAATTTGTTTTATTTATTTAAAACTAGCTGATCCGGCAAACGTTGTTTTCTCACCTTTTAAACCTTTCCTGAACTTCATCAATTAATTCATAACCAACATTAGCCAAATCGCTTCAGCCGTTCTCGAGTTTTAGTGAGACTAACGAACATCAATTGATTTTTATATATAACCAAAAACCATACCTGGCAAGATCTTCTGTATGTGTCCTCCGTAAGCGACGCCCATGGGGCAGAAGTAATGCATCACCTCGCCCGTGAACCGGCCCAGAGAAGCGCCCATCTTAAATGCAGGCACGAAGATTCCTGCCGGCACTGGCAGTGTACACGACACCATACTTAGAAAGTACTGGAACAATAAATTTGGAATATTTAAAAACAGACGACAAGGAAGTTACATTCTACCCGGAATGTTCACACGCGCTTCAAAATTGTTCCGAAGAGTACCACGACATAGGTGGAGTGTGTCTCTTTCTACTAAATAAGGCGCCAATCGCCATATATAAGTGCGGCCATGCGTAGTTTTCAATTTACTACTAAGTAATTCTACTAATTTGAGAAAGAAGTTTTTGCATTGCATAAGTAATACGTAATAATTAAACACATTTTAGAACTCACTATGTTAATTACAATACATTTTATGCTAATGTATTTATCGACGTGTATGAATAAAAGGGATTTAACTATTACCGAATATATAAAAATCTACCATCAGATAGTTTTATTTACACTAGCAATTGCAAGAAAGAGACAACATCCACTCTTGTCGTTGTCTTGCTCAGAACGTTTTTTCCTTCTGTTAAGTAAGAAACAAATGTCAACTTTATTGGTAACGAAATAAAGTACATTTTTATTTTTCAAATATTGCTTCGTAATAATTCCAGTTATCGTATGTAAGTTCCTTGACATGTCTTTACTCTTTATACATGGAATATGTCACGGACTATCTTGAATTAGCGTCTAAACTTTTAAGTTTCTCTGTTCCAAAACTAAGAACGGGGCACACTGTACTATTCGCAACTTCTTTCAAGTGTACAAAATTCAGTTGTAAATCGTTTGCAAACCAATTACAACAAAAAATTTGCATCGATTTATAATGAAATATATATGTCTGTCTATAATGAAAATATTAAAACAAAGCTGGCATAAATTATAAAAAAATCTGGCCAAGTGTAAGTTGGACAACGCATATTGCAAAGGTTCCGTAGTCGCAGTAATACCGTATTGTCGTCTGTCGTTGAAAGAATATGTTTATTTGTAAAAATTTTGATAAGAAGTAGTAGTATGTTTCTATTTAATATTACCAACAATTCTACCTCAATTTTTTGAACGGCCAACTGCCGGTCCACCAGGTAGGTCGTAAAAGGCGATTGATTAGCTACGAGTCACTACCAAGGCGGTAAAGTTCTGCATTGTCTCGCCCGGGTCTGGTACCACCGCCTTACCTATTCCTGCCGCAATAACGTCAGTGCTTGTCGCTGTCGTGTTCCAGTTTGAAGGGTAAGGTAGCCGGAAAACGTCTCTACCCTTCTATGTATGTTTTGGGTATAACGGGCTTTGACACTCTATTGTTGCGAAGAAATATAACACTATTAATTTATATTTGGCGTATATTGTCAGGCAATATCAGCTTGCCATCAATCCTGGAACGTACATTTTTTTAATGTACGTATAAGTGGCTTGTTCTATTTGCCTTTGGCCAGAACAAATATTGAGTATAATAATCCAGTTTCACGTGTTTAACGAATGATCAACGATATTGGTCGCTCAGTTGAAAGAGAAGTGGATATTTTTTACTCCAAAGTGCAGGTAGTAAAGAAATGTGCCATAAGCAAGGAAGTTACATTCTACCCGGAATGCTTACACGCGCTTCAAAATCGTTCCGAAGAGTACCACGCCATGAGTGGAGTGTGTCTCTTTCTACTAAATAAAGCGCCAATCGCCAATATAAGTGTGGTCATGCGTAGTTTGCAAATTACTACTAACTAATTCTACTAATTTGAGAAACAGTTTTTGCATTGCATAAGTAATTACGTAATAATTAAAATAAGCACATTTTAGAACTCACTGTGTTAATTACAATCCATTTTATGCTAATGCTTATGAATAAAAGGGATTTAACGATTACCGAATATATAAAAATCTACCATCAGGATAGTTTTATTTACACTGGCAATTGCAAGAAAGGGACAACATCCACTCTTGTCGTTGTCTTGCTCAGAACGTTTTCCCCCTCTGTTAAGTAAGAAACAAATGTCAACTTTATTAGGAACGAAATAAAGTACATTTTTATTTTTCAAATATTGCTTCGTAGTAATTCCAGTTATCGTATATAAGTTCCTTGGCCATAAGACACTTGGAACTGTCACCATAAAACAATTAATTAGTTAATTACTTTACACATGTATAACGTGGAATTTATATTTTCTGTAATGTGCATGATGTGTTTTATAAATAAATAAATAAACTGTTTAATTTTAATCGCCTAATTAAAAACTCTAAATTCTGTTCTCCTAATAAACTTCTCTCCTTCCTCCCTTCTAATTAGTTCTAGGTTCAGAAAAGTAATTGTAAAAATTTATTCCAGTGATAATAGACTTGGCATAAATTGGCTGATATACAGATGAATGAGTACATGAGTCGTAAAAACGGAATCGAGCCATTATATCAATCGGTAAGGAACCCTAATAATCTATAGTCTACATATTAACATAAAATACATTAAAATTAGCATTTTTATTGTCTTCGTGTCCATCGTTAAAAATGGAAATAATTTTGCAACAACGATTGCTGATTAGTCGCTTGTAGATATGACGAGGTGGCCGAGTGGTTAAGGCGTTGGACTGCTAATCCAATGTGCTCTGCACGCGTGGGTTCGAATCCCATCCTCGTCGGATATAACTTTTTTAAACTTAATGATAGAATTTTCTGTGAAATCCAAGAATCAAATATGTTAATAATGCCCATATTACTAAACACTGTCTCCCGGCTTCAAAGAGTTAGGAGTTATAATTATAATTACTGTCTTTTACGGCAGTTTATTGATTGATGCTGAAGTAAAACCACCATGGCATTGGTAGCTAACATAGCCACCATAATCGGCAGAAAGAGCCTCAACCAAGCGAATATTTTGTTATGATTTAGATCTGTTTTTTGTAAAGTAAAATATTTCTACAGCAAATTATAATAAACTAACTATTCCCTGCGACTTCATTCGCGTGATCCACGCAATTATTACTTCCTTACAGTCGGGTAAAAAGCCTGTGTTATTAAATGATAATGTAACTTTATATTGGAGAAATAATTTTTAAAATCAGTTCAGTAGTTTTGCTAATAAAAGTTTATTGTCGCGATCTTGAATAATGCCGTTAATTGAGTTTAGACAAAGGTTCTATTCTAGAGTCTAGAACAAAAAGACTAATGCTATTTTTTAAATTAGGCCTAAAAATAAAGTATTAGGTGACTTACGATAGAAAAGAAGTAAATGATGAGACAGCCAAAATGATCTACTTCTGGGGTCCGCCAGTGATCTACCACTGATGCCTGTTCCGCCGTCAAATTGTCTCCCCACGTGAAGTTCGCGAACAACGACAGAACCTGCAATACATATCAAAGTTTAGCAATATTATAAAACTAACATCCCGACATAATACACACACAGTCACATAACACGACCGCGCCGCGCCTGACGCCCGCCGCACACCCATGACTCCTCCCTTGACTTTTAATCCGAACGCCGCACTAAGCCGAGATCAGAGTGCTAAGTGTGAGTTTTTCTTTTTGCATTCGATCGTGAGCGCGTTTCGAGTTTACTAGGAATTTGTATGTGATTTGTACAGCGCCACCTAGTGGTAAACTGGTTTCTCACGTTTACCACTAGGTGGCGCTGTACAAATCACATACGAATTCCTAGTAAACTCCAAACGCGCTCACGATCGAATGCGAAAAGAAAAACTCACACTTAGCACTCTGGTTTCACAGGAGACAGCCCTTAGCGCGGGCGTTTATAGCCCCAATTTTAATGTAAACTCTGGTTAAGCATTTTGTTCGCCTAAAAAGTCCCAGTGACGCAGTAACGACTTATAAGGTCAACTGTAATGGTTATTTTGAAATAAGTAAAATGAAAAAAAAAATTAACATTGGCACTTTTTTTCACGTCAGTCGGGCCCTTTTTGAGAGGTAGATCAAGCCGTTCGCAAATTCGGTGAGTGAATAAAGTCATACATACACACATGCAGGCACGCAATCAGGCAAGTACGCTGCTTGCAAGTACGCATGAACGCACGTATGCTCGTACGTAAACAAATTTTCATTTTTTTTTTGTATTACAGGATAAACATAGTGTAATATTTCGCATGCTAAAGAAGAGTTTAAATAAATAAGAACTAATATCTCGTTACTATTACGAGAAATCGTTTGTTTTTTTAAATATTATTCGATAGCAAACAAATAAATAACTCTTCTGATGAAAAGACAGAATTATTGCCTATCACATACTCAAGATGTTAATGGTGCGTCGTTTCTCGTGTGCCGGGATGGTAATGCCTCATCCGTAAGTTTACCGGCTATATTACCCTTCAAACTGGAACACGAGAGTGACAAGCATAATGCCTAGGAATTGTTTTATTTATTTATTTATACATTTACAACATCATTGCAGTTTCCCAAGTCGACATTGAAAGTAAACTAAACCTTAGAAATATTTTCTTCAATACATCTTTGACGGCATTCCGTGACTTTCGGAAGGCTACTGTTATAAATATCTATTTCTACGGAAATGAAATGAATTAGCTGTATAGCACGCGATAGTGGGGCATATTTCGGTAGGTTAGTCGTTGGTGTAGGGACCCTCAGTGCGTTGGGGCGGCGACGCGGGGCGCGCACGGCCGCGGACAGACAGAAGGGTCTTCTCGCACACCCTGGTGGGGATGCGGGGAAACGGTGTCGGGGCTATGCCCCATGACCGTGGTATCAGTCGCACTGAGTAAAAACTCAGCGGTCATTGGAGTCTCCTTTAAGGATGTAGAAATAATGTAATTGGTGGGATGTCTTGGGATAATGGACCTCTAGGAAAAAAATAGGAGTATCACTTGTTTTTTTTTTAATTAATTGTATTTTGCTTTTTTTTACATTTTTTTTATAATTAAATAATTAGTATAAATAATTATACTAATTATTATTATATAATAAATAATTATATTAATTATATATATACAATAAAAAAAATAAAAAAAAACATATATATAAATATATGTTTTTTTTTATTTTTTTTATTGTATATATATATATATATATATATATATATATATATATATATATATATATATATATATATGTATTTTTTTTGTCAGGTGACACCCTTGG
This sequence comes from Apodemia mormo, assembly GCA_036924255.1. Classification (NCBI taxonomy): domain Eukaryota; kingdom Metazoa; phylum Arthropoda; class Insecta; order Lepidoptera; family Riodinidae; genus Apodemia; species Apodemia mormo. The sequence continues at coordinate 20,226,663 of JAUPFN010000026.1, forward strand.
GATGCTTTGAGGAATCGTGCAAATCCCGGGGATAGGATTTTTTGTCCACGGTAGTCGAACGCCAGGGTGCCAGCTCTCGTAAGTGTTGTTGGTCTGACACGTCTGCTCTTCTAAAAAGGTTGGTAGATAACCTCTTGATGAAGTCTGCAACTGGTTCAATTTGGAGATCTCTTGCAAATACCTTGTTCTTCACGAAACGAGGGGCAGCAATAATTTTACGGAGCACTTTGTTTTGTTGTGCTTCTATTAGGTTTTTGCTTCTTTTATTTGTCAGCTGGAACCAGGCCGGTGCTGCGTACGTCAGACGTGAGCGTACGTACGTCTTGTAGATTGCGGAGCTTCGACTTAGTTGGAAGCTTTGAGGTGAAGACAGGTGATAATATGGCTGCCGCTGCACGTGTTTGATTCACGACGTGTTTCACTTGTGGATTCATTGTGAGGGAGATATCAATATGGACTCCGAGGTACTTGCAAGTTTTTACCCACTATCTCTTCCTCTCGGAGTCTCAGTTTTGGTAACTTACAATCGCGAAGGTCCATTCTCATGGCTTGGGTCTTCTTTACGTTAACGGCTAGTTTCCACTTGGTCAACCAGTCGTTGAGGTTATCCAGTGTGCGCTGCATCTTTACTGCTGCGTGGCTCTCTCTTATCGACGTGGTGATATAGGCTGCGTTGTCGGCGTATAACGCTAAGTTGATGTCATCGGTAGTGGGTATATCGTTTGTGTAGCAGCAGTAAAGTGTAGGTGACAACAGCTACCTTGTGGGACTCCTGCCAGGATTGGAAAATCTTTAGACAGTATGCCCTCTACTGTCACACGAAAGCGTCGGTTGCCCAAGAATGACTGGATAACTTTGACAATCCTTCTGGGTAATTCGTGTTGGGTGAGCTTGTATATGAGGCCAGGATGCCAAACTTTGTCGAAGGCCTTCTCCATATCTAGGAAGACCACTAAAGCACTCTCTTTTTTATTTGCTGCAGCTGCTAGAATGTGTAGCACTCTTGTTAGTTGTTGTGTGGTGCTATATTTAGCACGGAAGCCGAATTGCTCTCTGCGTGGTGTAAAAAAGCGGCTGATCTGCTGCAGTAAAAGCTGCTCGAACACCTTAGAGATTGAAGAAGGAGCATAATGGGTCTATAGCTGGATGGAAGTAGTATATTTTTTCCTGCTTTGGGTAACATACAAACGTGTCCCATTTTCCAGACTTGAGGAAATCTTCCTGTGCGCATGATGCCATTAAACAGCCTTGCCAACGCTGCTATGGTGCGATGTGGCATTTGGCGAAGAAGTATTTAGGTTAATTACTTATAGTTTTAGTTTTATTCTTAAGCTAAATATAGTTAAGAACCTACAATATGCTTAATTGTTTTATGTATCTTTATTTTTGTTTTATGTATAATTTTCTAGGAATAAATATTTTTCTATTCTATTTTTTATTCTAAAACTCTATCGCATAGTAGTCACAATAGTAGTTACATGTATCAATCGATCGCCATTTACAAACTGCCAGGCATAATGGCAAATGATTTTATTCATCAAAGGTGGTCCTAACCAACACAGGTAAAAATCACCTTAATAATAATGTTACGTGCTTCGGGTTCGTAATTTGCAAGAAAACAACACTTATATTAAAACCGTCTATTTATAACACTAAGGTACAATACACTACGATGAAATACGTAAATATACTGATAAGCTAACGTAAATACACTATACACACTAGTCACACTCGCTGTACTAACACTAAACATAACTGACTACGCTGAACGAAAACAATTCTCTTATTCACTGTACTACACACTGGTCCCTTCGCATCACACTGGTCGCTCGTACTATTGCTTCCGATCGCTGTATAAAAACTGTTCTATTTGTCAACACATCCCTATTTATTCTCAAAGTTCTACCTTATTCCTGAAAAATTCAAATTTATCGCGTAAACAATAAACAATTCTAATTGTAAACAAGTCCAAGTAAGTACATGCCACGTTCACCCTTATTAAAGAAGATCGATTATGGCGTAGCGGCTTGAGTAACGACAGCGGTTGTTTATCAACAGAAGCAGCTCATCTCTTCCTTTTATTTCTAGATTTCTCCAGCGTTTTAATTCTGCACTTGTCTAGATTATTCGTAACAATAATATTGTGATTGCTACTGTAAAATTTGCAATAATATCAGTGTTTGTTACTGTTGTATTTTGGTTAAGTGGGTAAAGTAGCATAACATTTGTATGTATATGGAGAGCTGTGTCCAGCTAACGACACATCTGAGAATAATATTATTAGACCGTACACAAAAAAACCAAGAAAACCCATAGGTTAGACACAGGATAATTCTTTCGATTTAATAATTTTTACGCAATAAATTGCTTACTATTTGCCATATCGTTGTGATTCATTCATAGAAAATACTACACTGGACCAAACAATGAGATTGTAATTCATTACTTATAATCTAGTACTACGCCAACTTAGACAATGGTATAATTAATGATAACGTGTCATGTGCAAAGTCGCTCAGTAAACAAAATATATTGAAAAAGGTTTTTAAGTTATATATAATATAACAATGTGTTTATTCGAGATTCTAATTTTTAAGAAGCTATTATTTTATCATAAATAATTATTTATAAAGACTAATGAGAGCCGTGTTTAAAATTAAATTGATTGTGTGCCGTGATGCGTTCGGGCGCTAACTTCACGCCATGTGATAAAGTCATTTGAATCTATCACCCGGCGTGAAGTACGTAATGTATTATTTTATTTCCTTGCATTTTTGTGAAAAGCATTATATATGTATCGGCGGAAATGGCAATCATCTTGTCGCGCAACATTGATGTCTCCGCCTATAGCTCACGACTTATACTCGAAGAACTGCCTATTTTGCGGCCTTTGTAATAATATATTTTTGTTATGAAACTCAATGGAGGAAGAAACTGAAGTCGGATTTTAGACTAATGGTAATGTTACGTACTCGGGTTCGCAATTGTAAGAAAACACCACTTATATTAAATCCGTGTATTTACACAACACAACACAACGTAATACTAAAATACCCTTTACACAATAGTCACTTGCTGTACTATCACTGAACTTAGAACACTACACAATAAAACACTCTAGCTTCGCACTTGGTCACTTGATGTATCGTTCTCGATCGCTTGATAAAAACTCACTTGTGTTTGTCAACATCTCTGTATTTATAGGCAGGGGAAAGTCCTAGCTGGATCCAGAAAAATCTAAATGTATCGGGAAACAATGAATCACTTCTTATCGTAAACATGTTATGAGTCATAAATCCTAGTACACGCTACTTTCAACCTTATGCCATATCCCACAAAGTCCATTATGGCATAGCCCAGGTCAACTATTTGTTTGTCAATAGGAGTAGCTATCTCTTTTTTTCTTTCTAGATAATTACCGCGCGCGCGCTCCAATTCTACACGCTTCTAGATTATTCGTAACAGTAATAATTGCTAATTTTTATGGTGTTCGTGATTTTAAAATTTATGCAGCTGTTCAAACAATAAGCACCAAACAAGGTATTGTAAAATTATGTCGCATGTGTACACGACGAGGTGGCCGAGTGGTTAAGGCGTTGGACTGCTAATCCAATGTGCTCTGCACGCGTGGGTTCGAATCCCATCCTCGTCGGGAATATTTTTTTAAAATTAATAAACACATTGAATTGTGCAAAATTTATTAACAAGCATTAAAAATGTACCAAGGATTTTGCGTATCTTATATCGTCTGCTACGAGTGAAAACCTCGTAAATCGTAAAAAAGTATCTTCACTCCCGTATCTACGAAAGTGGCGGGAAGGACCGGTAGGCAGAGGTACAAAAAGTACACACACGATAAGCCGAAGATACTTGGTCCTACAATGTGATAGGCCTTTCGCCAACCGGGCACTTTCCAATCCCGGGCATAATTATTTTTATCAGAAAACCGATGTTTTTATTTGCATGACCCAGTAATCGAATCCGGGACCTCATGAGGTCATCCCCAACGCCGGACCAATAGGCCACAAAGCCGTGAATTGTAATTTTTACAAAAATTAGATTATTTTTAATATACTTAGAGATTTGCTCTATCTGTGACGGATCTTTTTTCACGTTCTTGACCTGTTAAAGGAAAGTAATCAGTAATCGTTTCTGATGTAAAGTCTCCTAATCGCCTATAGACACCAAAGATGTTAATGGTGCGTTGCTATTTTGTGGCAAAGTCTAATGCCACATGCACAAGTTTACCAGCTACCTTACCCTCAGAACCGGCACACGACAGTGACAAGTATTGCGGCAGGAATAGTTAAGGCGGTGGTACCAGACCCGGGCGAGACAATGCAGAACTCTACCACTTAGTAGCCACCATGGTAGCGACACGCATAGCTAATCGGTCGCCGTTTACAACCTGCCGAGCAGAACGACAGTTGGCCTATTCTTCAAAGGAGCCCGGGACCACCACGGGGAAAATCTTAGTTTATCTATACATATGATAAAATCGTAGGAAAGTCAAAACTGTACATTGAATATTTTTTTTAAAGAATACTTGGGGCATGATCTACAATCGATATCGAAGCCAAAATTATAGTTTTTAGAATTTTTGTGTTTGTCTGTCTGTTTGTCTGTATGTATGTCCGGGGTAGTGATGGGTAATTTTCGGAAAAATTTCAAACCTTGGAAATTTTTCCTTTTATTTTTCAGAAAAATAAAAAATTGGAAAAATAATGGAAAAATATTGTTTACTGTAAAATATTTATTACTATAAAATTTAAAATATTGTTCTGATATTACTTATCATAAACACGTTTGATTAGACATACACGTTTGATGCATATGATTCAAATAACTGCCAAACTTTTTTTTTATAAACTCTTTTACTATAGATTTATATAACATTTACATAATTTTCAACTGGAATGTACATATGTAATGTAGGAACGTCGGATAATTAATCTGAATCATCACTTTTAAACAGTAGATCATTTTCTGTATTTTGTGCTGCATCTATAAATAATATGTCTTCAATTAGTGTGTTTTCATCATATCATCTTGACATTTTTTTCATTTCATCATATTCTTTATCAATGTGTGACGTTAAAGTTTTTCTAGTAGGTAACTGATATGATGGTGCCAAAGCAGCAAAAACTTTCTTCCATAATGGATGTTCTACCCAAGAATAGGGGTTCCGGATATATATAGTCCTCTTCACCGCGTCCGGTGACAGCGACCCTGACTAGCTAGATCTAATCATTTCTATCATGTGCCCTACTATGACTGGCAAAGCCAAATTTGGTTTTAAATATACGGTCACACTTAGGGCAATTCAGTTGACCGGTGTATATATGTATACGAGATTTTCAGTCAATTTTTACGTATCACGCGTTTTGAATCAAGATCTGCGAGACGATTTGTTTCGAATATTTCTACAGCTCTGTAAGTGATTGTGCGCCACCTTTGCCGATTCTGAGTAAGTTCTTCCCAGCCATCAGTGGATATGCCGCTAGATGTTAGACGGCGTTTCAAAACATCTTTAAAACGTAAGTATTGCCCACCTTGCTTGCGTTTCCCTTCGAGGAGCTCTGAGTAGAACACAGCTTTTGGTAGTCTACTCTCGTCCATACGTTGGACGTGTCCACACCAACGTAGCTGGGTTTTCATTAAAACGTTCCGGATACTGCAGTAGTTAAAGCTATTAATTTATTTATGCTTTTTTTTCATTTACCATACAAGCTGCTGGAACTGACAGACACAATGAAGTAGAAGGCAAACTATCCGTAGAATCGGTTCCTTCCAGATCTAACATAATTTTCACATCTCGTGGACTTTTATCACAATCTGCAATGTGTGACCGCATACAGGTTACGTTAGCGTATCGAAATATTTTCATACAATACCTGCATGATTCACCATTATTTCGTTTTTCAAACAGATTCCACGTATTTTTATCTTTATTACGACCCAATATAATTATATTTAATCGAAAGTTATACTGTTTTAATAAAATTGACAAAGAAAAAACACCACTTGCATGAAACGTAAGTATACACTGTAGAGAAGTTGCACGCCAATTGAGTAAAAATTACGTAGCTAGTATTCAAAAGGTCTTGCGGGAAATCCCCGAAACATTTGTAGCAACTAGTACAAAATGTTTTAGTGTTGCCAAATAATAGAAGACGTATTTATTAATCGATTGTTCGAATATATTTAAATAATAATCTAAAATAGCGGTTAAGTATCGTTGTTATTCAGAGAGATGAAATAAGTACCCTAACCTTCTAGTGGGGCGCAGTGAGGTCATAGAAAAAATATGTTTAGTAATATCTTCACAATTTAGGAATAGATAATTACGGTAATTAATCAATAGCTTAAATTATTTAGACATATATTCCATTATTTGGCAACGCTAGATCTACATTGTACTAAATAAAATACTTTATTTATCATTTTAACATTTACCTTGAATTGAATCACTTATGTATTTGATATTTTTATGTATTTGATCGGTTTAAAGATGTGGGTACGTGCGGTCTCTGTTAAAAACGGAACTCGTTAATATATTTATGTTGCCAATTATCGATACTGCAAAATTATCTATTCACGGGGATTCCCCATAGACATATTATGTCATAAATTATTTTATAAAGTGGAAGCCCCGTGATCTTGATTCACTTGTTTAATCGTGTTTGTGATACTAAATATAGTATAATATACAATAATATTTGTTCCGTTCGAAATTGAGCTCATCAATATGAGTCCAACGATATTATATGTATGAGTCTATGTAAGTATAATAAGTAAAATGTTATATTTTCTCTTTCATTATAACTAACCGTGCTGAAAACTATGATAATTTGTTTCATATGTGGATATTATTGTTATTTTAGCAAAAAAAAGGAATTTTTCACAAGACTGTCTCTAAGCAGAAGAATTTGAATTGTCGCAGGTTTGGGAAGGAAAATGGAAAAAAAGCGGAACTAATGAAGAATGCACAAATACTTCGCTGATCTACGAAATCGAAGAAAAAGATCAACCAAGTCCAGTCAAAGCAGTCAGCTACAATGTAGATGAAGTGAGAGTTTTGTGTCCTCCAGTTACCTCAGTCTGATCAAAATTGAGTGTTTACATAGAGCGAACTGTTATTACTTTTGCCGCTGTAAGAATAGTGCTTTCATATACTTAAATAAAACAGTAGCAATAAATATTCAATATCGTAATTATTTTATTTACAATCCAAGTTTAGTGGAAAAATATTGGAAAAGAAATGGAAAAATATCGGAAAAGTATTTTTTTTCTTTTCTTTTCCATCCGAAACTTTTCCATTGCCCATCACTAGTCCGGGGTAAACTCAAAAAGTACTGCATGGATTTACTTCAAATTTTGTATGAATATTACTAACAAGCCGGGTCAACATATAGGCTACATATTATCACGCTATCACCTATGGGGTAGGAGCAGTGCGGAGTAAACGAAGTCCGCGCGGACGAAGTCGCAGGCAACAGCTAGTACAGTATAAATTAAAAAACTGTATTTTTTACAGTATTATCATTCCATTACGTTAATATCAATGTTATAACGAGCCAAACAGATAAAGAAAAAGCCTTTATATGGTCTCCTTCCCCTTGTCAGTCAGCTTCTTTGCTGTAATGTAACACATTCAAAATACTGATTAGAGCAAGGCAAAGAAAAGTACATACCTGTCCTTGGTTCCCAAGGTCAGCAGCCATGTATTTGCCGATGCCAGGAGGGAACAATATCGACATCACAGCCAGAGTCATGAAACCAGGGTAGATGAAGCGACTGAAAAAATATTACATGTTGATAGATTTTCTATTAATCACGTGAGGTACGAAAGGGGAGAGTGTTCGGCAAAATATCTCAAAATAATGGCAAAGGGAGAAGGGGGAGGGGGTGGTAAGATATCAAGTGAAAAAAAAATTAAGATTCACTGTCTCAAAAAAATACACGTGATCCAGGGGAAGAGGGAGTTAATAAGTTGCTGTAAAAGCATCACGTGAATAATGGAAGACTCCTTAAAGGAATAAAATAGTTTGAAAAATCTAAAACTGCACGCTTTAAAAGATCAGTTATCGTAAATATTTTTATATAAAGAATTCAAATTCGATTAAATCGAAATATATGAACAAAACCTAAAAATCAAATATTTAACAAAATTCAAGGCAGCATGGCCGTCGGTCACAGTCTGCACGGCGCAGCGAGGACAAAATAATTATTTTATTTTTTTGTCATAACGGTGGGGACAAAAATGACATTTTGTTAATTTATTATTAATTGTTATTAAATTAACAAATAGACTATTTGTTAGTTTATTATTTGTTATTAAATAACAAATAGACTATTTGTCAATTTAACAACACGTTTTTTGTTGTTTCCCAAAACCTTACAAATATCATATATGGAACTTGTCTGGCGCAGCGACGATTTATTTTCACATGAATTTGTTACTACTCGTACTATTTAGATATAGTGATATTGTAAAAAATATAGTTGATATGAAAAAAAAAGACATGCCCGCTGAGTTTCTTCCGCCGGATCTTCTCAGTATGTGGCCGCGTTTCCAATCTGGTAGCAGTTTTTAAAAAAATATGTTGACGTGTCAAAATAACTTGTAAAAAGTTTTATTGAATAAAGTATTTCTGATTTCTGACTAATATTACAGAAAACTATTTTAGTGGGATTTTTGGTGTATTTTAAAAACTTGAAACGGCTTCTATGACACTTACTGATTCCGCTGTTTTTCTAGTCAAGAATTGTATTTATGCCCCAGTACAAAAATTCTATTCAGTTACCAAACAATCCTTTTAACAATCAAAATGAAAGTGATTTAGGTCAATCTGTTAGGTCAGACGAAGAAAACTAGTTATTTTGCAATTTTCCGCGAACTTGCGAAATTGCAAAATGACTAGGTTTCTTCGTCTGAACAATGGACTTCCGCAAAGTAACGCCTGAATCTATAAAAAAATCTGTTAGGTAGTTTTAAGTCATGTTGCTTTTACTAAATTAATCAATACTTGGTAAAGTCGCGGGGTGAAGCTGGTATGGAATATAGGTACTTACTTTTTCTGCAAGAAATTACTGAGCACTTTGGTGTTCCTCATAAATAACACGTATTGTCTGTGGAGGAACACCCACAGCGCCGCCATTAGACCACACACTATCCTGAAATTTAAACATTTTATAAAATAACTGATTTACAGGTTGTCTGGTAAAAAGTCTGGACATACTGTAGGGTGTTTAGTACTCGGTTGCGGTACCAAATATGTAAAAATAGGTACTTAAATTTTGTCCTAATTATTCAATAAAAATACTAATTATGGACACCCACGTATAGAAGTTCATTATTTACAAACAGCAATTTGCCGCCGCGGCACGTGTAAATCAAGGTGTGCGCCTGTCGCTCGCACGGTGACCATATTTTTTTAATATTACTATACTAATTTCATTGCGGTTTACTACGTAGTTAAGCAATATTCCCTTTTATTATATACTTATAGGTAACATATGACCATTAACTATAGTTCTCTTTAATATGTACAATTTTTTACCAGCCAACATCTTTATTTCACACTAAATATAAAATAAATTTTATTTTTCGAAAAATGAACCTATTGGTTTATTACTGCGAAACCGAGCTTTTTTGGCGAGCAGAGTTAAACCACAAAACACTTAGATACAGAAGTCAATCTATATACAAAGCGCGTTCGAACAACGCACACATAGACATCTCTCACGGAAACGATATCTCGGAATGGTTGGGAATAGTGCAGTACGAGTGTCACCAGCTTGAGACATTCGTCAGTGAACTTTTTGTGGAGAAAATTTGTAATAAGTATTGTAATGGTTAAGATTATCCGTTTTGATGTGCTGCAGCCAGCCGCGCCGAGTATGGTAACCACCAACTCTACGAGCCCCAGCTAAGTTACAAGACCGTCCGCATCGCGCTGCTGGTACTTCCCCCCACTCACGTTTTATGAGAGACTCCGACTTCTTTTTTTTTTTAAAAAAGGGAACTATTAACTTGAATCTAATACCGGAAATATACAATCACGTTTTACAAAAGTTAACATCTCTTTTTATTTCTAAAATCCCTCGGGAATAGCCATTACAGCATAAAAATAACGTTAGAATATTTTAGTTATTATTGGTTTATATTTTCCGTTCTTCTCTCTCATTCGCAACAATAAATCAAACTACTAAACACGATTGCCACTATCAGTTTTTTTTGCATAAGCCAAAGTTGACAACCCTAGCGCGACCGCCGAGGGTAGGTGTGAAAATTGAAGTACATTTGTTTGACTTACTGTACCTATTTGTTTTGTGGTTAAACACTGTGTTGAACTGGAGTTTGTTTGGCGGGCCTAAGGTTGTCACCTGGGAGACAGAACCTTACCTTAGAGTACTATCTTGATGATAAGTCTCCCACTTATAGTGGCATCAGGATTTCGACTCTTTAATAACTCTTGTGTATCTAAACTCTGAAGTTTAGGCTGTGATGAAACATCAGGAACGGATAGATGTGATGTATAAACACCCCCAGGCAGAGCAGGGGCTGCTTCAGATAAATTCGTAAAGCTATTGGCACAGAATATATAATAGTATTAGACCAGTGGTTCTTAACCTGTGGTCCGCGGACCACTGGTGGTCCCTGGAAGCATTAGAAGTGGTCCGCTGGCGGAGCTTTGTTTACAGCTATAGACCTATATTATATTTTATACTAGTAATTATACACTTTTAAACAGTAGGTGGTCCTTAGCAAGACAGATGTGTTCTTAAGTGGTCCATCATCAGTATAAGGTTAAGAACCACTAGTAACTAGACGTACAGAAAACTCACTCCTTTAATGTCGATGAAAAACGCTCATTCAATAGCCTACATAATACAAGAAAATTATAAAAAACAGAAAATAATGACATTCAAAAATAAAATTCTGAATCGCGATATCACAATTATTTATCTTGTAACACTATATACAAGTTTCAACGCTTCTCAAATGGACTTCAGTCCCCAGGCAGTACACCTTGCCTGGCTGGGAAGATCTTCCTTTTCCCCTTCCTTATCCTTGTGTGACGTCATCAACCTCCACAGTTATGACGTCACTCCGACAAATGTTGGCCCGCTGGTTCCATCACTATATGACCCCGGTACGGACCAACGGCGCAACAATTCTTAATGCACCTGGTACATGCGAGATCACACTTCACTACTTCGCTCACAAGAGCGAATTTCCTTTGCGTTCAAAATTTACCTACACCACAGCTCAAGCGTTAAGGTTGTTTGTACACAAAGTATCGGCCGACCGGCCACTGCCAGCCGCCGATGTGTTGTCGCACTTATGTTGATAATTGATTACTATTTTATTAATCTGAGTTTAATAGAACACTTACTTGTAAAAAATATGTTAAACACAGATTAATTGTTGTAATTAACAATTGTTTGTAAGTATCTTTACGCCCGTAACCCCGAAAGTGTAGGCAGAGGTACAACAAGTGCACCCACGATTAGCCGAAGATACTTGGTCCCACAAATGTGATAGGTGGCAAGCCTATCGCCAACCGGGCACTTTCCAATCCCAGGCAATGTTGTTTTTATCAGAAAACTGAAAAAACACATTTTTAAATTGCCGACCCAGGAATCGAACCCGGGACCTCATGTGGTCAACTCCGACACCGGACCACTACACTACAATTAATTTGCGTTTCAGCAACCGTCCTTAAGTATCTTCGGCTAATCGTGGGTGCAATGGTTATACCTTTGCCTACCTCTTCAGGGATACGGGCGTAAAGATAACTTAAAAAAAAATGTTACTGGTGAGTTGCTATCCATGTAACGGGATAGCAATGCAATATGCATAACTTTACCTACTACTTTATTCTTCAAATCGCAACACGACATTGACGCTATTGCGACAGTGCTGTTACATCCCTATGTATGCCCAAGCTGAAGTTCGGACATATTCTCGAAAGCTCCGAAAATAACGCATAAATAATCGAAATGTAAGTATGCCCAAGCTGAAGTTCGGACATATTCTCGAAAGTTCCGAAAATAACGCATAAATAATCGAAATGTAAGCAAGTTACAGTACACGCTATTTCCACCCTTATGCCATATGCGAGGTCAATTATGACACAGCTGTTTGGGTAACGGCAACCATTGTATATCGGTAGAAGCAGCTATCTCTTTCTTTTATTTCTAGATATTTCCAGTCTTCTTACTCTTTACTTTTCTAGATTATTCGCAACAGTACCAAAGGTAAATATGGTAAACTATTAAACTCACCCGAGCAATACGAAGACTGCAAATTCCTGTGGGTCAAACGGGAAGTCCTGGGGCAAGTTGGTGGGGAACAGGGGTTTAACTGTGGGCAGGGCCCCAGACCATACTGACAGAAGACGGAACATCTGAAACAACAAAACCGGTCAAGTGTGAGCCCGACTAATATACGTAAGGTTCCGTACTAAGTAACCCGACTAATATACGTAAGGTTGTTTGTATGGGAACCTAAAATTTTAAGACTTCCCAAAAAGGAGGAAGTTCGCAATTCGTCTTAATCTTGTTATGAGTGTTCGTCAGTCGTCAGGGGCGGGGCGGGGTGGTGGCCCGCGCACCCTCGGAGGCGCGGGGGCCACCACCCCCCTAAGCAGGGATCTGTGTATGGATTTATTAGAATTAGATAAGAATTGGAGCCTATCTTGACTGAACCTCAAATGTGACCCCTTGACCCAAAGGCTGGATCCGTCTTTAAGGGTTCCGTACTAAGCGATATTAAGTGAGATTATTTCACAAACCTCATGAATAGTAATAGCGACAGCGTTGGGAAGGAAACGTGTCGCCGTGCATATGAGCAAACGCTCCTATCACTGTCAAAAGTGTCATACGTTTGGAGATATATGATATTGTAGAAAAGGACATATACCACGCTGTACTATTTTACCGTACCAAATGAGAAGACAAGGTTTAAAAATTTACCCTTGGAGTGATTTTATTTCACCACTAACCCCTCGAAACCCAAGGCCGCACGCGCGGAATTAATCGCTGGCACTTGACCTTGACCGTTAAAAAAGGACATGTCAACGCTGTTACCACAAAATGCTAAAAATTTCAACAAGCCAGCAGTAAATGTCAATATAGCTGTCTTATTTCACAGAATATATCCAAGGCCGTCAATTACCAAGCTTATTCAAACTAAATTAATCACTATTATTATGTAAAATGGAGTATAAATTCAACATAGGTGTGGTCACATTTTACCGAGTTGTGGCCGACCGAAAGTTATAAAACAAAGAGCGCTCATATTGTTTCGGTCTGAGGCTTGAGGGATTAAGTAGCATAACTCTGTATTCTGTGTGTAAATGCAAGCAACGCTTTTTTTTTTATTTATATAGGGACCTAAGATTTTAATCGACTTCCCAAAAAGGAGAAAGTTCGCAATTCGTCATAATCTTTTCTACGTGTGTTCATTGATTAGTTCGGTTTTTTATTTAGAACAACGATAGGACTAAATTTTAATCCTGATGCGAGAATTAAACGGGGAACCTCAGACTTACTTAATTTAAACTAACCAATAGAATAACGAAGGAGTTGAATTTTGGGTTAACATTTAGGGATCCCTTTAACGCGGATAAAGTTGTCAACTTACAATAGCACTACAGCAAGCTGCGAAGAATCCTCTCCAGTAATTGCGTACTGCGAAATAAGTCGTAGTGACTTCGATCGAAAACAGCACACCTGAAAAAAAATTAAGAGAATTAGGTTAGTTCCATAGAGCATCTGAATATTACATATTACATACATATATATCTTCACGCCAGATCCCTTACTTTGAAGAATAGGAAGATTGCCAGGCAGGTCATAAAAGGAGACCGATTGCGAGTCACTACCATTGTGGCTACTAGGTGGTGGAGTTCTGCATTGTCTCGTCCGGGTCTGGTACATCCGCCTTACCTATTCCTGCCGCAATAGCGTCAGTGCTTGTCGCTTTCGTGTTCCGGTTTGGAGGGTAAGGTAGCCGGTAAACTTATGCATGTGGCATTAGACCTCGCCACAAGAGAGCAATGCAACATTAACATATTTGTTGTCTATAGGCGATGGTTGACTTTTTCTACCAGGAGACCCATCTGCTTGTTTGCTATGTTATAACATAGAACAGCGGTGGACAACCGGTCGGTCGCGACTATTAGTCCAGTCGATCGCGGCAAGGCAAACAATATAAATAAATAGACCAGATTGCGCAAGTAATTACCAACTACTACGGCATCATTTTGTATCATTTTTCAGGAAACAATCTCACATGTGATATGTAAAGAAACTCCTAAGACTGTTCAATAAAAAATTGTGTGTGTCAGCTCCGACGCACGACTGGAGTTTACTCCTTAAGTACGATTGTCAAAACAGACGCAAAACTAACGCTACGCTAACTAAATTAGAAAGTTGTGCACCAAAAACGTAACGAGGTCATTCGTTCAGTAGATTTTACTCCTTACATTTTTCTCATACCGGGCGCCTTATATCAAAAAACCGATTCTTAAGGAGTAAACTCCAAATATAATTGTATACTAAACACTAAACTATGCTGTTTCATTTAAGATTTCAAGAAGTATGTAAGTGGTAGATCGCACAGGGTTTCGTTAGTAAACAGTGTATCTTATGTCTAATCAAGTTGGCCACCCCTGATATAGAAGAACCTACTTCGGTGTTTGACATACAAGAATTAATTAATTAATATTAGTGTGTGTGTGTATGCGTGTGTGCGTGTGTGCGTGTGTACCGCCGACGGGCGCGGCGAAGCAGGAGGCGACCCCGACGGCGCAGGCGGCCGCCAACATCTCCGTCGTGCGCGACTCGTTGCTGTAGATGCCCTGGAACGTGGTCACCAGCTTCGACAGCAGAGCGGCCACCATGGATGCTATGTGGACTGATGGACCCTGGAATATTATGGAGATACCATTTATATGTAACTAGCGGCCCGCCCCGGCTTCGCACGGGAAGAAAATGATTAATATCGATCCAGTAGTTTTGATTTATTCGTTACTGCCCGTGGCCCGCACGCGTTAAATTTGGAGTAAAACAATTCCCCTTTCCCTATACCATGAAGATTTCCTGCTATCTTTGAAATATCTAAATTCATATAGGCACTATATTTTTAGTTTTTACATTTATTATGCTTCATTATACTTCAATATACTCCATTATAATTCTACATTGTTCATAATGACATAAATATACACAACGCATGTGTCAATACTATTTGGGTTATAAAACAATAGAATATCATCACAGTAAATAAAACCTCTATTTGACAGTTCAAAAATAGGAGTGCTCCTATCGTCACCAAACTTTACAGGATTACTCGCCAGGTCAATCTGGAGATTCCCTGAAAGTTTCATTGAAATCGGTCCAGCCGTTTCGGAGCCTATAGGGAACATACACACACACTTTCTCTTTTATAGATATAGATAGATATGTATGTATATCATCAACGGATGAAAAGGTACAATTTAAGTTTCATCCCCTTAGAGTGTAACAAAATAATAACTTTTATCTGCACAATCTGCACAAATAAATAAAATCGGAGTGTCTGTTTGTAATATTAAAATAACCACTATTTACCAAATACATATGGATGTATACATAGTACATATACCAAAATATTACTTTTTACAATTTTTGTCTGCCTGTTTGCTCCGGCTGTAGGCGGCTCTAAGACGGCAGGACCGATTGTAACGGAACTTTCACTAGCTGATAGTCTACGTAATAAAGAGTAACTTAGGATACTTTTATTTCAGAAAGTTTTCTACGCGGACGAAGTCGCGGACACAGCCTTAGAAAGATTTGATTTTTTGTTTGTTTGTTTTGAACGGTAAAAGTAAAACGACCAATTTTAAAAATTGTTTCATCATTAGAAAGCTATTATATCTAAGAGTGACATAAACTACCTTTGTACCCGACTGAGCGAAGTAATGATTTTCGATCATGCAATCGAAGTCCTGAGTAACTGCTAATTTATTAAATATAAATAGCAAATAATCTTACGACTCTCCTGATAAAAAGAGAAATGATCGCCTATAAACACAAAAATGTAATGACGCGTTGCTATCCGTGTGGCGAGATGGTAACATGAATAAATTTACCGGCTACCATACCTTCCCAATCGAGACGACAGTGACAAGCACTGGTCCTATTGCAGCTGGAATAAATAAGGCAGAGATATCGAACTCGTATACGACTTTGCAGAATTCTACCATCTAGTAATCACGACAGTAATGACACGTTTAGCCAATCGGTCATCTTTTACGAACTGCCTGGCATATTGGCAAATAGTCCATTCTATAAAGGGGGGCGGACCAACACGGGTGAATACATGCTTATTAAGATTACGATAAGAATTCTGCATCTTCTAAAAAGACTTCAAACAGCAAACAGCTCAATGATCTCGATCCGGGAGAAATTTGAAATCAAGGTCAGTCATCTAATTTTCTATACAAAAATGAGGCGATGAAAAACAGATTTGAAAACAGAAAGCTGTATTATGTCTGGGGTCTCTTTTATTTTAAAGCCTTTTTGTAAAATTGTTAGGCGTTGCAGAAGTCTCGTATAGGATTTCGCGAAAGATTACCTTTATTACCAAGAAAGCATTAGTATTGTTAAATTTATTACCTCTTTCCCTAGAGGCAGTCCAGAACCCAGTGTAGCAGTTAATCCAATAAGTTTTGATATTAATGCGCGAAATGTTAGATATTCCTTCAAATGTACTCCTCGCAATATCGTCTTCATTTCAGGTATGCCAGAACCTAGAATCATTTGTAAATACTAAGTGGTATACCACAAGGGTGTGTTGCGGGGCCTCTGCTTTATTTTGTATATGATTATCAGATGTTGAAGATAAAGATTTATTAAAATATTATCATGCCAGTTTTTTTGCGAAACGTCAATATTCAGGTACACTACGTGTTGTCAGGTTATTGGCAGTCGAATAGACAATGTTCCTTATCGTCTAATGGGTGAGTCTTAACGAATATTGCGTGATAAATTAACCAATAAATAACAAACCGCGATAATAAAGTAAGAGCTGGTACTAAGATTTTTCTAGATAAAACCTATGGATACATTACCGCACCACCAAAGAATTACATAAACTCTAAAACTTAGAATAAAACAGAACAAGCTTACTACAACGAGACTGTAAAATATTTTTTTTTCATTTTTATTTAAAGCATTATTCATAAGCAGTCTATGAAAATTCAAGTAAAAGCGGTACGCAAGGAATACGCGACATTTTTAATAGTAAAATACATTCGTTTTTTTTATTATGATGCTTACAAAAACACCGAAATGTTATAAAATACTCTCAACACCCACATTAGTACCAAATAATAAAAAAAATACTTGTGTGTAAAAGTCGTTCACAGAAAAGCAAAGTGCTGTTTTTTTTAAACAGTATCTAGAAGAAAACAACTCGTCGTTAGTTGTCAATATTGAGGCGTTACAGTCTTTGTAAAATTTGTAACCGGTACTTAGACGGTTTGTAAAATCAAATAAAAAGTTGTATTATTTATAGCGTAAATTCTTTATTATCTTACTTATGAATTGCATAGTTAAAATATTCTACACTCTTTGTCGTCGGCACTTGATGAAACTCCATTTTCATTCAATATTTAATATTAAAACACTTGTACTGTTTCACAATAAATTTTTTTATTGTGTAACAGTACGAGTGTTTTAATATTAAATATTGAATGCATAATTGAATCTTTAATAATAACGATATAATAAGGGATCTACCAAACGCATATATTTCGAAATTAGCTCGAATCACGAATTAGAAATGAATTTCACGTACCAAGTTCCTTCGTATGCATACAAAACTAATTACACTAAGGAAAAAGGAAGCAAAGGGCCTAATCAAGGAGATTGGAGGCAGGCTTAGTGAAATCACAGGGGATTCCCTCTCTGGATCGTTTTTGGTGCAAAGGTTGGCCATCGCGATTCAACGCGGTAACGCGGCGAGCGTGATGGGCACTTTTGCACCGGGAACGATCCAGGTTGGGTAAAATAATTAGTGTTAAGATTGACATGTATTTTTTTTTTATATCATAAGATAGGAAACAAGCAGACGGGTCTCCTGATGGAAAGAGTCAACCACCGCCTATTGACACCAAAGGTGTTAATGGTGCGTTGCTATCTTGTGCGAGGTCTAATGCCACATGCATAAGTCTAACGGCTACCTTACCCTCCAAACTGGAACACGACAGCGACAAGCACTGACGCTATTGCGGCAGGAATAGGTAAGGCGGTGGTACCAGACACGGGCGAAACAATGCAAAAATCTACCACCTAGTAGCCACAATGTTAGTGACTTGCATAGCCAATCAGTCGCCTTTTCGACATGCCTGGCAGAACGGCAGTTGATTTATTCTTCAAAGGAGCCCGGAAATAACACGGGGAAATTTTGTATTTATAATATTTTCCTTGGTCCAAATAACCAGTTCGTTATTTTTAAATTAATTAAATAAAGTATATCGCTAGGAACAATCAATTTATAAAATAAAAAATTTTGGTGGGACCAATTCGAAACTATTCCGCATCAAACAAAAAAAGAATCACGTAAATCGGTTCAGAAACCTCGGCGTAATCGGTGTACATACATTAAAAAAAATATACCGGCCGAATTGAGAACTTCCTCCTTTTTTTGAAGTCGATTAAAAATAACATATTTTATGTAATAGGAAAAATATGTATAATTTACCTATACTTTGTGCCGCTACTATATGTACAAATCCGGCAGCGAAGAGGATAAGACAAACGGGCAATGACACCCAGGCTACATATTGACTGAAAGTAGACGTAGCAACATCTTTGTACATCCACATACGAGCTGAAAAAAAAGTAAAGTTTTAGGTTTTATAATAATACTATCTGAAACAAAATTCCTCTAATGAAAGAATCTGATTTCTTGCCATGCACTGCTAGGACAAAATACATATATAGGCTGTAAGGATAAACACCATTGTCAATAAAACCATAGGTAGTTGACTTAATTATAAATATGTTTCTGTGAATTTAAAAATAAAAAAACTTTATTTTCTTTCAAAAATATAAGAAAGTTTCTGCCCGACACCCTCCGTAAATTCATGGATACAATGCGCAAAGGGCGCAGAACTGCCGCACTGGCCGTCCGGCCGGCTTGCGCTGTCTGATCAAGCGCTGTTTCCTGCGCTCAGACCAATTGTCGTGCACTTGAATAGGGTGAAATAATTTTGAGGAAAAATAGAGACTTAAATTAAAAAAAAAATTCATTGAATTTACGATCTATAACTGAAATCAAACCACTGGTTTCAAGATTACGGTGTTTAGACTAACAGCGACATATAGAGAAGGCCTATTCGCATAATGTACTCACTATGCGAGTCCTTCTCTTTCGGTTCGACTTGGCAATATACAGGTGTACGAAAGTATACATGCGTAAACCACTTAATAGATAAGAGTTTCAAGTAAGGATTTGTAGCTCTTCAGGCTTATCAGCTGTACACTTTTGACAAAATGCAAGAGTGAAGACTACGACGTATCGCACAAAAAAGGAGATAGAAGGCCGATTATGAAACTATGTATATTCTATCTCTTTCTCTCGCAGGCTAAATCTTTTAAATGTACGCGTTTGTCTCTTTTTAATGTCACTATTTCATTTCATCGACTTGACGAAGTATTACGCTCATATCACAGAAGAGTTAGACAGATATGCAACTAGGCCATCCCAAATACCAATAGTATTAAGTCCTACGATGTGACAGGTGGCCAACTTATCATTAAATCGGGCATATTTCAACTTTAAGGCAAGTTTACGGAAAATCTGAAAACTATTTATAATTAATGGCAGACACTGGATTCAAAGCCACGACCTCATGCCTCTAAACACCTTGACGATAACCACGTCACCGGAAGTTTTATTACATTATATAATATTTAACGTATTACTGTATTATTTAGAATTATAGTCTCCAAGGATTGTGACTTACATGACACTCGATTCATTCTGGCTACCCTGTAAGAAATCTCGCGTGAAACTATGTCTGTGTATAGTATTATGGGTTTTAAATTGTAACTATTACAACGTACCTGTTGTCCTTTGCAGCAAACAAAAATAAAAATTAATTTAAGCATATCTAATATAATTACATGGCCAATGAGCACAGAAAGCTTATATTTTTATATAATATGTATTAAAAAGACATTAAATTAATTAAAGTAAACATCCCACACACTACCATACCTTTAGAAGACATCATAATATAATACCAGAATGCAGTACGTAAATACACTTATAAACACTAGTCACACTCACTGTACTAACACTAAACTTAACCGACTACGCTGAACTAAAACGCTTTTCTTATTCACTGTACTATATCGCTTCACACTGGTCGCCCGTATTATTGCTCCGAATCGTTGTATAAAACTGCACTCTATCCGCCAACACATCTCTGTTTATACCCAAGGTAAAGTTAGACTACAATCCCGAATGTTCCGAAATCCCCGCGTAAACAATAATTTTAATTTAACAAGACCTAATACACGCTATTTTTACCCTTTTGTTGTATGATAGAAGGTCCATTATGGCATAGCTACTTGAGTAACGGCGGCTGTTGTTTATCAATAGAAATAGCTATCTCTTTCTTTTATTATTAGAACTCTCCAGCGCTCCAACTCTTCAAGCTTCTAGATTATTCGCAACAACATTCACATATACCTATGTATATACGATTTTGATTATGGTGAAATCTGTTGTCAAACTAAGATAGAGTTGCCATCTCAAAAGGTGACGCCTGTGATTTCAATTAAAACCCGAACTACAAAATATAAAACTCCGCTCGGACGCTCCCCGTACGCCTCCTTAACTAGGACAAATCCGGGGAAATCCGGACAAATATATATATATATATATATATATATATATATATATATATATATATATATATATATATATATATATATATATATATATAAAATCTATTCCTGTATTTATATTTAAAATATGTATTTCTATGTATTAGTATCGTTGACTGACGACCATAACACAAGCAAAATAATTTGCTTAGGGGTTAGATCAGTCAGTATAATTTGTCCCGTGAATATTTATATTTGTGTTTGTATTTGTGTGAGTGTGTGTTTGTTTTTATATTTATATTATATTTATTATAATATTATAAATGCGAAAGTTTGGATGTTTGGAAGAATGGATATTTGTTACTCAATCACGCTAAAACTACACAACGGATTTGAATGAAATTTGGCACACAGATAGATAATGACCTGGAATAGCATATAGTCTATTTTTTATCCCAGAAAAAATTGGCGATCCCGCGGGATTCGCAAAAAAAAATTATAATGCAGCTGGCTGCACGCTGCAACTAGTAGAACATATTTACCTAAAACGCCTTAAAAAAATACCGAGATTAACTCCCAGTTTACCCAGGTAGGTACTATTGTTAAGAATAACACCTATAAACTCATAACTTAGCAATACAGGACATGGGCGTACCCAGGTTCTCGGTCAGGGGGGGGGGGGGCAACCGTTACATTTTCAGACTATATTTTTATCTACAAAAGTAGAGAGGTTAAAAAAATCCAGGGGGGCGGCTGCCCCTCCCTGACCCCCCCACCCCCTCCCGCCCTCTCGGTACGCCCATGAATTACAGGATTTACATTTATTTAAATTACAAAAAATAACAAATGTGAAGATGTATAGAAAAAGTTGTCTTAATTATAAATTAAAATTATTTTTAGAATTTTCCATGACGTTACTATAATTTATTTGAAATATAATTTAAACTGACTTTATAAAGAGAGAAGTTTTGTGCAACCGCATTACTTATTCCTGCCATCCATACTAATATTATAAATGCGAAAGTAACTCTGTCTGTCTGTCTGTCTGTTACGCTTTCACGGCCAAATCACTGAACCGATTTGGATAAAATTTGGTACAAATATAGTTTGAGACCCAAGAAAGGACATAGGATAGTCCTTATCCCGGAAATCCCACGGGAACAGGAACTATGCGGGTTTTTATTTTAGAATTTTTTCCACGCGAACGAAGTCGCGGGCACAGCTAGTAATAAAATAAGACGGAGGTATTGTTACCAGGCCAGACGTCGCAGAACTTTTTTTTACACTTATCCTTAGATAGAAAATAAGCAGATGCCTCTCCTTATGGAAAGAAATACCTTCGCCTATAGACACCAAAAATGTTAATGGTGCGTTGCTATTCAAGTGGCGGGATGGCAGTGCTATATGAATAAGTCTACCGGCTACCTTACCCTTCAAACCATAACATGCGACAAGCATGGACGCTATTGCGTCGCAGGAATAGGTAAGGCGGTGGTACCAAATACCCGGCCACCATCTAGTAGTCACAAGTGACACATAGCCAATCGGTCGCCTTTTACGACCTGCCTGGCAGAACGGCAGTTGGTCTATTCTTCAAAGGAGCCTGGAACTAACACGGGGAAAATGCTTGAACCAAGCTTGAATTTTACTTATTTCTATACAAAGAATTAAAAAATAATCTACCCTATATAAATTTTCCCCCGTGTTGGTCCCGGGCTTCTTTGAAGAATAGGCCAACTGCCGTTCTGCCAGGCAGGTCGTAAAAGGCGACTGAGTGGCTATGCGCGTCACTACCATCGTGACTACTAGGTGGTAGAGTTCTGCATCGGCTCGACCGGGTCTGGTACCACCGCCTTACCTATTCCCGCCGCAATAGCGTCAGTGCTGGTCACTGTCGTGTTCCGGTTTGGAGGGTAAGGTAGCCGGTAAACTTATGCATGTGGCATTAGATCTCGCCACAAGAAAGCAACGCACCATTAACATCTTTGGTGTCTATAGGCGATGGTTGACTCTTTCCATCAGGAGACCCATCTGCTTGTTTGCTATCTTATGATATATAAAAAAAAAGAATCTACACTCAATCAAAACGAAGTTCAATCTCTACTTACCATTGTTACAAATAGCGATTCCTTTGTCCATGGCGAAGTTGAGGCAGGCCATAATGATGCCGAGGAGGGCCAGGAACACCCAGTCCTCTCCGAGACGTGCGAAGGTATGTCTCCACATGTACCCTGTCACAAACTTCAGATCATATTATGACTGAAAATAAATAATTACTGTCTAATAAATATATACATATTTATTGGTTGGTTGGGGACCGCCCCGTTGGTCGAGTGGTTAGCGACCCTGACTACGCAATCAATGGGGTCCGGGTTTGATTCCCGGCAGGGACAGGCATTTGTGTGAAGAGCACAGATGTTTGTATTTCTGGGTTTGGGTGTTTATTAAATATATTACAGTATTTATATATGTATTTCTATGTATTAGTATCGTTGACTGACACCCATACTACAAGCATATAATTTGCTTACTTTGGGGTTAGATCAATTTGTGTAATTTGTCCAGTGATATTTATTTATTTATTGGCGGATTATGCTGGAATATTTGACTTTTTATATTTTTATACTAGCTGTGCGCGCTTCTTCATCCGCGTGGAAAAAAAATCTATAGGTACATATAATAAAATCGTAGGAAAATCAAAACTGTACATTGAATATTTTTTAAAATAATACTTGGGACGTGATCTACAATCGATATCAAAGCCAAAAATATAGTTTTTAGAATTTTTGTCTGTTTGTGTGTAATGTCCCGGGTAAACTCAAAAAGTACTGCATGGATTTACTTCAAATTTTGCATGAATATTACTAACAGGTCGGGTCAACATATAGGCTACATATTATTACGCTATCACCTACAGGGGAGGAACAGTGCGCAGTAAACGAAGTCCGCGCGGACGAAGTCGCTGGCAACAGCTAGTCTCAAATAAAAGAAACTTAAGTTACTCCTTATTACATCAGATATCTGTCAGTGAAAGTACTGTCAAAATCGGTCCAGCCATTTCAGAAATTAGCCAGAAAAAACAGAAAGACAAAAATCGTATAAAAAGTTATTTTGATATATATGTACCATGTATACATCGATATTATGCATTTATTAAAAAGCGGTTATTTTAATATTACAAACATATACCCCAATTTTATTTTAGAAGATCTTAAACAAGTTGATGGCTCTCCTGATGGAAACAATAAACCATCGCCTATAGACATCGAATACGTAATAGCGTGTTGTTATCCGTTTAGAGAGGTGTTAATGCCGCTTGCATAAGTTTACCAGCTACCTTACCCTCCAAACCAGAACACGACAATGACGAGCATTGACGCTTTTGAGGTAGGAATAGGTAAGGTGACGGTACCAAATATCCGGGCGGAACGTTGCGGAACTCTACCACCTAAAGTATTAGGTGCTTTACCTAAAACTTTAAGTGGATGTATGCGTAATAATTGTATTTGGAGGCTTATTATGTCCCACAAAGGTGTTTACCTAATACTTTAAGTGGATGTATGCGTAATAATTGTATCTGGAGGCTTATTATGTCCCACAAAGGTGTTTACCTAATACTTTAAATGGATGTATGCGTAATAATTGTATTTGGAGGCTTATTATGTCCCACAAAGGTGTTTACCTAATACTTTAAGTGGATGTATGCGTAATAATTGTATCTGGAGGCTTATTATGTCCCACAAAGGTGTTTACCTAATACTTTAAATGGATGTATGCGTAATAATTGTATTTGGAGGCTTATTATGTCCCACAAAGGTGTTTACCTAATACTTTAAGTGGATGTATGCGTAATAATTGTATTTGAAGGCTTATTATGTCCCACAAAGGTGTTTACCTAATACTTTAAGTGGATGTATGCGTAATAAATGTATCTGAAGGCTTATTATGTCCCACCTAGGTGTTTACCTAATACTTTAAGTAGATATATGCGTAATAATTGTATTTGGAGGCTTATTATGTCCCACAAAGGTGTTTACCTAATACTTTAAGTGGATGTATGCGTAATAATTGTATCTGGAGGCTTATTATGTCCCACAAAGGTGTTTACCTAATACTTTAAATGGATGTATGCGTAATAATTGTATTTGGAGGCTTATTATGTCCCACAAAGGTGTTTACCTAATACTTTAAGTGGATGTATGCGTAATAATTGTATTTGAAGGCTTATTATGTTCCACAAAGCTGTTTACCTAATACTTTAAGTGGATGTATGCGTAATAAATGTATCTGAAGGCTTATTATGTCCCACCTAGGTGTTTACCTGATACTTTAAGTAGATATATGCGTAATAATTGTATTTGGAGGCTTATTATGTCCCACAAAGGTGTTTACCTAATACTTTAAGTGGATGTATGCGTAATAATTGTATTTGAAGGCTTATTATGTCCCACAAAGGTGTTTACCTAATACTTTAAGTAGGTGTATGCGTAATAAATGTATCTGAAGGCTTATTATGTCCCACCTAGGTGTTTACCTAATACTTTAAGTAGATGTATGCGTAATAATTGTATTTGGAGACTTATTATGTTCCACAAAGGTGTTTACCTAATACTTTAAATAGATGTATGTGTAATAATTGTATTTGGAGGCTTATTATGTCCCACAAAGGTGTTTACCTAATACTTTAAGTAGATGTATGCTCTTCTCTAGAACGTCCTTAAGATATTCTGGCCCGAATCACGGCAGAGCAACCATTGATTTTTTTTTTCAATGTATGAAACTTGAAAAACTCAAGTATTCGGGGTGTTTTTGCTTTTACAGCCGCCAGCATGCTCGAAGTACTTTAAAATTCGCTCTGGCTCTTCTCCAGAAATTATTTAAGATATTCTGGTCTGAATCACCGCGGAGCAACCAAACTACAATGAAAACAAAAAAACTACAATGGTTGCTCCGCCGTGATTCAGGCCAGAATATCTTAAGGACATTCTAGAGAAGAGCCGAAGCGAATGTCAAAGTACTCCGAGCATGCTGGCGGCTGTAGAAGAAAAAACTTCGAAAAAAAATGGATTTTTCAAGTTTCATACATTGAAAAAAAATTACAATGGTTGCTCCGCGGTGATTCAGGCCAGAATATCTTAAGGACGTTCTAGAGAAGAGCCAGACCGAATTTCAAAGTACTCCAAGTATGCTGGCGGCTGTAAAAGAAAAAAACTCCGAAAAATCTAATTTTTCGTTTCATACATTGAAAAAAAAAATTCAATGGTTGCTCTGCCGTGATTCAGACCAGAATATCTAAAGGACGTTCTAGAGAAGAGCCAAACCGAATTTCAAAGTACTCCGAGCATGCTGGCGGCTGTAAATGCAAAAACACTCCGAAAAATTTGATTTTTCAAGTTTCATACTTTGAAAAAAAAAACTACAATGGTTGCTCCGCCGTGATTCAGAAAAAAAACTCCGAAAAATTTGATTTTTCAAGTTTCATACTTTGAAAAAAAAACTACAATGGTTGCTCCGCCGTGATTCAGGCCAGAATATCTTAAGGTCATTCTAGAGAAGGGTCGAAGCGAATTTCAAAGTACTCAGAGCATGTTGACGACTTTAAAAGCAAAAGAACCACCTAAAAATTGCATTTTTCAAGTTTAATACATTGAAAAAAAAAAATACAATGGTTGCTCCGCGGTGATTTTGGTCAGAATATCTTTAGGACATTCTAGGGAAGAGCCAGGCCGAAACTCGAAAGATTCTGAGCATGCTAGTAGCTTTTAAAGTAAAAAAACTCCGATTTTAATTTTTCAATTTTGATACATTGCTTTTTTTTGTAATTGTTGCCCCGCTATAATTTGTGTCAGGATATCTCAAGGCCATCCTAGAGAAGAGCCAGGCTGAATTTCAAAGAATTCCGATCACCCTGGTGGAAGTAATCCAAAAAATCGTGGCGGAGAATTTCGCCCCTGACGATCTTAAAATAGTTGCTACTTTTAGCTGCTAATTTCAGGTTCCTTGTATTTGGAGGCTTATTATGGCCGACAAAAGTGTTTACCTAATATTTTAAGTGGGTGTATGCGTCATAAGTATATTTGGAGGTTAATTATGTCTCATAATGGTACTTACCTAATACTTTAAAAAATTTCCCCCTGGGTCTATGTTTTCCCGTCGCTTCGAGCTCCTTTTGCCGGAGTTTGTCATCTTTTCTTCGTCGTTTCCGAAGTCTTCTGAGTCTTCTCGCTTCTTCTCTCGCAGCTTCACTCAGGTCGCGCTGGTAGCGACCATACATCTGAAACAATTGAAATATTTATTGAAACCACGAACTACAGAATACTAATAGACACGCCATTGGGAAGGAAACAGTACAACGTTACCAAACCAAAATATATTGGAGGGGACGATTGATAAATGAAGTTAAAACTCAATAGTTTATGTATTTAATAAGCTGCAAAACTGTAATAAATACTATTGCGAATTGTATTATAAATAATATTCTAATTTTACTGTGATATGAAATAAATACCTAGATTTGTAAGTCAAATTGCTTATGCTGCCGGTGTTAACCACCCTGTTGATCGAGTGGTTAGCGACCCTGACTACGCAATCGACAAAGTTCGGCTTTGATTCCCGACGGGGACATGCATTTGTGTAATAAGCAAAAATGTTTATATTTCTGGGTTTGGGTGTTTATCATGTATGTAACTGTATTTATATATGTATTTCTATGTATTAGTATCGTTGACTAACACCCAAAACACAAGCAAATAATTTGCTTACTTTGCGGTTAGATCAGTAAGTGTAATTTGTCCCGTGAATTTTTATTATTATTTAAAAATTACTTAATATTATGCGAAAAACCAGTACTTATGATTATTGTAATTGCATAGTGTAATTGTATTTTTAAGACACTACATATTTTTTACTTTTAACATAATTGTATTATTGCATGGATTTACTTATTCAATTTTTCATCCGACACTGTAACTTGTTCTTACTTTTAATGTAATTTCATTATACTTCTAACTTTAAGCTAAATATATAAGCTGCGGTTGCCTATAATTGGGAAGGCACTGCTATTGCTCATTTTGTATTATATCAAATCTAGTCTGTGTACTTTCTGTTGGTAATCCAAATAAAATAAATAAATAATTTTTAACTTTCTGAATCTCTGGAAGCTCCCTAACGAACCAAACTTAAATCATATTCTTTTCGTTTATGGTTTTGTAGCTGGCGAAGATGTCACAGAAAGTAAACATAATTTAGACGAATTGACAAACTTCTTATTGTAAGTCGTTATTAAAAACTTAAAAAAAAAAACATACAAGACGTAAGTTTTCATACCAACACACGATTTCCTCTTTCAATAATCTCTTCAATATCCATTTCAACGTGTTTAATTTAATCAAAACAGAATTAACACTTCACAGGATACCAACCTCACCCATGGTCTACTTTTAATATCCAATTGTATTGCTATCGTTTTAATAAATCAATATCCCGCATTAGACTCCGAAACAGAATTTTATACTGGAACCTACTAGCTATTTTAAAAAAATGTTTCACCATTACAAAGAAACACTGCCCAGAAGTGACATAGGCTACTTTTTACCGAGCAAAAGGAAGTAATAATTTTGGGTCAAGGGAATAAATTTGGAGGTATCAAGCCAGTGATAGGTTTTTAATTGAATCCAATTTATAAAAATAATAATTTATTAAAAATATTTTTCGCGATGGACAAACGCTCTATGAAAGTTGCAATTAGTGTCACATAGCTGCTGGATGCTGGATGTTGATTACATGAGTTCTTGGAAGAGAGACTTCCATTGACTAAAACTCTTTTAAAACAAGTTTATCTATAGATACCAATTTTATAAAGATGTCTATATTTATATATAATGGATAAACTCAGAAAACACTGGAGCGATGTAAAATTCTTTGACCAACATCAATTTTTATTATCACTGAGTAATACAGGCTACTTTCTTACCTGACTTTGTAAAAGGAAGTAATGTGTGTAAGTCATGCGAATGAAGTCGTGGGAACACCTAGTTTATATATTATAATTTAATTTTTATTTATCATCTTGACTTTGTAGTAAATGATGACAATTGTAATTAAATTGACATTTTTAAACCTATATCTTTATAAATAAAATTTACTAACTCTAAAGCATGTGACCTTGTAAATGTTATTTTAATTAAATTACTAATCAAGTTTAATGAAAAATCATTGCATGCCATGGATTTGGTGAAATATGAGGAATTGTAAAAATAATATTGTACCAACCCTAAGATGTTACCCTATTTCGAGCAATAAATGATATTATATTATATTATATTATTTATTTTACAGCTTTATTTGAAACTAACTAAAGCCAAAAGTAAAATTTAAAACTAAGTATATAAGCTAAGATTAAAAACTCAAATCGGCTATGTAGTCTAGTGGTCGGGTGTCGGTGTTCACCACATGAAGTCCCGAGTTCGAATCCCGGTTAGGAAATTCGAACATGTGTTTTTTTTCAGTTTTCTGATAAAAATAATGTTATTTGTTTTTATCAGAAAACTGATATATACATATTCGATGGTTTTGCTGGCGAGTCCTCCACTCTAAAGTTTCGGAGTTATGAGATGTTTAAATTGATATTAATCAATTCGATAACAACCTAATATTCTCACAACAGCTTATTAATTATTATTGTTATTCAAGGGTAACATTGTCCTACACGTAAAGTAGAAACTTTTCTTAGTCCAACACTCTAAAGTTTTCTTTTTTATCTATCTTTATTAGTTACCCGATTCGAGATTTTTCGAAGATAGAAAAGGTGGATGTCTCGGCAAAACGAAGCTGTTCGCAAATATTCAGCTTGTTATTAAACAAAAAAAAAAGATTCTTCCTGGGATCCCGGTCTATAAGGACTCTCTCCTGGGAGACCGGACCTCGATTTAGGGTGGCGTTCGGACTAAATGTGGTGGCCCGTAGTATTGCGCCCTGCGTTAAGCGCGTGGCGATAAAGAAGTTTTCGTCGTTGAAACCGGCGACGACTGCATAGTGTTGTGTGTGTTTTTGTACCTAAATCTGAATTATTAATGGTACAGGGTTCTTCAGAATAGGAAAGTGTTGGAGAGAGAGAGAGAGTTATATCTTGCACATATACCACGACAAATAATATTTTTATAGCGCGATTTAGGATTTTCATAGAACTTTATTGCAGGGTTTAAAAGAGCTTGACCGCAACAATGTGATCCGTATCTGAAGATATTTTTAAGCGCGAAAAATAGCAAGTGAATCCTGATGGCCGAAGAACTTTGTGTTAGAGATTATCTATACATATAATAAAATCGTAGGAAAGTCAAAACTGTACATTGAATATATTTTTTAAAAGAATACTTGGGGCGTGACCTAACATCGATACCGAAGCCAAAAATATAGTTTTTAGAATTTTTGTCTGATTGTCTGTTTAACTGTTTGTCTGTATGTATGTCCGGGGTAAACTCAAAAAGTACTGTATGGATTTACTTCAAATTTTGCATGAATATTACTAACAGGTCGGGTCAACATATTATCACGCTATCACCTACTGACAGGGGAGGAGCAGTGCGGAGTAAACGATGTCCGCGCGGACGAAGTCGCAGGCAACAGCTAGTATACATATATTAAGCTTAAGATGCTATAAATATCTCGTAATCACTGCACTAACGTTTCCCATAACACATTCCACATAATCTTAACGTTAATTCTATTTTAATTAACAAATACCACTAATACAGCTTCTGTGGCCGGAGTAATTAAAACTGAGGATTAAATCCGCAAACTAGCCTTGGATCCTGGCTCTGTTTGCGAAAGTTATCAGCAGATAATCTCGGTCGTGTTTGACAAAGATAAACGATTGGAAAATGCCTATATCATTATTTATAATCCACGCTGTAAATGCGTTTACTGTCGTAAGTTTAAAAATATGTATTATTTTTTCAAATTTTGTCTGGCAAGAAATAAAGTTGTGTACAGTATTAACCGAAAGACAATTTTAAACTGTCGTTTATTATGCCTTACTTTGTTTTTGTATAATCTATGCTGTTGTCTGTTATTGAACCTATTTTAAATAAATAAATCTTATTTACATAGCTCGGCAATTACCATAAACCAACCTATTCACGTACTAAAGGTCTAAGCTTCAGGATCGTAAGTCGCCACGTGTGAAGTTCGTACATGAAAATCATAACATACTTCAAGGCACTACCAAATCTGTAATTTTTACACAATTGTCGTAATCTACACCGGAACTAATTACAAAGCTAATTTTCACTAATTCGTATCTATATCATTAGGCAAGAAATCTATATTAATATTATAAATGCGAAAGTTTGGATTTATGGATGTGTGGATACTATAACACAAAAAATACTAAACGGATTTCGATGAAATGTGGCAAACTGGTAGATGATGACCTAGCATAGCACATACGCTACTTTTTATTTCAGAAAAATGATATATTCCCGCGGGATTCATCAAAAACTTTTATAATGCAGCGGAATGCACGGTGCAGCTATTATTACCATAAAACAAACCTATTCACGAACTAAATTTGTTAGTTCCAGTATCATTAAGCCCCATACTTGAAGTTATTACATGAAAAGATAAGACACACCCAAGAAGGCACTACAAATCTGTTACACAATGCCTTTAAACTACACCTGAATTAATTACAAAGTTTATTTTCGTGTATCATTAGCATTGATTAAAAAACCCTAGATGTACAGTCCCGAACAAAACTGACACTCAAAAATGTCGCTAATTTCATTTAAGTAGTTATAGATATGGAAAAACATATGTCTTTGCATATCCAACCTTAAGTGCAAGACTTATAGTTGTTTTTACAAAGCAATGTATGAAAAGAAATAAAATGATAGTATCGCGCCTGACGCGATTCTACTTGAAATGAGCGCACAATTTAAACTTGTGCGCACATATTTGGAGGACGTTTTTGACACACTGATTGTGTATCTTGGGTTTTTTATATCAATGATCATTAGGCAAGAAATCTTATTCACATAGTTCAGCAATTCATACTAATATTATAGTGGGAAAGTGTATGTGTGTGTTTATTTGTCCGTCTTTCACGGCAAAACGGAACAACGAATTGACTGACGTGTCTTTTTAAGTGGAGATAGTTGAAGGGATGGAGAATGACAGGCTATTTTGTCTCTTTCTAACCACCCACTTCCCTAAAATGGGGAATGGAAGTTTGTGTGGAGCATTCCGCAATTTTCAAGGTAGAAAACTAAAAATTTGTATGCTAAAATTTTATATATTTGTGACTAACAAAAAAATCGTGCGTCATTTTTTATAGAAATCTGCCCCTAATTTAAAGCGAGCAAAGTCGCGGGCAAAACCTAGTAACACCATAAAACCAACATATTCACGAACTAAGGGTCCAAGTCTAGGATCTTAAGTCCCTATATGTGAAGTTGTTATATGGATACCTACAAATCTAAAGTTTTTACACAATTTTCCATATATTAATTAATTACAAAGTTGATTTTCACTTTCGTGTATCGTTAGGCAAGAAATCTTATTTACATAATTCAGCAATATGACTATAAAACCAATTTATTTACGAACTAAAGATCTAAGTTCCGGGATCTTAAGTCCCCATATGTTTAGTTATTAGATTAAAACCAACAAATATGAACTTTTTACATAATTATCGATAAACCTACTTGAATTAATTACAAAGTTGATTTTCACTAATTCGTGTATCGTTAGGCAAGAAATCTTATTCATTTAGTTCAGCAATATTACTATAAAACCAATTTATTTACGAACTAAAGATCTAAGTTCCGGGATCTTAAGTCCCTATATGTGAAGTTATTAGATTAAAACCAACAATAATGAACTTTTTACATAATTACAATAAACCTACTTGAATTAATTACAAGGTTGATTTTCACTAAGTCGTGTATCGTTAGGCAAGAAATCTTATTCATATAGTTCAGCAATATTACCATAAAACCAACCTATTCACGAACTAAAGATCTAAGTTCCGGGACCTAAAGTCCCTATATGTGAAGTTATTAGATTAAAACTTACAAATCTGAACTTTTTACATAAATATCCGTAAACCTACTTGAATTAGGTAATTACAAGGTTGATTTTCGCTAATTTGTGTATCGTTAGGCAAGAAATCTTATTCACATAGTTCAGCAATATTACCATAAAAACAACCTATTCACGAACTAAAGATCTAAGTTCCGGGACCTTAAGTCCCTATATGTGAAGTTATTAGATTAAAACTTACAAATCTTAAATTTTATACATAAATATCCGTAAACCTACTTGAATTAGGTAATTACAAAGTTCATTTTCGCTAGTTCGTGTATCGTTAGGCAAGAAATCTTATTCACATAGTTCAGCAATATTATTATAATACCAGTTTATTTACGAACTAAAGATCTAAGTTCCGGGATCTTAAGTCCCTATATGTGAAGTTATTGGATTAAAACCTACGAATCTGAACTTTTTACATAATTATACATAAATAATTGAATTAATGACAAAGTTGATTTTCACTAATTCGTGTATCGTTAGACAAGAAATCTTATTCATATATTTCAGCAATATTACTATAAAACCAATTTATTTACGAACTAAAGAGCTAAGTTCCGGGATCTTTAGTCCTTATATGTGAAGTTATTAGATTAAAACCTACAAATCTGAACTTTTTACATAATTATCCATAAACCTACTTGAATTAATTACAAAGTTGATTTTCACTAATTCGTATATCGTTCGCCAAGAAATCTTATTTACATAGTTCAGCAATATTACCCTAAAACCAACCTATTCACGAACTAAAGTTCCAAGTTCCAGTATCCTCAAACCCCATACGTGAAGATACTCGATAAAAGTAAGACACATCCAAGAAGACACTACAAATCTGAAATTTTTACACAATTATCCATAACCTACACCTGAATTAATTACAAACTTGATTTTCACTAATTCGTGTATCACGATCACAGCACGCACTGATGTGTTAAAATTTTCAATGTTGCTTTGAGTCCACTATAAATTAGCATATATTTGTGGCTTCGTTTCGATGACTGAGCACTGCCACAAGGCGGAACATATTCAAATTATTTTACATGTCTTTGTGACGCTCTGAGATGGGTGAGAGAATATATCTCCATTTTTCAGCCGACGAAAAAACGTAGGAGGTTCTTAATTCGACGCGTATATTTTTTTATGCAGTTATGCAAAGTTATTAGTAGCCAATACTAATAACTTTTTACAGAGTAGTCCGATTTTTATAATTATTAGCTTCCCGCTACGTATGTAGGTAGATAAGGAAGTTACTTATTTTGCCCCGATTTTCGAAAATCGAGTTTTCAGCAAATCTCTACGTTTCGGGGTCCTAGGAACCATATCCGACTATTTTCACGATCACGTCAGTATGTCTGTGTGTGTGTGTTTGTGTATGTGTCGTATGTGTTTGTGTGTGTGTGTGTGTGTGTGTGTGTGTGTGTGTGTGTGTGTGTGTGTGTGTGTGTGTGTGTGTGTGTATGTAAACATCTTATAACTTTTGACCGATCGAAACGCGGTTGATGGCATTCAATTGGATTCCACTCAATTTAGACTTCCTGAAAATTTGAAGCGATTCCGTCCAGCAGATTTTGAAAAAAATCCTCAAAAAATTTTTTAGATAAACAGTATTTCTTAATATAACTTCCAGACTAATGAACTAATTGAGTACAAAATCTAATCAACTATATTCCTCAAAAAACTGCGTCCAATGTAAAAATTGGCTTATCCGTTCGGGAGTTATCTTTGACGAAAATTTTTGAAAAGTGTTTTTCGACATAACTTCGATGTTTTTGAACCAATCATATTTTGACCTAGAATATTTTAGTATCTAAAAAACTACACCAACACAATTAAATTTTAATATCTATTAAATATTTTAGTATCTAAAAAACACAACTAAATTCGGTGTTGATTTTAAAACTGCAATTTTAAAATCAAAACCGAATTTAGTTTCCAAAAGTTACAGCTTTTCAGTTTAACTTTCAAAAGTAAAAGATTTTTGTTTACAGCAAACTTAATACTTTTAAAATAACTTTTAGGCTAATATAGGTACCGATCGATTAAAAATCAAATCAGATTTTACCTCAAAACTGCGTAAATTGGATCAAAATCAACCAGAGAGATTGCAACGCACCATTAATATATTTTGGTAGGCGATGGTTTTTCTCTCCATCTGGAGTGCGATCTGCTTGTTTGCTATTTTTGGTTGTACCAAAGTTGGTGGTACCAAATACCCGGACGAGACGTTGCAGAACTCTACCACCTAGTAGTCACGATGGTAGTGACACGAATAGCCAATCGGTTGCTTTTTACGACCTGCTTGGCAGTCGGTAGGTGGTGTACGCTTCAAAGGAGCCCAGATCAACAAGGGGAAAATGTGGTAGAGTTCTGCATTGTCTCGCCCGAGTCTGGTACCACCGCCTTACCCGTTCCTGCCGCAATAGCGTCAGTGTTTGCCTCTATCGTGTTCCGGTTTGGAGGGAAGGTAGCCGGTAAACTTATGCATGTGGCATTGCCATCCCGCCACACTTATAGCAACGCACCATGAACATCTTTGGTGTTGGTAGGCAATGGTTTCTCTTTCCATCACAAGGAATATCTGCTTGTTTGCTATTTTATCTATATCTATACATATAATAAAATCGTAGGAAAATCAAAACTGTACATGGAATATTTTTTAAAAGAATACTTGGGGCGTGATCTACAATCGATATCGAAGCCAATAATATAGTTTTAGATTTTTTTCTGTTTGTGTTTGTCTGTATGTATGTCCGTGGTAAACTGGGAAACTCAAAAAGCATGGATTTACTTCAAATTTTGCATGAATATTACAAACAGGTTGGGTCAACATATAGGCTACATATTATCACGCTATCACCTATGGGGGAGGAGTTGTGCGGAGTAAACAAAGTCCGCGCGGACGAAGTCGCGAGCAACAGCTAGTGATTTTAAAAAATTCGCACCTCGTTTAGTACCAACGCTTTGTTTCTACTGCAATAGCGCGTTAAGCCCTGTTTTCACTTTGATTAATGGAAGTGCGAGTGTTTAATGCAGGTGTTTAGTATTAAGAAAAAAATATGTGAAGGCAGCCGTTGATCAGTGCGAGTGCTTAGTATTCAGCGTAGTAAAATTGATTTTTTTTTATAGAAGAGGGGGCAAACGAGCAAGAGGTGCACCTGATGGTAAGTGATCACCGCCGCCCATGGACATCCGCAATACCAGAGGTCTTGCAGTTGCGTTGCCGGCCTTTTAAGAATGAGTAAGCTCTTTTCTTGTAGGTCCCTAAGTCGTATCCGTTCGGAAATACCCTTACCGGCAATTGGTTCCACAACAGAGTAGTGCGAGGTAAAAAGTGTCGGGAGAATCGCACAGTTGATGATTTCCAGAGATCGAGATGGTGAGGATGGAACCTCAAATTTTGAAAAAAATAGACGCTGATTACTAATCACCCGCACTAATCAACGGCCTCTTCACGTATTTTTGCTTAATACTAAGCACCTGCATTAAACAATCGCACTCGCACTAATCAACGTGAAAACGGGGCTTTAGTGACTCTTGTGTTTGGTGAGTAAGGTCATAGAATATGGAGTTTTTTTTTATAGAAAAAAGGGGCAAACGAGCAGGAGGCTCACCTGATCGTAAGTGATTACCGCCGCCCATGGACAGCCACATCACCAGAGGTCTTGCAGCTGCGTTGCCGGCTTTTTAAGAAGGAGTATGCTCTTTTCTTGAAGGTGCCTAAGTCGTATCCGTTCGGAAACACCCCCGCCGGTAATTGATTCCACAGAGGAGTAGTGCGTGGAAAGAAGTGCCTAGAGAATCGCACAGTTGTGGATTTCCAGACATCGAGGTGATGAAGATGGAACTTTGAGTTTTGCCGTGATGTCCGATGATGAAATTCAACAGCAGGGATCAATCCAAACAGTTCGTCGGAACACTCTCCATGATAAATGCGGTAAAAGATGTTAAGCGAACTTACATCTCTGCGTAAAGCCAAGGAGTCAAGCCGATTGGAGACTGCTTGGTCGTCAAATATTCGAACCGCTCTATGCTGAATGCGATCAAGTGGAAGAAGCTGATACTGCGGAGCTCCCGCCCAGAGATGAGAACAGTACTCCATGTGAGGACGAATTTGCGCTTTGTAAAGTTGCAAGCGATGAGCCGGCAGGAAGTACTGTCTCGCTCTACTGAGCACACCGAGCTTTTTTGAGGTCAGTTTAGCCAGGCGCGTGCGCTCCTTATAGGCAGAAAAGCAGTGCTTTACCTTTATTTTAATAAAACGTTCATACGTTTTAGATGACTTATAAATAAATGAATAAACAAAACATAATAACTTAAAAATGCCTAATATTTTTAAATAGCACCTATTTGCAAGCACAGCACTCAAACATGTTTGCCAGGCGTTTATTAAACGATAAATAATATTGAACGCAAAATACAAGGCCGCAAATTTTCTGCCTTAAATTGTAAATGTGTGCGAGACATTTTATTAGACAATTACCTATCCGCACGTAATTGGCTCACTCACACAATGATGCTATTTTATAAAGCAGGTAATGCGGGCTTGTTCTATAATCCGGGTAAAGATAATAGACGAAATATTATTGACAAAAAGTATGCTCACATTATGCATTTTTGTTTAGTAAGGTTTTATTTGTTTAAATAGCAGAAATGTTTTGTGTTTCGCGGGGGCCATTTGCTTTTTTGTGTGATAGCTGTTAAGCATTGTTTATTGTTTTGTTTGTGCCAGTATATTATATAAAGTTTTCATTTTAATATTTGAAAGTGTGTAGGTACATTTAATAGGTTATTACTGAGTTTCTATAATAATTGTAGTGATTTGCTTTTACTAGTGCATTTGTTGATTTTTTAAATGTTATTTGATTGTGAAGTTTGCGTTGAAAATGTGTGTTTATTAAAAATTAAAAATAACAAGTTTTTTCTATTTTGTCATTCAGTGAAAAGATTCAAATCGTGTCTAAATGTAGGTGTGTTACCCGAGTTACAATTAAACCAGCAAGGCCAGCAAAACGTATACACACATATTTGAAAAACACACAAAATCAACGATTCACAGAGCTTTCCATGATTTCTATAGAAACGACATTAATGATAGAATTAAAACGCAATCCAACTTTCTATGACGATATCCTAAAATCATATTTAAAAAAGGATAGGCGCATAGATTTCACTACATAGTATAAAACAAAGTAGCTTTCTCTGTCTGTCCCTATGTCCATATGCATACTTAAATCTTTAAAACTACGCAACGGATTTTGATACGGTTTTTTTAATAGATAGATTGATTCTTGAGGAAGGTTTCAGTATATAAACCTTTCAGATATACCTACGAGAACAAAAGCTACGCGGGTGAAACCGCGGGCAGGTCGCTAGTAATCTATAAATGAATGAGAAGTTTGTTTTTTTACTAACCCGTAATTTTATTATTAAGTTTATATTATATAAGGCCATATCGGATATCTCGCAAGGGATGTGTTCTGTAACTATCACTCACTTGGATAATATATTTGAGGTGGTCAAAATCTTGCGTTTATTTATATCGGTGTATAGTAATCTCAAGTAATCAGAACCTTCAGTGAAAATTGAAGCTGACTAGGTGAGTAGTTAGATATTAATTTAGCTTATTATTTTGCTTATTTTATTACAATTTCATTCGCCGCGACGATCGATTGCTGTTTTGTTTGCGTTGCCGTAGAAGATGTACATGAATAGTAGTACATCTAAGACTTATTCTGTTGGCATGATTTCCGACTTAGAGATCCGTCGCATGGCTGTAGCTATGCTACAAGTCTATAAGAAAAAATTTTGTGATCGAGTACACAGCTGCATACCCAGTGTCATAATTGTGTGCACGCCGCTGAGTTTAGCCTTTTCTTCCAAATGATCACAGAACTGAACGTTGTTCGATATGTCAACGCCAAGAATTCCAATATTGGCTGAGGTTGTGAGGAGAGTGTTCTCAAAGCGAGGTGATACGACAAAGGCCGACTTTTTAGCGGTGAACGCACACAGCTGTGTCTTCCTGGGGTTGAATTAGACTAAGTTGAGTCGACCCCATTCCGAGATTTTTTCGAGCTGAGTCTCGATTTCAGACACTAGCTTGTCCCGATTTTCATTGACGTGGTCCCGAGAAATACCGCTATGACCGGAGTAAAAAGCATCACCAGTACTGTCATCTGCATAGCAATGAATATTACTAATTCGCAACATGTCATTGATGTGCAGAATAAACAGTGTAGGCGATAGCACGCAGCCTTGTGGAACACCAGCATTGACAAATTTAAGGTCGGAGCACGCATCGTCGACTACGACTTCGATGCTCCGATCAGCCAAAAAACTGGTGATCCACTTGCATAATTTCCCGGGAAGCCCATAAGAAGGAAGCGTTGAAAGAAGCGCTCTGTGCCAAACCCTACCAAAGGCCTTCGTTATGTCTAAACTAACAGCCAATGCCTCCCCCTTGGACTTAACTGCCTGCGCCCAGCGATGTGTAAGGTATACTAGAAGATCACCAGCCGATCGACCGCGACGGAAACCGTACTGGCGGTCATTAATCAGCTGGTGCTCCTCTAAATACTTCAAAAGCTGGCAGTTAATTATCTTCTCCATGATTTTGGAGAACAAGGAGGTAATGGCTATCGGCCGATAGTTTGACGGATTCGAGCGATCACCTTTTTTAGGTATAGGGTGCACTAAGGCCGTCTTCCACGATTTCGGTACTACGCCAAGTGAGTACGAAGATACTTGGTCCCACAAATGTGATAGGTGGCAAGCATGTCACCAACCGGGCACTTTCCAATCCCAGGCAACTTTGTGTTTATCAGAAAACTGAAAAAACACTTTTTTTATGTGCCCGACGCGGGAATCGAACCCGGGACCTCATGTGGTCAACGCCAACGCTGGACCACTAGACCACAGAGGCGACAATCTATCTTTAATATTTAAAAAAATCTAATTCTATACAATATGAATGAAGAACATCGTAGTTCATGTAATTATATCGTAGTTCTTGTAACAATTAAAGTCCTAGAAACGTGGGCATACCTATTTTTAGCGATGCATGCTTTTACTGGATATAATTAGAATCAACGACTTATTTATAGCACACAATTAACAACACTAAATCAATGGAACAAAGAAGCATATCCTATACATATATTTATATAACTAACTACATGTGTCTTGTATATAATTATACGCAAGTCACATTGTACACACATAGTTCATTTACTAGGCGGAGAGTTGACGAAATGATTTGATTTTTGTAATAGTAAAAGTAATAAAAAAATAAACCGACTACAAATATTAATTGTCCCATACCCATATCTCAAAAACTGTAGAACCGATTTTCATTAAATTTAGACTGTTCTCTACGTTGGAATATATTTCAATAAAATCATAAAAAATGATCTTGATGTGACTTTGAGTTTC
Organism: Apodemia mormo; assembly: GCA_036924255.1. Taxonomy (NCBI): domain Eukaryota; kingdom Metazoa; phylum Arthropoda; class Insecta; order Lepidoptera; family Riodinidae; genus Apodemia; species Apodemia mormo. The sequence goes on from JAUPFN010000026.1 coordinate 20,267,076, forward strand.
AGAGAAATTCGTGGACAAACATACACACATACATACACACCTTAAAATTACATACATGTACGAAACATATGCTTGGATGCCTAAATAGATTACCGTCCTCTAATACTATCTAATTCCAAAATTATTATATACATATTAATACATACAGAACGGATATCCTCCGTTTTGTCGTCGGTTGAAAACAATATTTTTTAAATTTACAATTTAGCTATCCTGCCGAACTGCGTACTGACTTAGAATCAATAAATGCGGTGTTCATTTATTATAGTCTACGAGACTCAGACCACACCGTTAAGTAGAGTTATTAGAGAACCTATAGTTTGTATTTCTTGGTTCAATGTTTATTATATATATACATACATATGTGTGTACATAAATATATATAATAATCAATATTCTCCCTGCCTACCCCGTAAGGAATCTAGCGTGAAGATATTATTTATATTTTATTGTATGTACATATTTCTGTGTATCGGTATCGGTGACTGACACCCATAACACAAACAAACAATTTGCTTAGCTATTACTATGATAGGGTTAAATCAATTATTCATGTAATTTGTCCCGCTAGAAGAACCATCAGATTTTACCGATGAAACCAGGTTGATGAAATACCGATTGAGGGTAGTTTCTATATTGTATGCGAATAAGAGTGTGTTAAAACTTAAAATTGATAAAGTTGCTTAGCAGCACAGAACACTTATTACCCTCTGCGAGAAGCTTAGCATTGTAAATAATTTAATTGTTATGCACGTTTTATTTGTATATTATTATTTATTACTAGCTGACCCGGCAAACGTTGTTTTGCCTTTTTAACTACTCTTATTTTTTCTATATTTTCTCACCTTTTAAACCTTCCTTGGACTTCAACAATTAATTCTAAACCAAAATTAGTCAAATCGGTTCAGCCGTTCTCGAGTTTTAGCGAGATTAACGAACAGCAATTGATTTTTATATAATATAAGAGATGTAGGATAATTCATGTAGGCGTTGTGATTTTGATTCTCAAGTAAATGAGTACAATGTATTCTTTTTGAGAAAATAAATATCTTAAACCAGAAACCGTCTCTAAAACAGCCATTTGTTTTTTAAAACTGTGATACTATAAATTACCTTGTGCATGCCTATTCGGGTTCATTCTGCTATGAGTCGTGAAGGAATTACCATCTCTGTGCGATGACTATATTTGTTAAAACTGCACTTACAAAGTAAGATAACACGCTTTTTGAGAAAACATTTTTACGACGCAAATATTTATTTCCACATGCTTTGCAACACTCAAAATATTGGTTGAATCAATGAGCTCTTGGGCTATAAAACGCTTTACACCAGATCACACCAGCTAGCCAGGTGGGGGCAAATCAGTTAATAGTGATCGACCGAAACTGAATTATCAGCCTAAACCGAAACTGAAACTCTCGGTTTAGTGACCGAAACCGTAACATTTTAAGACTACGTATTTTTTATACTATAAAATATATTCACGCCCGTATCCTCGAAGGGTTAGGTAGAGGTTCAACAAGTGCACCCACGATCAGCCAAAGATTAGGTCCCACAATGTAATAGGTGGCAAGCCTATCGGCAACCGGGCACTGTCTAATCCCGGGCAACTTTGTGTTTATTAGAAAACTGAAAAAACACTTTTTTTAAGTGCCCGACCCGGGAATCGAACCCGGGACCTCATGTGGTCAACGCCAACGCTGGACCGCTACACCACAGAGGCGATTTTTAAATTATTATTGATATTGTTACGTATTCGGGTTCGCAATTGTAGGAAAACACCACTTATATTAAATCCGTGTATTTACACAATACAACACAACGTGATACTAAATACACTCTACACAATAGAACACTTGCTACACTATCACTTAACTTAGAACACTACACAAACAACCACTTCTCGCTTCGCACTTGTCGCTTGATGTATCGCTCTCGATCGCTTGATAAAAACTGCCTTGTGTTTGTCAACATCTCTGTATTTATAGGCAGGGGAAAGCCCTAGCTGAATCCAGAAAAATCTAAATGTATCGGGAAACAATGAATCACTTCTTATCGTAAACATGTTATGAGTCATAAATCCTAGTACACGCTACTTTCAACCTTATGCCATATCCCACAAAGTCTATTATGGCATAGCCCCGGTCAACTATTTGTTTGTCAATAGGAGTAGCTATCTCTTTCTTTTATTTCTAGAATATTAGCGCGCGCGCGCTCCAATTCCACACGCTTCTAGATTATTCGTAACACTACCCCCCTCTTAGTTATGTTCGTCCCGAACATCATTATTTCCATTATAGATAGCTAATCGATCAACATGAACAATCTTCATGGTCCCTCTTGGTTGCTTCTGCACTCGGTAGGTTACGTCATTGATCCGTGTGATTACTTTGTATGGCCCATCCCAACGTCGCTGTAACTTAGGTGATTTTCCTTTTCGTCGAACCGGATTATGTAGCCAAACAAGAGATCCTTCCTGAAAACCTCGATGATTGGCGTTTCGGTCGTATCTGGTCTTCATCCGCTGACTTGATTCCAATGCGTTTTCACTTATTAACGAGTGTATATCGCGTAACCTCTCACGAATGTCTTCAACATGTTCCGGTATACTTAATTGGGTCTCTGCATTCGGTGGCGGGCCTCCAGTCATTAAGTCTGCTGGTATACGTAACTGTCTGCCGAAGTTGGCATAGGCTGGCGTCACTTTTATGCTTTCGTGTTCCGCTGTTCGGTAAGCCAGTAAGAACAGAGGTATGTATTTATCCCAGTCCTTTTGGTGATCTTCTACCAGCTTGGCTAAGTGTCTTTCCAAAGTTTGGTTAAATCGTTCGACCATTCCATCAGATTGCGGGTGATAAGGTGTAGTTCTTGTTTTGTACACTCCTAATAATTTACACATCTCCTGGAATACGTTTTACGGCTTTCCCACTGCGCGCAATAACTTTTCGTAGTAGCGCTGAAGGGAGCCAGCTCCTGCCATTCGGGCTTTCCCGTGTCTTGCTTCTTCCAATCTATTAGAGGCCGCAAATCTCTATCTTCGTACTGGGCCTCACGCATCTCATCAGTTTCCCACCTGTCATCCGTAGGCTTAGCTCGCAGTACTTGAACCCTTTCCTTCGTCTCCATCCTTGCACAATGTTTACAATCTTCCGCACAAGGTCGTCGTGATAACGCATCCGCATTCGAGTGAGACCTTCCACTGCGGTGTTCTATGTTAAAGTCAAACTCTGGCAATTGCTCAATCCAGCGAGCCACTTGGCCTTCCGGGTCCTTGAATTGTAATAACCACTTCAAAGCAGCATGGCCGGTACGCAGCTTGAAGGGTCGCCCAATCAGATACTTCTTGAAGTGTCGAAGAGTCTTCACTACTGCCAATAGTTCTCTTCTTGTAACACAATAGTTTCGTTCCGGCCGCGATAATGACTTGCTGAAGTAAGCTATCACAACTTCTTGATCGCCTTGCTTCTGTGATAAGATACCACCAATGGCAGTGTTACTTGCATCTGTGTCTACGATGAACTGCCCTTTCCGATCAGGATAGCCCAAAATTGGTGACTCACACAACCGCTTCTTAAGTTCATCGAAAGCTTGTTGACACATGTCATTCCAATCGAAACTCTTCTTTTCTTCAGTGAGCCTATGCAGCGGTTTTGCTATTTCAGCAAATCCCTTCACAAAACGTCTGTAGTAAGAGCATAGTCCTAAAAATGCACGAACTTCGGTCTTGTCTCTGGGTGTTGGCCACTTCTGTACTGCACTAACCTTTTCAGGATCTGTCTGTACGCCGTTTTGTGATATCACGTGACCCAGATAGTTGACTTCCTTTCGAAATAAGTGACACTTCTTTGGGTTCAACTTTAGCCCTGCAGCTTGTATTTTATTAAAAATCCTTTCCAGTTGGTACAGATGATGCTGAAAATCTTTTCCTATGACTATTACGTCATCTAAATACACTAAGCAGGCATCGCCTACAAGTCCTGCTAGAACACATTCCATTAATCTTTCAAAAGTCGCCGGTGCATTGCATAATCCAAACGGCATCACTTTAAATTGCCATAATCCTTGTCCTGTGGAGAATGCTGTCTTCTCTTTATCACTAGGGCTAAGTTCAACCTGCCAGTACCCAGATTTTAAATCTAAAGTTGAGAACCAAGACATGCCTGCCAGAGTGTCCAAAGTGTCATCTATTCGTGGCAATGGGTAGCTGTCTTTTTTGGTGACTTCATTGAGCCGACGATAGTCGATGCAGAAACGTGTGGACCCATCTTTCTTCTTAACCAACACTACAGGAGAACACCATGGACTAAAAGATTGCTCTATAACTCCGTTCCTTTTCATTTCATCTATCATCTCCTGTACCTCCTTTTCTTTGGCTATTGGGACACGTCTAGCTTTCTGCTTTATAGGCTGCGCGTTTCCAGTGTCAATCTTATGTTTGACTATAGATGTTCTGCCTATATCTCTATCAGTCTTAGAAAAAATGTTGGCATAACGTGAAAGTAGATCCTTAGCCTGCTGTCGTTGTGACGCGGTAAGGTAGCTGCACTTGTTCACCAAATCCTTAAGTTCCTGTGGTACGTCTCTTGATGCTGTACTTCCTGTCGATGTCAGTTTCCTTATCGTCATAACTTCATCACTTTGTCCTACAACATCACCTGCTTTAAGCACCACATCACTGTCACTCAAGTTGACTACCTGCACCGCTGCCAAGCCCTTGTCACAAACCAAACTCCGACCTGTAATACAGTGTGGAATTGCTCCATTGTCTTCAATTAACACACTCCTATTACCCAGGCCCTTGTAACTGGTTGGTAACTTCACGCGTACCAATGTCTTCGATCTTGAAGGTAAGATGGTTCTTCTAGCCACTGTTACCTTTCCTTTTGATCCCCCATCCATGAAAATTTCTACTAGCCCACATACGAAAACTCCTGTTTTGCAATCAATCTTGCAGGCATTCTTCTTCATGAAGTCTAAACCAAGTACACAGTCATCCATAATATCGGCCACTACGACGTTGTGAGTGTAATACTCGTCGCCTATTTGCATCACTACAGATGCTTCACCGAAGACGGGTATTGGCTGACCTGTGACAGACAGAAGCTTGCTTTTCCCAAAATTCCTCAATCTCAGGTTGCCATTGTCAGCTATTTCTGGTCGCACCACAGTTCGCGTAGCTCCAGTGTCCAGCGTTAAGCTGCAGTTCTTGCCATTAATCAGTCCCTTAATAGATAAACTGTTGCCGTCGCACACCTGGGATATGACAACTTTTGGGGCTGTTTTTCGATCAGCCAGCACCCGCCCCCTGATCCTGGCTGTTACTCGTTTCCCTGGGCTGGATTAACAGGCTGGTTGACCTGCCTGTTCTCTTCAGCTACTGAGGTTCCTGCCTCTTGCCGTCGCCAATTCATTGCTCTTGTAGACTTGCCGGGACAGTTAATCCGGATGTGCCCATGTTTACCGCAGGCATAGCACATGGGGCCCAATCTTCTAGGTTCCACTTCCTTTGATTGAGCCACAACTTCTGTAACCTCGCGTACCTTATGTGCTCGAGGTTCGTGGCGAACAGCTTCAACCTCCAGCGCATGAGCCAAAGCCTCCTTCATTGTCACGTGGTGCTGAAGGCGAACAGCAGCACGCACTTCCAGGTCTCTAATTCCATCAATAAACGCCTGGACGATGGTGTTATTAACTGTGTTAGCGTCGGCTGAAGGATACGCCTTCCTTACAAGCTTCTCAATTTCCACGGCCCATTGTTGAAGTCCCTCGCCGCTTCTCTGTACACGGTCCTTTAATTGGGCACGGAACACATGCTCCAAGTGACGCTCACCGTAGCGAGCTTCCAATGCCTCCATCAAATCAGCGAACTGATACTCTTTAGGCATTGCATCCAACACAGAGAGCGCCTGTCCCCGTAACGCCGTGCTCAGGACTGTAAGGCAATGTTCGTCCGTCCAACCACTGGCCTTCGCCGCTATTTCAAATTGAGTCCGGTACGCACTCCATGACGTAAGACCGTCATAAGTGGGTACCTTTACCCGAGGACCCACCTGGTGAGAGCAGCTTGTAATGGCAGCACCCGACTTAACTCCCGTGATCTTCATTTTCATGACCTCTCTTTCCAGTTGGTCCACGTTTTCACTTAGTTTGTCGCAGCTGGCCTCTAAGTGATCAACCCTCTTCTCAACACCCTTCACGTCACGCTTGACGAGGCCCACGTCGCTTTTAAGCTGGTCTTGTTGCGCCAGGATAACCGTCAATTTATCATCAAACCCAGATAAATGTTCCTTGATCTGTTCCCGTAGCTGCTGTTGTTGCTGAAGTTGTTCACGCAGTGTTTGTTGTTGCTGTTCCTGTAGCTGCAGTTGTTGTTCCTGTAGCTTTCGTTGTTGCTGTTGCTGTTCCTGTTGATGTTGCTGAAGTTGTTCCCGTAGCTGTTGTTGTATAGCCGTCAGTATAACAGAGAGATCAGTAGGCGCTGCGCTCGACGATAGTGACGTGCTGGCAACACTTGCAGGTTCATCACCAGCACGCATCTCAGTCTCCTCTGAAACCCTCTGTGTCTCAGCCTGAGACCTGGTGGTAACACCTTCCTTCGGAATAAGTGGCATTTCACAATTTCACTTCCGACACCAGTTGTTACGTACTCGGGTTCGCAATTGTAGGAAAACACCACTTATATTAAATCCGTGTATTTACACAATACAACACAACGTGATACTAAATACACTCTACACAATAGAACACTTGCTACACTATCACTTAACTTAGAACACTACACAAACAACCACTTCTCGCTTCGCACTTGTCGCTTGATGTATCGCTCTCGATCGCTTGATAAAAACTGCCTTGTGTTTGTCAACATCTCTGTATTTATAGGCAGGGGAAAGCCCTAGCTGAATCCAGAAAAATCTAAATGTATCGGGAAACAATGAATCACTTCTTATCGTAAACATGTTATGAGTCATAAATCCTAGTACACGCTACTTTCAACCTTATGCCATATCCCACAAAGTCTATTATGGCATAGCCCCGGTCAACTATTTGTTTGTCAATAGGAGTAGCTATCTCTTTCTTTTATTTCTAGAATATTAGCGCGCGCGCGCTCCAATTCCACACGCTTCTAGATTATTCGTAACAATATTATCGACAACAGTAGATAGTAGGGAGGTAACCAAATTCCAGGGGGAGCAACTGCCTCTCCATGTCCCCCCTCGGTACGCCCATGCGTATTTTTATTTATTACAATATCCATTCATACATTTACGTGTAACATTTTTTTTATCATAGGGCTACCCTATGATATAAAAAAATGTTATTTTTTTATATCATAGGGTATATCAGTTTATAAGACGTCTAGATGTTTTCACGAGCTTATTTAGGAATTTTTGGGTTTTTCAGGATAAATGCCCATTGTTCGGCTACGCTCCTGCACTCAAGGAGAACGTTAGCAGTGTTTTTTGGTTCCGCCAAGCAGCCGCGGCAAAAATGTCAGTTACAGTACCCGGCGATAAATATTGCACATCGACCTTTGGAAAGAGACAATCGGCTAATTTCGGCTTCGTAGAGCGTTATCTCTGTCGCACAAAATACAAACAGTCCGGTACCTATTAGGAGCTGTTAAAACAAGTATGATTTGCTTCTTTTGATATTTTTATTCTTTGTATAAAATACACTAATTTTTCTATAAGTGATGGCTTTAGGTTGGGGTAAAATAAAATAAAAAAACATTTTTACATTATGTTTACGTATTTAATTATTTTGGAACATTACAGCTTTAGTGTACATAATAAACACCATTATACCTATTGCTAAAATGAGACATTGCAATAAAAATAATAATAATTCTAATTCTCAATTACTTCCATTTCACTATCTGTGCTCTCAAAGAGGTCAATATCACTGTCACTATCAGCCGTATTTATTACTAATCTATCAGTGTAATTGTCTAAACTGTGTTGAATGCTTCTATATTCATTCTCACATTTGATTGCATGATCGCAAACCTTTTTCCACTCTTCAGCGCCGATCATGTTTACTTTTTCAGTCAATAATGTTTTTACTGTAGTTAAGTTCATACCCACATTTCTAGAGGCTACATAGCCTTTCAGTTGAGACCATATATTTTCAATTGGATTAAAATCACAGAAAACTCTGTATACCTCTCCTTGTGCTGACATATAATAGCGTAAATCTGGGTTTTTGTTAATTTTGGATCAACTGGAATTTCATGTCTGTTTAACCAGTTGATCATTTCCCGTTTAATGGTGTTTGAGTTGGGGGGTCTCAAACGTTAGTTAGACGTTAGTCTCAAACGAATGGAATACCTTGATAAAATACGCAAATTTCGCGAAACAGGAAAAAATGTCGTCTACATGGATGAGTCATATATACATGCATCCCACACTAAAGGGAAATCTTGGAGTGACGATAAGAAAAAAGGAGTAAAAAAAGCCAATTTCAAAAGGTCAACGTTTGATAATAGTTCATGCGGGAAATGAAAAAGGCTTTGTACCCGGTGCTTTTTTAACGTATAAATCCACGGACACTACAGGTGACTATCACAATGAAATGAATAACGATAACTATGAGAAATGGCTGGTTAACCAATTAATCCCAAATATACCCAGTGATTTTGTTCTAGTTATCGACAACGCACCCTATCACAACAAGTATGTTGAGAGACCCCCCAACTCAAACACCATTAAACGGGAAATGATCAACTGGTTAAACAGACATGAAATTCCAGTTGATCCAAAATTAACAAAAACCCAGATTTACGCTATTATATGTCAGCACAAGGAGAGGTATACAGAGTTTTCTGTGGACAAAATACTTGCCGAACATGGGCACACTGTGTTGCGATTGCCACCATATCATCCGGATTTTAATCCAATTGAAAATATATGGTCTCAACTGAAAGGCTATGTAGCCTCTAGAAATGTGGGTATGAACTTAACTACAGTAAAAACATTATTGACTGAAAAAGTAAACATGATCGGCGCTGAAGAGTGGAAAAAGGTTTGCGATCATGCAATCAAATGTGAAAATGAATATAGAAGCATTCAACACAGTTTAGACAATTACACTGATAGATTAGTAATAAATACGGCTGATAGTGACAGTGATATTGACCTCTTTGAGAGCACAGATAGTGAAATGGAAGTAATTGAGAATTAGAATTATTATTATTTTTATTGCAATGTCTCATTTTAGCAATAGGTATAATGGTGTTTATTATGTACACTAAAGCTGTAATGTTCCAAAATAATTAAATACGTAAACATAATGTAAAAATGTTTTTTTATTTTATTTTACCCCAACCTAAAGCCATCACTTATAGAAAAATTAGTGTATTTTATACAAAGAATAAAAATATCAAAAGAAGCAAATCATACTTGTTTTAACAGCTCCTAATAGGTACCGGACTGTTTGTATTTTGTGCGACAGAGATAACGCTCTACGAAGCCGAAATTAGCCGATTGTCTCTTTCCAAAGGTCGATGTGCAATATTTATCGCCGGGTACTGTACATATTTCGCACCTCCGCTCAAATACTGTAACAACTCAAAAAATCGTAAAAATCACTTTTTTGTACCATTCGTATCGTATTATGCCATAGTTTTATCTCGAATGGTTATCTACTACTGTTTTCAATGATTTGATACTATAACCGCGCTAGTGACGTTAGTGGCGTTGGCCGGAAAAGCGAAAAAATTAGATAGGAGCAACTTTAAACCGCTTTTACTCGAAAATCGTTTTTTTGACTTATGACACTATTTGAGCGGAGGTGCGATTTGTTAAATAGGAGTTGGTCTAGGTGGCAATGTCCCGTTATGGTGCCCACAAGAGGGTGCTAAACACTTATGTTATTTCTCTGTATAAAACGTAATAATGACGCATTTTGGGTATTTTATATAAACAGCTAAAACTCACGTATTTTACGTTTATTTAACCTGTTATATTGTATCCTTATAAGGAAATGGTCAAATCAGATGCTGTATTAACTCATCTGTGACAAAGGTAAATAATTATAAAAAAATCAATTTTTTTATATCATTACATTGCAAACAAGCAGATGGGTCTCCTGCTGGTAAGAGTCAACCATCGCCTATAGACACCAAAGATGTTAATGGTGCGTTGCTATCTTGTGGCGAGGTCTAATGCCACGTGCATAAGTTTACCGGCTACCTCACCCTCCAAACCGGAACACGACAGTGACAAGCACTGACGCTATTGCGGCAGGAATAGGTAAGGCGTTGGTACCAGACCCGGGCGAGACAATGAAGAACTCTACCACCTAGTAGTCACGATGGTAGTGACTTGCATAGCTATTCGGTCGCCTTTTATGACCTGCCTCGCAGAGCAGTTGGTCTATTCTTCAAAGGAGCCCGGGACCAACACGGGGATAAATATATATTTTTCCATTTTATCATTTCTTGTAATAAAACTCTATTCTATACATTTATAGGCGAACCAAAATATTTTTACTCCTTTTTCTGACAATTACGCGACTTATGCATGTGGAATTACCATCCCGCCATACGGATAGCAACGCACCATTAAAACGCAATATGCGATGATTTCACTTTCCATCAGGAGAACCATCTGCTTGTGTGTTATTTAATGTTATAAAAAAAACGATGGAGTATATAATTTGGCAAAGTTAGAGGTTACTTTGCAGAGGAGTACAGAAACGTAATATTTTTAAACAATATGCATTAGAAATACATTAAGTTAATAAAAATAAACAGTACACACACTACATTCATGTGACGTAGGTACAGTAGCGGTACGAATAGGTTCGTCAGTTTTCAAATTGATTCATTTAGTAAGCTGCGAGCACATATGATCTTTTGAAAATTTGTCACATAATAGACTGTTGCATAGAAAATTATGTTTAACTGTTCGATAACATGGTTCAGACTTGCTTGCATCAACACTATTTCCTTATTTCATCTTGTGTAAATGATTATTATCTAAAGAGATGCTTATGTTTTTTTTAATTAAAACCTTTTCATTGATTTGACCTGCCATTAATATTTATGATAAAACTATTGTCATGGTTAATTTCACCGTTGTTATTTCTAGAATTTTAGTGTTATTCAATATTTTATTGCAAAATATATTTGCCATAAATATAATATCCTTTATTTTCGTAATGTCATAATAATGCCAAGACCTTTAAGAATTGAAGAACGAGCAGCAATATTGATGCAATAATAAGATAAATTTTATTTAATAGAAAACGTCACATTTATTTAATGTTAGTAGAACTGTTTTTTGTACTGGTATGTTGGCATGATTGATTCGTACACTAGTGCAAGCGAAACTAGATCTTAAGTTGACGTGACCTGTTTTTACCGTGACTATACGTGATAATGATGTAAAGAATTACAGCTAAAGTTTGTTAACAGCAAGCATGGAAGAGATTTTAAAGTTAAGTCTATGGTAAAAATTCAACCGCAGGACGATCGCTAATTTTTAATCACTATTGATTATATTGTTTGGTGCATTTCGTTCGCGTCACTTAAAAACATTATTTCCTCTTGCTAAGTTACGTAAAAAGTAGCATTTTACATTAGCATAGTGTAACTTTTTAGTGTTGATAGATTTTTTTAAATTAAACTGATTCGATTTGTTACTTTGGGGTTAGATAAATTCGTTTTTTTATTTGTAATCAAAATTCCACAATTAAAAATATCAATTTAAAAATAACCTAATTTTCTCACAACAGCTTGTTAATTATTATTATTGTTATTCAAGGGTAACATTGTCCTACACGAAAAGTAGAAACTTTTCTTAGCCCAAGACTCTAAAGTTTTCTTTTTTATCTGTCTTTATTAGTTACCCGATTCGAGATTTTTCAAAGATAGAAAAGAAGATTGTCTCGTCAAAACGAAGCTGATCACAAAAATTCAGCTTACTATTAATCAAAAAAAGTTTGTTCGTTTCGGGACCACGGTCTATATAACTCTGTATTTCTATGTGTAAATACAAGCGACACTGACAATCTAAGAAATTACCTTGAACGGCGTGTCCATTTTAATCCGTGGTTTCAAAAGACAGAAGCTACCATAGAACCCTGTACACTTAATCCCAAGGCTACGGAATCGAACCCACGACCTCAAACATATTTACAATGGTGCTAATCCCCGTACGTAGTGTCAAAATTTACGACCTTGTTAACATTAGACCAATTTGTTTGGCGCTAGTACACATCATGTGATATTTTTTTATCTTAGATAATTTCAACAAACATTTGCACAGATAACAACTCGCCGTTAGATAATCCTTAATACAAAGAGAATGGGCACTACCACTGGCTCAAAAGTAATTTTTTAATTATTTTTGTGTTATAGCACTCACCCCGTTCTTGGGAAATCTTGAAAAACTTTAAAAACAACAAAGAAAAATATCGACACGCAGGATTTGAACCTGCGACCGCCTCCCTAAAGGCTCTACCGCAAAAAAAGAAGAATTTCACCTCGTCGAGCCTGTCGACACTAGCTCAGTGGTAGAGTTTCCTGGCTTTAGGTAGACGGTCGCAGGTTCAAATCCGACGTGTCGATATTTTTCTTTGTCGTTTTTAAAGTTTTTCAACTAATTTTTATATCATTAGATATCAAATAAGCCGATGGGTCCCCTGATGGTAACAGAAACCATCGCCTATAAACTCCAAAGATGTTAATATGTGGCTGCTATATATGTGGCTGGACGGCAATGCCACATGCGTAAGACTATCTACCTTACCCTCTAAACCGGAAAATGACAATGACACGTATAGACGCAATTGCGGCAAGAATAAGTGAGACGATGGTACTAGAACCGAACGAAACTTTGGAGAACTATTCCACCTAGTAGACATGATAGTAGTGAATCCACAGACCACATGAATAGTAATAGACACGCCATTGTGAAGGAAACGTGTCGCCACGATATGAGCAAACGATCCTATTACTATCATAAATTTTATACATTTCGACGGGACCTACGTAAGTTGTCGTAACTTAAAAAATGCGATTTTTGTTTTATTTATGAAAATAACTCCACTTTTATAGATATTTTAATAACACGAAGAAAAAAAAATGAAATTTCTATTAGAAGTTGGAAATTTCTATTTTTCTAATCAGTTTTATTCTTCGTGTTACTAAAATATCTATAAAAAGGAGTCATTTTCATAAATAAAACAAAAATTGTAAGACCCGTCGATTTATAGGTTAGGTATATTGCAGAATATAGAAATAAACCATGTTGTCCCTTTTCATCGTACAGAATGAGATGACAAGGTTTAAAAATTACCCTCGAATTTTTTTTATCTTTTCTTAAGAAAGAAAGAAAGAAAGAAAATATTTATTTGCAAGAATATGGGTGTTACAAGTTGTTAAAAATAAATTAAGTTACCAACATATTCTACCATTATATGGTGTGCAAATATTTTAAAAAATTATCATTTTATAATATTACATTAAAAACATTCTTTCGATTATTTAGAATTACTACTGGATCGGAACGCGGCCACACACTGAGAAGATCCGGCGGAAGAAACACAGCGGGCTGGTCTTTTTTCTCTATTTTATGTACTTGTTATAAATGTACAATGATGATTTCATATTACAAAAGTTATTTTTATAATTACAAGTTTCATATTTTGTGCAATTAAATTTTTTATAATTTACAAAATGTTCACTATTTACAAAATTTTACTAGGTACATTTAAATTTTTTAAGGACAATTCAACAAACTTATATTTCTATCCATTAATATTTAATTTTATCGGCTAAAAATTCTTTAATATCATAATAAGTTTTATTTAACAACAAATCAAACAACTTTTTGCGAAATTTATTTATAGGTAATGATTTAAGACTATCAGGAATATGATTGTATATAATAATAGACATACAATACACATTTTTTGTAAAAATATTTAATTTTTGGTTAGGCACATATAATTTCTTACTATTCCTAAAATATGAGTTACCAGTGACTTCAGCATTTGTTTTAAATAAGTTTTGGTGCTTTTTTACAAATACGCATACCTCTAAAATATACAAACATGGTAAGGGAAGTACCTTAAGAGACTTGAAAATTGGTTTACAGGAATGTAACTGATTAACACCACATATTGCTCGAATACATTTCTTTTGGACACTAAAAATTCGTACCAATTCAACAGAATTTCCCCAAATAGAAATTCCATATTGTAAATTAGAAGATACGTATCCATAATATGCTAATAGGGAGGCTTTTACGTTTCCTACTTCTCTTAGTCTTCTTAAGACATAGACAAATCTATCAATATATATATATATACAAATAATCTTATATCATAAGATAGCAAACAAGTGATTTTATTTCATTGGTAAGTAGTATAGCTCTGTATTTCATGGCAAAATGGCATATGATCTACGGACCCACACGGGGACAAAGAGAGGGAAAAGGGGGGAAGTTAGCGTGTTTTAGACATAATTGATAAAACTTTAATTTAATTTAACAACACTATATATTTTTAGTATGCAGTATATAAATGTAAGTAATTATATTATAATAAGTAAGTTCATTACAACAACAAGAGAATAATAATAAATATTCACAGGACAAGTTACACTGACTGATCTAACAAAGTAAGCAAATTATTTGCTTGTGTTTTTGGTGTTAGTCAACGATACTGATACATAGAAATACATATATAAATACAGGAATGTATTTAATAAAAAACCAAATCCGGAAATACAAACATTTATGCTCATCATCCCCGTAGGGGATCAAAGCCGAGCCCAGTCGATTGCGTACTCAGGGTCGCTAACCACTCAAACAACGGGGCGGTCAATATATAAAATACGGGCGGGAATAGGTAAGTCGTTGGTACCATACACCCGAGCGAGGCAGAATTCTACTGCTAGTAGTCACGGTGGTAATGACATATAGCTAATTAGTCGCCTTTTACGACTTGCCTGGTAGAATGGCACGTGGTCTATTCTTCAAAGGAGTCCGGACCAACACGGGAATAGCCAGTTACCTAACCCCCAAACACGATACCGTAAGGCACCGACTTCATTGCGGCATGAAAAAAACTTTGATATCAAAACCCTGTTGAAACTGCAGAACTAAACCACCTAGTTAAAAATGAGTTGGCAACCCTAACACTTTCCTAGCAACATAAACTAGGTCACGTTACATATAATATCATGTATAATGTACATTATATAATGCACAATAAATGTTTATATCATACAAATGCAAAATGCAACCTCGTCAGCGTCTCATGACTCTCACGAGTCTCATAACTTTACTAAACCGTGTCAAATAGACGACATTTGAAACTTCACGTGTATTATCGCTCTTATATGAGATTTCCACGTGATTTTTCCGTTTGTCTACTCTGCCTACCTCTACGGGGAAACGAGTATTTCCTTTAATAAAAAAATTGGTTAAGTGCGTGTCAGGCCACGCGCAATGTAGGGTTCCGACGTAGCTCATCACAATAATGCGATCTTTTATAGGACAATGGGCCCACCTCTCATTCACACCACTGTAACTTCTGTGAATCAGAATCAACAACGGCAACCTTCCTGATAACCACTGAGTTGCGAGCTCAGGGTGCCCTGGGGAAAAACTAAGCTATCTTGGAACCCGTATCGAATTTAATCAGAAGAGTATAGGAGTAGGAAAATACATCCAGTCTCCCTTCCTTTACAGCAGGAGACAGCGTACAGATAATGCAAAAAACTGCTAAGAAATGAGACGATAATGCGGTCTAAGAAAAGGGCTATTATAGTTTCATACTATGTACATTTAAACTATTCAACGGCAATGAAATATATATATGCGTACCTCAAATTTACCGCCTACCCTGCAGGGGGGAGAAGGAAGACACTTGAGCTTATTCGAAAACTTGTTTTCACAAACCTACACTATTTTTTAAAAACCATTGATTTAAAAACCCAGGATACAAAATCAGTGTCTCAAAAACGTCTTCCAAAAATGAGCGCACATTTTAAAATTTCAATTTTATTTCTTTTTGTAAAAGCAACAATAAATCTTGCGCTTAAGGTTGGATATGCAAAAACATATGTTTTTGACATATCTATAACTATTTAAATGAAAATATCTGGTTGACCGGTTTTTCACATACCCATATCTTGGGAACCGAGCTTTTCTTGGACCTGGAACCTTGATAAATCGATTCCTATAGAATAATTAATTTTTTTTTCTGTACCTGGTTGACCGAGCTTTGCTTGGACCTGGAACCTTGATAAATCGATTCCTTGATCCGAAAAACCCCTAATTTGTGACTTTCATGAAAATCGTTGGAGCCGATTCCGAGATTCCAATTATATATATACAAGAATTGCTCGTTTAAAGGTATTAGATTAGGGACACTTTTGAGCGTCAGTTTTGTTCGGGACTGTGCACCTTTTTTATATCAATATGTATATTCATGCTAATTACTATTTTTCTAATAATAAGAATCTCT
The DNA here is from genome assembly GCA_036924255.1 of Apodemia mormo. Lineage (NCBI taxonomy): Eukaryota > Metazoa > Arthropoda > Insecta > Lepidoptera > Riodinidae > Apodemia > Apodemia mormo. The sequence goes on from JAUPFN010000026.1 coordinate 20,283,555, forward strand.
GAGTAGTGTTGGATTTTTTTTATAGCAGAGGGGGCAAACGAGCAGATGGTGCACCTGATGGTAAGTGATCACCGCCGCCCATGGACATCCGCAATACCGGGGGTATTGCAGCTGAGTTGCCGGCCTTTTAAGAATGAATAAGCTCGTTTCTTGAAGTTCCCTAAGTCGTATCCATTCGGAAACACCCCCGAGGGTAATTGATTATCCGGATAAATACTCAAAATGGATAAATTAATCACACGTTCAGCTAATCAATTCGCCTTTTACGAACTGGCTGGCATGAAGACATATGACCTTTATATTTTTATCTATTACTATTGCATATATGACGACTGATGATGATTATATTATTATTTAGTCACCTCGGAATCGAACACGAATTCTCATAATCCACAGCCGACCATCGAATCATTTAACGAAACAACGAGTTAATTCAAGAAATTTAAAACCAATTACGTTCATAAGCCCTTAAAACACCGCGTGAAGGATCACTTAATCTGGTTAATTTCCCTCAAGGAACAGGACGGCGCCAAAGAATCGAGACACCTGAGATGCCCTTAATAGCCAATTGTGAGTAACCGTATAGGAATCCCTCGTAGGCGGAAAGGATATACCGTCTGATGAAGTAAATTTCACAATTGTCATCTCCTAATTACGTCAAGCCTACATTATACTTTGTATCAAGGATGTAAATTGTAGATTTGGTTTGGTTTGGTTTACCCCGTGTTGGCCCGGACTCCTCTGAAGAATAATTTATCTGCCGTTCTTTCAGGCAGTTCGTAAGATGCGAACGACCGGATATGCAAGTCACTACTATCGTGGCAACTAGGTGGTAGAGTTCTGCATTGTCGCGCCCGTGTCTGGTACAACCGCCTTATCTATTCATGCTGCAATAGCGTGTGCTTCTCACTGTCGTATTCCGGTTTGTAGGGTTAGGTAAGCAGTAAACTTATGCATTTGCTATTAAGACCTCAATACAAGGATTTTTTTATCATAAGATAGCGTACAAGCAGATGGGTCTCCTGATGGAAAGAGTCAACCATCGCCTATAGACACCAAAATTGTTAATGGTGCGTTGCTATCTTGTGGCGAGGACTATTACCACATGCATAAGTTTACCGGCTACCTTACCCTTCAAACCGGAACACGACAGCGACAAACACTGACGCTATTGCGGCAGGAATAAGGATATCAACGCACCATTAATATTTTTGGTGTCTCTAGGCGATGGTTTTCTGTTTCCACCAGGACAGCCATTTGCTTGTTTGCTATCTTATATAAAAAAAGCGAAGGCGGTGGTACCAAACCCTGTCGATACGTCACAAAACTCAGCCGTCTAATCTGTTTGTTGATAAAATTTCACCATCACCAATTTCTTATTTACTAAAATATGTCCTTTTCACCACGATTCATCTGTTTCTACAGGTAGCGAAATGGGTGGTGATCCTCCTCGCAGAATTTTACCGAAATAATAACGATGATCAGTTACTTTTAGCAATAATAGCCGAGCCAAACTGTTGGAAACAAGCTTCCAATATGGGTGACCTTGGTGGGAGGCTTGTGGAGTTCAGATGAATTTTTGTTGCAAACAAGTATTTACACTGTTGTAAACTGCCGACCCATGTGAAGGGCTTGTTTCCAACAATGTGGCTCGGCTTTAAACGAGATCAATATGTTTACCAGCTAATCCGAAGAATTGTAGTTTAACACTCCTTCTCATACTCTGAGCTGCTACTGAGATTAAGAATTTTCGAAAATATCTCGAAAAACTCTTATCCTAAAGCACCTAAATTTACAAGCCCTAATTCTACAAATTCTAAACTAAATTTAGAATACTAACAAACTCTGTACTTTACAATTCTTAATCCTAAGAGATCTTGCTCTATAAGCCATTGTTTTAATTCTTAAGTCCTAATTCTAAATATTCTAAATTTGTATCACTTAATTCAAAAGCTCCTAACTCGATAAGCCCTAATCCTCAAGCTTACAATTCTACATCACCTAATTATGTATCTACTAAACTCTACAAACCCTAATCGTAAAGTGCATAACTCTGCTAGCTTTTATTTTAAGGTTTCCAATTATAAAATCTCTATTTCTAAAAAAATCTTAATAGCGTAGCCGTTGCAAAGCTGTCGCATTAACTTTTCTTCTTGATAAGAAATTCAGACATAAAACGATAATATCTATAGTTTTAAATGCTCATATTTTCATTTAACGAGGCACATTAAGATTGCAGGTGATAATTGGCAAAATTCAAATAAAACAACGCGCAAATTTGTAGCTAAATTGTTGCTAATAAGTTGACGAACGCCAAACATCGCGATTACAGTTAGATAGATACAGCAGCAAAAAATCATTATTTTGATTATAATATAAAAAACATTTGCTACAAATTGCTAAATTAATAATGATGTCAATCAACACCGTGTTATTTTGGAGAATAAAAAATCAACGAATATTAATTTCCGGAGTTTGACTCTATATAAAGCTAAAAGCACGAGCAACAAAATCATTATTCTGTCAACTAATTAGCTACAAATTTTGGTTAATTTTTTCCTCGTTACTTAGACATTCCTCATTAAATATCTTTGGTCCTTGCCGGATCAATATTTAAGGTTTCAATTTTCATTTTTACCCCATATAAAGCTATTGGCAGGAGGACCAAAATTCTTTTCTTATTCTGGCAACTGTTTAGCAACAAATTTTAGTGAATTTTGCCCCTGCTACTTAATTTTATTTCATCATCATCATCATTACATCTTTGCTCCTTACCGGATCAATATTTAAGGTTTCATTTTTATTTCGACTCTATATAAAGCTATCGGCAGAAGCAACAAAATCTTTATTCTGGAAACTAAACAGCTTTATATTTTGGTGAATTTTGCCCTACTACTTAGACGCGCCCTATTAAACATCTTTATTCTTTCACCGGATTATTTAAGGTTTCAATTTTGATTTTGACTATATAAAGCTATCTGTAGGAGCAGCATAATCGTTGTTCTAGCTACTAAACAGCTATAAATTTTGGTGAATTTTGCACCTGCTAATTAAACATGCCTCATTAAACATATTTATTCCTCACCGGATCAATATTTAAAGTTTCAATTCAGTCTATATGCTGTCGAAGCAAGTACACAAGGTTTGTACAATTAGGGTGTAATATGTGAAATTTAAAAACGCACAAAGTGCGGACGTGAGTATTGTAAAGTGGGTTTATCATTGACCGTGATAATGGCTAAACCACATCCGAGTTGAGTCACGTCAGGATTTCGACGGATTTCATGAAACGGGATAAATGATAATTGCGTAATATTGTTTCTGTCAAGCAAAACTGAACCTTAACGATTAACAGCTAACGCAATGTGCGTTAATATAAAGTTCAGTGTAATTTAAAGATAGAATGAGAGTTCCCTGCGTTAATCACGATTACTTTTGTTTCTTTTAACACTTACTTTAATCCTTAACCTCTCTCTCACTTCAATACGACGAACCCGGTCTACAAGTGATCACACACATACTCTCCGTAAAGATCTCATATCGATTGCGTTTTTAAAAAGCGAGCTTTTGTTTGCGTGATACTGTTGTCGTAACTCTAAGTACTAGGTGGTATGATTTGTAACGTCGCACCCAAACTTGGTATCACTGTTTTCCTTATTCTTGACGAAATAACGTCATTGCTTGTCACCGTTATCTTCTTGTTAGTGAGCTAGTTTCTTAGTAATAATTATCGTTACAACCAGGACCACCATTTATCCTTGTAGTATGAAACTTACAGCTATCTATGTAAATAGCTGCTGTAGATGGTATGAAGTACCCTATAATTGTTTGTTTTTTATATACAATTTTAAAAAGAATCGATTACCAGATCATTTTGTCTGCACCATATGAAATATTCATGATCTTCCAGATTTCAAACCGAAATAAAGTTATATGATTATATGATGATATGATGTGTTCGATTCTACTTTTCCATTGAACATAATTATTTATATATAGGGGAAATAAAGGAACGGTCCTAGTACACACCCTTGCGGCAACAACTCAGTATATTCTAGTAGAAACTATGAAGACGATATCTATTTTATTTAAACGTTGCAGAGGTAAATACCCTCACTAATCTCAGAATGTATTACACAACCTTCCGTGTATGATGACTGCATTCAAAGTCGATGTTATCTAGAATGTGCATCCTGAGCGGATGCACTTGGCGTGTAACGTGGTCTTCACAGACAGATCTGATTATATGTAAACACTTCCTGATGCTTGGTACTGTCTAGAGTTAATGAATCGGCAATTGACATGTTTCATGTGATTACTATTTTTATTGTTTCAATTACAATATAAGAATAAGATACTTCGAAATATTTAATATTATATAGATTTTTCGTTACAAGTATGCATTCAAATTATAAATGTACATATAAATAATCACTAGAATATACACTTATAAAGAGGAAAGTCGTCATTTTTTGTCGGTAATGGATAAACTCAAAACAGCTAGACCAATGTTAAAAATTCTTTTACCATTAGAAGGCTAGACTATCCTGGAATGACATAAGCTATGTATTTAACCGATTACAATGAAGAGAACTATTTGCTTCTTTCCTAATATATAAAATAAAACTAATTAAATGTTTATTCCCCGTGTTGGTCCCGGGCTCCTTTGAAGAATAGGCCAACTGCCGTTCTGCCAGGCAGGTCGTAAAAGGCGATCGACTGGCTATGCGAGTCATTACCATCGTGGCTACTAGGTGGTAGAGTTCTGCATTGTCTCGCCCGGGTCTGGTACCACCGCCTTACCTATTCCTGCCGCAATAGCGTCACTGCTTGTCACTATCGTGTTCCGGTTTGGAAGGTAAGGTAGCCGGTAAACTTACGCATGTGGCATTAGACCTCACCACAAGATAGAGACGCACCATTATCACCTTTGGTGTCTATAGGCGATGGTTGACTCTTTCCATAGGGAGACCCATCTGCTTGTTTGCTTATGATATTAAAAAAATACAACCGTGACTACCTCAGTATTTCTAGTATAAGTAGTCATTTATGAACCGATTTGGAAACTATTTTTCGTTTATTTACTTTTTTACTTTTGACCACCCTGTTGGTCGAGTGGTTAGCGACCCGGATTACGCAATCAACGGGGTTCGGATTCGATCCCAGACGGGGACAAGCATTTGTGTGATGAGCAAGGTTTGGGTGTTTATTAAATATATTCTAGTATTTTTATATGTATTTCTATGTATTAGTATCATTGACTAACACCCATAACACAAGTAAATAATTTGCTTACTTTGGGGTTAGATCAGTAAGTGTAATTTGTCCCGTGAATATTTATATTTATATTATTTGTGTGGATTTGATGAAGACCTGATCGAGAGATACAGGCTATTGGAAGTCGGCTTTTGCAGTTTCAATACGTTTAAATCAGTTTAAATGGCTATAAAAATGCATTTCTATTTTTAAGTATTTTTTCTCAAAGGTTTCGAGTTTTATGTTCTGCAATTTGCCGCCATTTATCTCTTCAACAACTAAATCACCAAGTAAATAAATACGTCCCATCACAATAAGTAATTACAAACTCGTTACACCGTTAAGTGACTCTTAAACCATTTAATGCTGATTTTAACGGCTATCCATTCTAAATATCGCTAATACTTAAGCTGACTTCATGACTGAAGCAATATTGGGAATGTTTGTATTTTTAATGTATAGCCAATATAATATAATGGCGACATTAAGAAATATTTGAATGTTGATGAAAGGTTTATTAACTGACTAGCTGTGCCCGCGACTTCGTTCGCGTGGAAATAATTCTAAAATAAAAACCCGCATAGTTCCCGTTCCCGTGGGATTTCCGGGATAAGAACTATCCTATGTCCTTTCTTGGGTCTCAAACTATATTAGTACCAAATTTTATCCAAATCGTTTCAGTGGTTTGGCCGTGAAAGCGTAACAGACAGACAGACAGACAGACAGAGTTACTTTCGCATTTATAATATTAGTATGGGTTACAAAAGATTTTTAATATTATTTCTCGTTTTAGAGGCTTCTTTTATCTATATCCATACTACATACTAATATTATAAATGCGAAAGTAACTCTGTCTGTCTGTCTGTTACGCTTTCACGGCTAAACCGCTGAACCGATTTGAATAAAATTTGGTACAAATATAGTTTGAGACCCAAGGAAGGACATAGGGTAGTTCTTATCCCGGAAATCCCACGGGAACGCGCACTATGCGGGTTTTTATTTTACAATTTTTTTCACGCGAATGAAGTCGCGGGCACAGCTAGTTATTATTATAAATGTGAAAATTTGGATGTTTGGATGGATGTTTGTTACTCAGTCACGCAAAAACGATTGAACGTATTTAAATGAAATTTGGCACACAGGTAGATGATGATCTGGAATAGCACATAGGCTACTTTTTATCCCGGAAAAAATAGATGATCCCGCGGGATTTGCCAAAAAATTTATGATGCAGCGGGCTGCACGCTACAGCTAGTATATTAATATAGATATTAGGCCAGAAACTAAACAATAAAATCTCTTTTAACTTTGATAACGAACTTTAGCCCTAAAGAAAATAGTATACTTGTGTTTATATTATCACATGTAGGTATGTCACATAAATGTAGTGTATGTAATGTTTATTTTATTAATTTAATGTATTTTTATTGTATTATAAAAGTATCTTCACGCCCATATCCCCGAAGGGGTAGGCAGAGGTACAAGTGCACCCACGATTAGCCGAAGATACTTGGTCCCACAAATGTGACTTGGTCCCACAAACTTTGGCTGAACTGGATTCAGCTAGCGCAATCAACGGTGATCTGGACTCCATTCGGCAGTGGGCTGAGTCGTATGGTCTTTTAGTGAATCCAGTGAAGTCACAGGCTATTATTATAGGCAGTAGACAGTTACGTAACAGGATTGATTTTGCAACATTACAACAAGTGAAATATAATAATATCCCTATTCCCTTCACCGATAAGGTAAAAAACTTGGGCCTTATCATGGATGGTAACTTAACATGGACCCAGCACATAAATGAAATCAGTAAGAAGTTTCATTACTCATTTCATTCGCTTAAAAGACTTCAGAACTTTCTTCCTCATAATACAACAATACTGCTCTCCCACACCCTCCTCCTCCCGCTTTTGGATTATGCTGATGTCTGCTACTTAGATATCACAGATGAGCAAAATATGAAACTTGAGCGTCTTCAGAATCTATGCATCAGAGTGCTAAGTGTGAGTTTTTCTTTTCGCATTCGATCGTGAGCGCGTTTGGAGTTTACTAGGAATTTGTATATGATTTGTACAGCGCCACCTAGTGGTAAACGTGAGAAACCAGTTCACCACTAGGTGGCGCTGTACAAATCACATACAAATTCCTAGTAAACTCCAAACGCGCTCACGATCGAATGCGAAAAGAAAAACTCACACTTAGCACTCAGGTTTATTTACGGTTTGCGTAAATTCGACCACGTTTCCCATTTCCGCTCAGAGTTACAATGGCTTCCGATTCGCCTCCGCAGGAATGCCCATATACTAATTTTATTATATAATATAATTAACAAATCTACTCCGCCTTATCTGCGTGAGCGATTTAATTTAGCTCCTCCTAGTAGCCGACCAATTCGTCGATGTACTAATATCAAATGTTTTTCAGTTCCATCGTACAATACGTGTTTCTTTGGTAACTCTTTTACAATACTGGCGACTAAACTATGGAATGAGCTACCTAACCATATACAAGAATGTGAGACTGTTGGTTCTTTCAAACAGAAAATTAAACAGTATTATCTTTCTAACATGTAATCCTGGAGGTCTTTTTCTCGTTACGTTTGTTATTTTATTATAAGTTTTGTTTCATTTTTTTTTATAAGTTTTTAGAAGTTTAAGTTTATTATAAGTTTTGTTTAATTTTTTTTGCTGGTCTTATTATTATTATTTTTAGAGTAATGGTTTAACTTATTTAACTATGATGTATCGATTTGGGAAATTAGCTCTTTTTGGTTTTCCTGTTTTTTTTTTTACTATTCTTTTTTTCAATATTATTCTTATTTTTTTTTAAATAATACAATTATTGGTTTAATTTTAATTGCATGAACCTATATGTTGCATGAGTTAAGCTTTTAAGCTCTAATGTACGCTTACCTGCTTTTTATAAACTTTCTCCAACACCTGTCTTTGTACAGGTTTTGCTGGAAGAGATCTCTTAAAGAGATAAGCACACCTTTGTACATAGTTTAATTTATATAATACTTGTGTATAGATATGTTTTTTTTTTGTACATGAAGAGTTAAAATAAATAAATAAATGTGATAGGTGGTAAGCCTATCGCCAATCGGGCACTTTCCAATCCCGGTCAACTTTGTGATTCTCAGAAAATTGAAAAAAACACTTATTTTTAATGTAAATTGCATTATATTCAAAAATATTAGGTTTTTGCAGTCCTCCGCAACGTAATTTTAAGTATTCCAAATTTCATACGCCACCGTTCGCGCAATCATCTTAAAAAGGGGCCCAAAGTTTATCTTTCACGTATTATTAATTAGATTAATTAGAAAAAAATCTATGATTCGTCCGTATACAAACGGCGTCGTCAGATTGCAAAGATAAATACGTTTTAGAAAATGCCTTACGCCGAATGTATAATGACGTCATTATATACCTAATGCTTGACATTTACCGCCGTCGTTAACAAACTGCCACGGCATATTGTTTAAATTACTTGTTATGTAAATGGATTATTTAGCACTAGAACACTATCCGGCTTCTTACATAAAAAATAAGTAGCTTTGTTAAGTTGCCTTTAGGTCCCACACCTGGAAAAAGGAGCCCCGCGCAGAGGGACTCCGTCGCCCGTTGGCGGCATTGGAGTTTATAGGTGACATTGATGCAATTGATGTCGTCATCAATTTGCCTTCGGCAATTTGTATTGTAGTTTTGCGTTTATAAAATGACGACTCCGTTTGCGTAGCGACGAAACATACAAATTTCTTGCGACATATAGATAATATTATCTTATATGTAGCTATAAGATAGCACTCAAATAGATAGCTTTCGTGATTTATTTCGCTATTTTTTTGATAATGTCATCGACCTACCTATAACAGGCAAACTGCCGTTCTGCCAGGCAGGCCGTAAAAAGTGACCGATAGGCTATGCGAGCCACTATCATCGTGGCTATTAGGTGGTAGAGTTCTACATTGTCGCGCCCGGGTCTGGTATCACCGCTTTACGTATTCCTGCTGCAATAGCGTCAGTGCTTGTCACTGTCGTGTTCTGGTTTGGAGGGTAAGGTAGCCGGTAAACTAAAGTATGTGGCATTAGACTTCGCCACAAGATAGCAACACACCATTAACATCGTTGGTGTCTATGGGCGATGGCTAACTCTTTCCATAAGGAGACCCATATGCTTGGTTGTATAAATATCTTATGATATAAAAAAACACCTCTTTAAGTTCGTAGAGGTGCTTTATTTATAAAGTAGAGCGTCGGTTATCCGAACGTCGATTATCCGAACGTTGATCAACCGAACGACCGCTTATCCGAACTCCCGACTCGCGCGTGCCTACCTCCTCTCACGCCCCGAAAAATATGTAACCTAGCCGCTCGTAAGCGAGTAGGCTTGCTTCGGCAGACGAAAATTGAATATTTTTTTTAAGCGTTAGTAATTAACACTTAAAATCTCTTCAATATTCGTCAATATTGTACGTAGAATGTTTTGTTGCAAAGGCTGGAGTTTATTTGTTTTTAAATTCCTATTTTTCAATAAAGATAAATATGAAGGTATGTAAATATGGCTTTCATTCACCCGCGGAATAAATATGTATAGCTATATCAATACAATTCGATTATCCGAAAAAACCGGTTTTCCGAACACTCATGTCCACGGACGTACCCAGGTTCTGGGCCAGCGGGGGCAACCATAATATTTTAAGACTATATTTTTACCTTATTGTATTTTAATCTACAACAATAGATAGTTCGTAAAGAGGAAAAAAAATTCCAGCGGGGGCAGCTGCTCCTCCCTGCCCCTCCCCTTAGTACGCCCATGCCCATATCCCCCAATTAGTTCGGATAATCAACGCTCTACTGTATATGCAAAAACTGTTACTAGGCGGTATTTCTTGCTCAGGGTACCGGTTATCATTATTTGTTAACGTGTTAATATCTATTAAATATTTGTTTGTTTGCTCTAGTGCCCTCCGCGTGTGTTATCTATTGTTGTTACTTGATAATGTAGGGCGAAATTGTTACTGACTACTTAAATAACACGAGTACTAACAATGATCACCTTAACGTAAGTCTAATTATATAAAAAAAAACTGAACAGTTGAACCTGCAGGCCATCCCTGAAACTTCCTGCTAAATTAAGGTATTTTAAGCTCAAAAGAGTAAAAACATAATTGACCCAAATTAACATAATCCCAAACAAATTGACCGTATTTGATGCAAATAACGGTAAGAAAAGCTGATAAGATTTTTAAGTCAATCGGTGTATTAACCTGAATGTTATTTCAAAAATATTAAGTTTGCTAAAAACAATGTAATTTTAATATTTAAAAAGCTGTAATTTTTGAAAATTATATTCGATTTTGATTTTTGAAACGGCATTTGACGTAGTTTTTTTAATACTAAAATATCGCAGAATACTAAGAAATGATTGTGGCCACGGTCAATGTAACTTGGCCGAAACGTCGAGCTTTACAAGTAAGTTCTATATATGTACGCGTTATTGACCCGTTTATATATTTTTAAAAATGATAGTTGAACGCGTTAGTTTATTTACGAAGTTATGTCTAAAAAATATTTTTTTCAAAATTTTTCGTCAACGATTACTCCCAAATGGTTAAACCGATTTTGATGCAATTTATGCATCAGAAGTAGCTTTCTGAGGAATAGAGCTATTAGTTTTTGTACTTAATCGGTACATTAATCTGTAAGTTATATAAAAAATACTGTTCCGCAAAATATTTTTTGAGTTTTTTTCAAATTTTCTCAAAATTTCCTGGGCCGACTTGGTTCAAATTTTCAGGAAGTCTAAGTTGAGCGGATTCCAATCGAATGTGATCAACCGCATTTCGATCGGTCCACCCGTTCAAGAGTTATGAGATGTTTACATACACACACATACATACACATGCACGAACGCACGCACGCACGCACGCACACGCACACACACACACACACACACGCTAACATACACCTACATACTGACGTCATCGTGAAAATAGTCGGAAAAGGGTCCTAGGACCTTAAAACGTGGTGATCTGGTAAAAACTCGATTTTAAAAAATCGGGGGAAAAACAGTAACTTGACAGCGACAAACATTGACGCTATAAAAATTTAACAGGTAAAGGTAATTTTTGAAGTGAAAACTTCTTTAGGCGCGTTGAGCGTTTTGGTAGAGGGTAAAATCCTCGGTTCGCGTCACCGACATGCTAATGATAATAGTATATCTATAGCTATGTTTTGCATATAGTTTTAATTACTCTCAACTTAATAGTTCCGTTTTCACTTCTATCGGCAGTCCCACGACTGCTACTGTTTTTTTTATATATTCATTTCTTTTCAGAAAAATCGCAGTGGCAACTTGGTCACCGATAGCGATGCGTTACATCTTGATGTTTGGAAATCCACAACCATGCGGTTTTCCCGCCACTTTTTGCCTTGCACTACTCTTTTGTGGAATCAATTACCGTCGGGGGTTTTTCCGAACAAATACGACGTGGGGACCTTCAAGAAAAGAGCGTACTCATTTTTAAAAGGGCGGCAACGCAACTGCAAGGCCTCTGGTATTGCAGATGTCCATGGGCGGCGGTGATCACTCAACATCAGGCGCACCTCCTGCTCGTTTGCCCCCTCTTCCATAAAAAAAAAACAATATAATATGTTATTATGATTAAAGGTCTCGGTAATCCCTAATGGTGGTTAATATAACGCATAGCGTTAAATTATAGCGCGCTATATACTCAACGTATAGCGTACGCTATTTAGATTTGCATTCGGCGCTATAACATAACGCTACGCTATGGACCTAGCGACTACATAGCGTAGGCCGGAGTTATAACATTATAACCTACGAAGTTACGAACTACGCGATCTAACGAGTAACATGTTACACCGTAGACGCTAGACGTTATAACATAGTTTATAGCGTTATAGCGCTCAGTCGTCGCTCGCTGTTTTTTTTTAAATATTATAAGATAGCAAACAAGCAGATGGGTCTCCTGATGGAAAGTGTCAACCATCGCCTATAGACACCAAAGGTGTAAATGGTGCGTTGCTATCTTGTGGCGAGGTTGAATACCACATGCATAAGTTTACCGGCTACCTAATCCTCCAAGCCGGAACGCGGCAGTGACAAGCACTGACGCTATTGCGGCAGGAATAGGTAAGGCGGTGGTACCAGACCCGGGCGAGACAATGCAGAACTCTACCACCTAGCAGCCACGATGGTAGTTACTCGTATAGCCAATCGGTCGCCTTTTATGACCTGCCTGGCGGAACAGCAGTGGGCCTATTCTTCAAAGGAGCCCAGGACCATCACTGTATGACGTTGTGATGAGTCACGCGCTACCTCGGCCGGCTCGCGCGATCTGAGTGCTAAGTGTGAGTTTTTGTTTTCGCATTCGATCGTGAGCGCGTTTCGAGTCTACTAGGAATTTGTATGTGATTTGTACAGCGCCACCTAGTGGTAAACTGGCTTCTCACGTTTACCAATAGATGGCGCTGTACAAATCACATACAAATTCCTAGTAAACTCCAAACGCGCTCACGATCGAATGCGAAAACAAAAACTCACACTTAGCACTCAGTATTCCAGTTACACGTTATACTTATATAGTTTATAGCAAAGCGCGCTAGAAAAATATAGTTTATAGTCTATAACGCGCTATCATAAAATAGTTTGTTCGAACAATACTAGTTATCACACATAACAAGCACTATTTATTAGTTTACCGGCTTCCTTACCCTCCAAACCACATCTCGCTAGTGAGAGCACAGACAGAATAGTTTAGATAGGCAGACATAAAAAATCTGGACACCAGGCAAAAGTAGTTAGATAACAAAAATCACCTGACCCCCACATATACCAAGATAATTTCGCTAATTAGCAATCATCATCAATTACGTAGCTCCTAGTAAATTAGCATTATCCATGCTAATTAAAAAACAAACGTATTGAACTATTAGACTATTTTACTCAGTTTTGGTACGGGTTCCCTTTCAAAAAATAGACCATCTGACTATCTGACTATTAGACTATTTTACTCAGTTTTGGTCCGGGCTCCCTTTGAAGAGTAAACCATCTGACATTCTGCTAGGCAGGTTGTAAAATAACGATTGGCTATATGAATCACTACCACCGTGACTAGGTGGTAGAGTTTTACAACGTCTAGTCCAATTATGATACCACCATCTTATCTATTTCTGCTGCAATAGCGTCAATTTTTGTCATTATTGTGTTCCGATTTAGAGGGTAAGGTAGCCAGTAGACTTACGCATGCGGCATTGTCATCCCGTCACATGGATAGAATCGCGTCATTAACATATTTGGTGTCTACTGTGGTATCTCTTTCCATCAGAAGAGCCATATGTTTGCTACTAAATACTACCTTACCCAGTGTTGGTCCGGACCCTTTAGGAGAATAAACTAACTGCCATTCTACCAGGCAGGTCGTAAAAGTAAAAACTGTTTTGGAGGATAATGTAGCTGGCAGACTTATACATGTGGCATTGCCATCCTGCTACACAGATAGCAACGTACCATTAACATCCTTGGTGTCTATAGATTTCTCTTTCTATCAGGAGACCAATCTGCTTGTTTGCTATCTTATGATATAAAAAATAATATGTCGTATAATCTTCTTTTTTTATATTATACAATATCAAAAAAGCAGCACAGTATACTGGAGACTAACAGTAGTCAATCTACATACATGTGATATTCGAGCAACGCACACATTGACACCTCTCACGGACGCGATATCTCGGAATGGTTCGGGACAGTTTGTTCCGCACCAGTCAGAGATATCGCGTCCGTGAGAGGTGTCTATGTGTGCTATGCTCGAATATTACTTGTATGCGACATTGACTTCTGTTAGTCTCTAAGTATTCTGTGGCAGAAGGCTCTTCTGAAAGAAAAAGACAACTATCACCTATAGACACCAAGGATGTTAATGGTGCGTGATATCCATATGGTGGGATGTTTATGCTACATACGTAAACATACAAGCCGCTGAGCACAATAGCGTTAATATCAACCATTGACGTTATTCCGATCAGTGGCAGGAATAGTTAAGGCGGTGGTACTAGACCTTGGGGAGACGTTGCAGAATTTTACCACCGAGCAGTCACGATGGTAGTCACAATATAGCCAATTGTTTGCATTTACAAACTGCCTCGTAAAATGGTTGATGGATTTCTTCAAAGGAGCCAGGACCAACGCTGGGATTGCCTTTTTATCAAGCAGTTAAATAAAAATCAGCCAAGTGCGATTGGGACTCGCGTACGATTGGTTCGTACGATCGTAGCAAATATATGAATAAAAAATACGTTAATTGTATGAGTCCCCATAATAATTTCATTTTGTATTTTTAGTATTTGTTGTTATAGCGCCAACGCAAATACATTACACAGGTCAACAAAAAAAATTTTTTTTTCTGAGTCTGTTATTTAGTGACCATTTTCTGATTATATACATCGAATAGTAAACAGAAACGCTATTAACAATCAATAAACTTTGCTTTTGTACTTTGGGGCCTCATACAAGAAAGTTTTAATTTTCACAAAGGAAATACCAATTCTATTCATTTTCTAAAGCTTTTTTGTATTCTTTTTTGTATTTTTGTGTTTAGTTATGCCGTATTTTATAATTAAATTAATAAAAATGTATAATTGATAACTTGTTTTCCTTTTAAATATAATTGAAATTTAAAAATAGAGCTTTTCCATAAAATTTGAATTTTCGTGCTGGTAGCTACAAAAGCAAACTTTATTAGATAAAAATATTTTTTCATTCTTTAGTTAGGCATAAGTAATCAGAATCAGAGGTACAGAACTAAGACTCAAAATTCATGTTGACCTGTGTTATTTGTGAAAATTTCAGCTTTCTAGCTATCGCGGTTTATGAGATACAGCTTGGTAACAGACAGACAACGGAGTATTCCTTCCGCGAAATTCCGCTTTGCCTTTTAGGCACGGAACCCTAAAAAACAAACAATTTTGTTTTAATTATTTTGGTACATGTCAGTATTTTATTTTCTTATTAATTACCAAGATCGATAGAAGATGGTCCAGTAAATGAAGATATAACAGCTAAACATCTGTAGCATAAGATAAGATAAGATAAGATATTATTTATTTGCAAGAATAAGGTTCAGATATACAGATGGTCAGATACAATTATAATAGAATCAAACTTATTCTACTCAGTGAGTGTGCAAATACAACATTTTTGATTTATTTCCATTGACTTATTATTACTAATATGTCAACGTTTATTTCCATTAATTTTACACTAACTAAAATTATAACTATTATTATATTAATTATTAACGAAACAAAGGGTGATTCCAGAAGTTATCAATAATGTCTATTTTCAATTATAATAAGAATATGTAATAATATGTCAATGTTTATTTCCATTAATTATTTTATTTTTACACTAACTACAATTATAACTATTATTATATTAATTATTACCAAAACAAAAAGTGTGATTCCAGCAGTTATCAGTAATGTCAATTTTCAATTTTATATCACAATTCAATTTAGATTTATTGTCGATGTTTTATCATCCTTGAGGCTAAGATGTTATTATTGTACGTTTGTTTATACGCCTTATCTATTTTCCTTCATTTTACAGTGGAATATGTGCAATATTAAATCCACATAAGACCAAGTAGCATGAATTTAATCTTTATACAACCTACATACATAATAATAGACCAAGAGTTCACGTTGTGAATTTCATTTGATATTTTATGTAACTATATTGTCAATTGCTCAATATAATGTCTATCGGTACAGATTTCGCTATGGATACATGTGGTCCATTTTTTATATATCATAAGATAGCAAACAGCAAGTTGCCCCGTTTTGACCAGAAGACCACGAAGGCGTTAAAAATAAAAGGATTCCCGAAATAACGGCTTAACGTGCTTTCCGAATCACAGATAGCCAGCGTATGAGAAAATACGAATCTCAAGGGTGCCGCTGTAGAGATCCAACCCTGAACCTCCAGCCCTGAATCTTGTGTTGGGGTGGTATCATGACGGCCGCGCCGGGAAACGCCCATGATAGTTATGCACATAAATATTTTCATTCATTCATTCATTCACTCATACGCCATTGAGTTACAGCATGAGTTCTAGGTCTAAAAGGTTTTATCATTATAGGATTTCAATATTTAGTTCTTGTTCATATCTTTATGACAAAAAGCAAATACGTACACGAAAAAGCTTTATATTTAAGTCAATCTAAATTCAGGTAGTCAATGTTATATTTCCTGTCATAAAGTCATCTATTCTATCTAGGATGGCCATAATTTCTTCACCTTATAGTATGGTTATTATTTTTTCATTTGATTACAGTTTTTTTATAGAAATCAGTATCATTACGCCGGTGCCCTTGTGGAGTAGGCAGAGTGAACCAAACGTCAACAGACTTTCCGGTTTACCATGATTCATTCATTCATTCCATGTTCGATAGTGTCTGAGATGAGTGATGATCCCATTGCCGTATTTTTATGACGATTAAATCTTATTTTAAACAGTAGCCGGAACCGACAGTTTTACGTGCTCATCCAAGAAAACTAAATGCATAGAATCCGTACTTAATATGATAAATGGGAACATATGTCTGTTTGTCTGTTACGCTAGTTGAGAAATTGGGGTCAAACATTGGCTATTGTAATTCTAGAATCAATCCCTGAGAGACTGAAACAGTGGATGATTGTTTGTTTGAATTATATTTGAGACACTACTCGCGGGCAAAGTTGCGTGGGTCAATTAGTACAAATTAGGTTGGATTTTGTGCATTGGTGATTTTTTTTTAAATTTTGTTTTCGTTTATAGGAAAGTAACTAGACTTAGTGACATTAAAAACAAGTAACGATAACACGAATTAAATGTTTTTTTAATTAAAAATAGGTTTTAATAAAAACTAAAATCATCCCCTGGGGTGAAGAATAATTTTAAAACCCAATCTTAAACACTACCTACGATTTAAAATGCTGTATTACAGTTGAGGTAAATTACAACATTGTAAATAAAAGCAAAGGTTGCCTCGATACAGGCTTGCCTACTGGAGCAGCCAACAATGACTAGGTATTTAATAATGTCAGAAAATAAATATATTTTCTAAGAAGAAAAGAAAGATGCAAAAAAAAGAAGAAAAAAAGTCTGCAAACGCGAAAAACGTTAATATTGCCAATAAGAAGAAAAATGCTTACCAAAGTACTCAAGTAGCTGTGTCCAATCTCATCCTCAGATGTGTCTCCGGAAACAATATTTTGTTTTTTGAACCTCATTTTTAAATGTTATTGTTTTTTGCACTGATTATTATTACTTTTAGTTATTTTTTCATATTATATAAAAAACAAACAAGCAACAAAGCAAAATTTAATGTAAAAATTTAGTCTAAAAATAAATATTACCTAGATATACTGTCTTGAATTTATGATTTAAACTTTATTTTTTAGTATTATTGAGACTTTGAACAAGTAGAACTTTACAATACCCTACGAAATCTTCTTTAACCTACAGTTATTCTTTCAATATTAATTCTGTGAAAATTTGTAATTCACTTCCTTTACATATTAGGGGCAGTAAATGATTAGTTTCCTTTAAAGATCTTTTGAAGAATTTTATCTTATATGATAATTATTTATCTGTTTAATTTTTAGGGTAAAAAGACATTGTAACGTATTAGAATTAAATAAGTAGTATAAAATAAAAAAAATTGTATACCTATTGTAGGTATAAGAGACATCTACTTGTTTGTTATTCTTTGATATTAAAAAATTGGTACTCGGGTTCATCAAGTTTTGAAATTCGACTCGGATCGGTGAGGATTTTCGGCTCGCAAGATGGGTGGTTGGCCCACCTTGGCCAGCTTTAACGACCATCTCTTGTTGTTTGTGTCAACTGGGACTAACAAAATTAAATGCTCTCCAAAGGTTGTTTGAACCTGCGATGTTTAATGAGATGGTAGGTACACTGGTCTAACAACAAAACTATTACTGTTAGAGATCCAGGGTAGACGACGGAAAAAATTGAATTAAGCTAAAAAGTTGAAACATTAAAGATATAGAATTTAAATTGAAAAAAATATTAAAAGATATGAAAAATATACATCCAGAAAAACTTGCACTTTTAAAAAGAATGCAAACATAGAAGAGATTTTTACAATGAATTTTATTGCCTTAATAAAATATATGTTCAAATTACATTAAAACATTTATCGTTTACATTAATTAAGGTCGGATTTTGACTAGTGGGCGATCACTGCTTTTGATAACCCTATAAAATTACATACATTATCAGAGATCTGTCATCAAACATTTAAGGATATTTATAAGTACCAGCGGTATATACTTTTTTTTAATTATCGATAGGAAAGCGCTTGACCACGATCTCGCCTGATGGTAGGCTAAGATGCGGCCCAAGATGGAACGCGCTTTCCTAGAAGGTACCTGTATACGCTTTTAACTGTTATTTTATGCGCAATTAATTACGAATTACTAATGATTTACCATATATTTTATAATATATTAAATACTTCATTGTACATGCATAAAATATTTACAAAAAGATACTAGTAATGATTCTGTAGAGCATAATTTATAAATTGTGAAACTGAAGATTTTGAATGGCTTTTTAGATGGTGGTGCGTGGTTTTTTTAGTGCTTATTTATTGAACTTGTACAAATATATTTTAACCAATAAATGAAAAAAAAAGATAAAAATTAAGCTACAATCTATTTTTTTATATAATGGGACTGGGGCAGCTTTCAAATCTATATCTAAGACGGTAAATTTTCAACACTGGATGATCACTGAAATTAATATTAGTACTAAAAATAATGTATATTTTATTGTCTCTGTTTTTCAAGTTTGTAATTTTTTACATTTTTAAATAATTGTTTAACAATATTAGTACGTATTACTGATAAAGGAATTTGGCAATTTTCTTTTAAATATATTATACGATATTAAAAAGATAGCTCTCCTGGTAGAAAAGAGATACCATAATCTATACCTAAATGGGCAGATAGGATGGGGAATGGATTGTAGCCATCCGTGGAGCGGGTATACAATGTCATATGCATAAGTTTAAAGGCTACCTTACCCTCAAATCAGAAAACATCGTAGATTAATATTTTAAGACTATTGCGGCTAGAATTATTAGGATGATGCTGACTAAACTCGAGCTAACATTGCAGAATTCCACCATATAGCACCCATGATCGTAGGAATACATTTCACTATATTACACAAGAAATGACAGAAAATCTCTACAAAACCAACAACAAAAAGGGGTAAAGTAATTATAAATTAATTTAATATATTTTAAAAGTTCGTACTAAACAATTATTTTAATCATTTACTTTTTTCAAAATACTTATTATTTATTGATAAAAAAACACCATTACAAAACTTTCCTTAAGATTTATTTATTGTGTTAAGACGATTACAGCAGTTTAGAAATTATAAGTTTATAGTTCACAAAAAATATTTTTTATGATTTATTAACAATATGATTCTGAAATATTAACATAATTATTCGCACTTTTATATAAAATAGTTTCAACAATCAAATTTTAGTTTTTAAGCGCACCAATTAACATTTTTTAATTTTTGTTACGTTCTTCCATAGTCTAATACGTAAAATTAAAAAAATCTATTGGATAAATTTCTATTTTTTTAGTTGTACTCCTCAGCAAAGAGAAAAATATCTTTATTTAGTAAAAAGTTACCTATTTATTTTAGTTAACAACGATTTTTATTTTATCTACGTACTAACAGCTTCTTACTTTAAAACATATTTTGTCATTAAAAAATATTTTTTTTGAGTTACAACAATTAGTTTGGAATAATTTTTTGGACACACAAATTATATTAAAATCGGAATTTCTTGTACTGTTTCAAACACCACTTGTTACGTATATAAAAAATATTTTTTTCGTAAATCAGTTTATATACATAAAACACTATATTATCGTTACATTTTCCTCAAAAGGAGCTCATGACCGCGGTGGTTCAGGTATACTGAACTTATCTAACCGCCAACACTCACACGGTGCCACTGAAAACCTGAAACTTAAGATGAGAACACACGAGAGGAAATGAGCAATGATGCGTGAAAATTAGATAATGAGCGGAGAGCTGGCGCCTCGCAAATATGCATTATTTTTGAACTCGATAAATAACCACAATAAGAACGTAAATATTTGGATACACAAAATTAGAAAGTTAACTTTCACAATCATAATTTTACTAAAATTATAAAGGAGAAAGTATGAATGGATTTAAAGATGGATGTTTGCTTAAACACGATAAAAATATGACCAAGAGTTTACTGTGGATTAATACATTTTTTAAATTGCAGTAGTTTATGAAAAAAGTATCTTCACGCCCCAAAGGTAGGTAGGCAGAGGCACAACTACTGCACCCACTATTAGCCGAACATAATTAATCCCATAATGTGATAGATGGCAAGCATATCGCCAACCGACCACTTATTCAATCTCAGACAACGTTCTGTTTGTCCTCTTTGCATTTCGAAACCATAGATCAGATTTTGATTAATGATTAAACTTTGATAGGTGTACTTGAGTCCCTGCAAGTGTTCCTGGCCCAATATATTCGTATTATCACGCCTGGTTCCCTTGAGGAGTATCAGAGTAAACCGAATGTCTATACTATATAAACGTTCCGGTTCACCAAGATTCATCGATTGGTGAGATAAGTGGTGATTGTTAACTTGTTAGTTTTCGTGCCCATCTAAGGTACGGGAGGGTAAGGTATATTCGTAAAAAATCTATATATAAAAAATGATGTGGTGTCGCGGGACACCAGGTAGGAACGAACTTCCTTCGGCTAAACGGCACTACTCGCTTGTGTACGCGACTGTCGCGCCTGCGCACGTCTCATTTAACGCTTTTATTCCACGAATTTTTCTTACGGTTTTACTATCACATTTTTTTCAGTTCGGTCGCGCAGCAAAATCCCTATCCTTCCAAGCCTGCCGTAAGGAACTTCGTTCCAAAAATTCTAAAGGGAAACCAAGTTCACCTGATCAGCTAGTTTTGAATAAAACCATTCTAAGTACCTTATGGTACTGCATTTTTCCAATTTATTGTCACTCAAAATTTTCTTTTTATTTTACACATTTTATTAGGTTGTAGCAGAATTACTTGTTCTTAAGTTCCCCAAGTTGGTTCCGGGCACCTTTAAAGAATAGACCAACTGCCGTTCTGCCAGGCAGGTCGTAAAAGGCGACTGATCGGCAAAGCGAGTCACTACCATCGTGGCTACTAGGTCCACCGTCTTATCTATTCTTGCCGCAATAGTGTCAGTGCTTGTCACTGTCGTGTTCCGGTTTGGAGGGTAAGGTAGCCGATAGGATTGTGCATGTAACATTGTCATCTTGCCACACGAGTAGTAACGCACCATTATCATCTTTGATGTCTATAGGCGATGGTTTCTCTTCACATCAGGAGAGCTATCTGCTTTTTTGCTACCTTAAGATATAAAAAACATCAAAATAAGTAAAATTCGTTATTTTATAAAATACATTTCGTATGTTAAATAAATCACTTAATAAAATTTATAGATTACGGTCAAGGTCACAAATTATGTAATGATAATAATTCTTTGACCTCACATTTGACTTAAAAACTAATTGAATTTCAAAAGTTCAAAACTTTTGGTTTGTTTAAATATTGTTATGTATTTTGTTATTACACGGTTTTGAATGTTTTAAACCCAGTTTTTTTGTCATCTATACAAATAAATAAAATTGGAGTGTCTGTTTTTAATATTAAAATGACCGCTTTTTACTAAATGCATATGGATGTATACACGGTACATATACCAAAATAACATTTTTTTTATAATTTTTGTCTGTCTGTCTGTTCGTTCCGGCTAATCTCTGGAACGGCTGGACCGATTTTGACGTGACTTTCACTAGCAGATAGCTGAGGTGATAGGGAGTAACTTATGCTACTTTTTTGAAATTTTTCCACGCGGCCGAAGTCGCGGGCTCAGCTAGTAGGATAATAAACAAGCAGATGGCTCTCCTGGCGGGAAGAGAAACTATCGCCTATAAACACCAAAGATGTTAATTGTTCGGTGCTATCTATATGACAGAATGGTTTATTCCCCGTGTTGATACCGGGCTCCTTTGAAGAATAGGTCAACTGCCGTTCTGCCAGGCAGCTCGTAAAAGGCAACCGATTGACTGTACAAGTCACTAACATCGTCGCTACTAGGTGGTAGAGTTCTGCATTGTCTCACCCGGGTCTGGTACCACCGTCTTACCTATTCCTGCCGCAATAGCGTCAGTGCTAGTCATTGACGTCTTCCAGTTTGGAGGGTAAGGTAAACTTATACATGTGACATTAAACCTCGCCACAAGATAACAACGCACCATTAACACCTTTGGTGTCTATAGGCGATGGTTGAATCTTTCCACCAGGAAACCAATCTGCTTGTTTGCTATCTTGTGATTTAAAAAAATGGTGATGTCACTTGCATAAACTGATCTATCTAGCCCTCCTAACCGAAACACATCATTGACAAGAACTGATGGTATTGCAACAGAAAAGGTAAAGGTAAGTACCACCGTACTTAAGAGCTTAAGACCCGGGCGAGCCACTGCAGAACTCTACCACCTAGTAGTCACATTGATAGTGACAAGTATGCCCAATGGTTCGCCTTTTACAAGCTGCCTGGCAGAATAGCAAACAGTCTACTTTTCTAAGGACCCACTTGGACTGTCGGCGTCCGAACCATGGCGGGTTGGATCAGAGTGCTAAGTGTGAGTTTTTCTTTTCGCATTCGATCGTGAGCGCGTTTGGAGTTTACTAGGAATTTGTATGTGATTTGTACAGCGCCACCTAGTGGTAAACGTGAGAAAACAGTTTACTACTAGGTGGCGCTGTACAAATCACATACAAATTCCTAGTAAACTCGAAACGCGCTCACGATCGAATGCGAAAAGAAAAACTCACACTTAGCACTCAGAAGGATCATACGCTGTTTATCGTAAGCGAGCTTGAGATGCAATTTTAAGGCGTAATGTAATATTCGAGCACACTGCGACGGGCCTCAACGAGTCAGGACAAGACAACCTCAAATCCGCTTAGATCGTTTTTTACATGAACTATGGCAGTCTACGGCGGGGCGTATCGGGGCGGATTTTTCCGCTGCGCGTGTGCTATGGCGAGCGGAATTTCGCGCGCAAGTTCCTCCGTGTATTGAGTATTAAGTTATGAAATCACATAATTTTAGATGAAATACGATTTATAATTTTTGTCCAAGGATACAAAGAGCTATATGATTTGCAAGATCTACGCTATGATGATCAATAAAGGAGAATAACATTTGGATGGGAATACGGAAATGCGCAACGTTGCATTCCCCATAATACAAACATACGTCATTTGAAGTTTTTATATCTAAATCTGTTGTTTATAAAATTGTGAGTAATTCACACACAGGAAAATTGCACACTGCACTGCATGAGTTGCGAATTTACTGTGGTTTTACCCAACTGCGCTAGAAGAAGGCTTTTTTATATCAGAAGAAGATAGCAAACACGCAGATGGGTCTTCTTATGGAAAGAGTCAAACATCGCCTATACACACCAAAGATGGTAACGTTGTGTTGCTATCTTATGTCGAGGTCTTTCCACATGCATAAGTTTACCGGCTTCCTTACCCTCCAAACCGGAACACGACAGCGACACGCGCTGATGCTATTGCGGCAGAAATAGGAAAGGCGGTTGCACCAGAACCGAGCTAGACAAAGACCTATATCAATTTACCTATAGGTATCAATAATCCACATAATAATGACACATAATATAATCGTATTTGTTATCTTGTGATATTAAAACCCATCACCTGACTTGTAACATAAATAGATAGTTAGGTAGGTAGTATAATAGGTATTTATAATTAGGGCAGGGCCCTATTACACAAATATGTGTAGGTTTGTTGCGTTGCGTTTAGCTCCGACACCTAGAGTTATAAGTGGCATTGCAATAAAGAATACTACTTTACGATACTTAAACTGTCGTGTTAATTTGCTATAAGCAATAATTGTAATACATGAAATAGAAAAAAAAAAACAAGCCCGCTGAGTTTCTTCCGCCGGATCTTCTCAGTGTGTGGCCGCATTCCGATCCGATAGTAATTATAAGGAAATCGACTTAAATTCAAATGTTTGCACACTATATTATGTAAGAATATGATGTTAATTTATTTTTAATAACTTGTGACACCCATATTCTTGCAAATATTTTTTTAAAGCAACGTGAATATTACCAACAGTTATTTAATTGTTATTTCCCTATTGTTGTTCCGTCCCCCTTTATTTAACTGTTATTTTCCTATTGTTATTTAACTGTTATTTCCCTATTGTTGTTCCGTCCCCTTTTATTTAACTGTTATTTCCCTATTGTTATTTAACTGTTATTTCCCTATTGTTGTTCCGTCCCCCTTTGAAGAATAGACCAACTGTAGTTCTGCCAGACCAGTATTGGCTATGCGAGTCACTACCATCGTGGCTACTAGGCGCTAGAGTTCTGCATTGTCTCGCCCGGGTCTGGTACCACCGCCTTACCTATTCCTGCCGCAATAGCGTCAGAGCTTGTCACCGTCGTGTTCCAATTTAGAGGGTAAAGTAGCAGGTAAACTTATGCATGTGGCATTAAGAACCGACCACAGACAATGCACCATTAACATCTTTGGTGTCTATAGGCGATGGTCGTCTCTTTCCATCAGGAGAGAAACCTGCTTGTTGCTGTCTTATCACAATAGAAAGAAACTGAACGAAACTATATACACTCCCTTTTTTAAAGGACCGAAAAATTTGCGTCTTTACAAATTCTTCTTTTCTGGAAATCGGTTTAAAGTATACAAACTTAAAATGGACATATTTTTATGGTCTTCGTGATAAATCAAGCCATTAACAACTGTTCGAACAATAAAATTAAAGTTTTTTGCTCGAAAGGCTTTTTATATTTAGTCGTTTACTGATATGACGAGGTGGCCGAGTGGTTAAGGCGTTGGACTGCTAATCCAATGTGCTCTGCACGCGTGGGTTCGAATCCCATCCTCGTCGACTACATTTTGTTTCATTTAATTGTTGAGATTTTAATTGTCATGATAGTTCCAATGAGAACGAGTGACTGGTGAAATGTTACCGATTTTCATTATATTTATCTGATGTGCTCTGCACGCGTGTTTGTATTTTATCTTCGTTAGTCCGGAATATTTTGTCATTTAAATCGGTATATCTTTTCATTTAATTCCATACATGTTAATTATTTTGTACTATGTTTTATATTTTAATCTGATAGACCGGTATTTCTTTTTATTTAATTCCGTACATTTAAAGTATTCTCTGTACTATGTTTTATATTTTAACTAGTGACCTGCCCGCGGTTTCACCCGCGTAGCTTTTGTTCCCGTGTGAATATCGGAAGGGCAATTTTTATATAAACGATTTTTAAACTTAAGTATTGACGTCATTAACGACTGAAGAGCCTAGTCTCTTTGCCTATTACTGAAGAAACAAAAACATTAATTATCATAAACAACTAAATTCAAATTTTGGCAGGTTCTTTAAAATAGCTTTATGTTTATCATTTTTAATCATAGATCGAGTTCTGAGTGAACTAACATAACAAACATACATGTGAATTGATATTCTCCGACTTTTGGGAAGTCGGTTAAAAATAGTACTAAAGAAATATTTTACGTTTACAATTGTTAGGATTTTTGAAAAATTTGTGGTTCGCCTTGGCTATAATTCTAAATAATAATTTAAAGATCTCGTCATATTATTATTAATCTAACGTACTCTACGCGCATAGATTCAAATCCCACCCTCGACAAATACACTACATAGGCCGTAGCACGCAGTTTACACAGACTGTAGTAGAGCTTTTGACATAATGTACCATCACTTATTATTTAACAAGCTATAAGTTAGGTGGTTTATGGAAATGTCTATAATTGGCTAACATCATGTTATATTTTAAACAGATTTTAAGCATTAGCAACCAGAAATTATATTTTAAGTTGAGTAGTTATTCCCAGTGGAGTTCCTCAGGGATCTATACTGTGACCGTTATTATTTTTATTTTTTATATATAACAAATGATTCTTGATTTCGTTACTTAAACTTTGTAATTCGGCGATACTACGTAAATTACTGAATGTATAATCATTTCTAAGAAGTTTTAACAAGATTTTTCAAGTGTTTCATGTTTAATAAATAACTAGCGATCCGTCACGTGCTTCGCTACGTATCGCCATTTATTGAATTCATTTATTACAAAAAATGTGATAAATGAAGAACCACTCTACCGATTTTGTGCAAACTTCACATAAACCATCTACTAAATAGTCCGAACAAAGCCTGAACATTTGGTTTGGATAGGTGAGCCCGTTCTTGAGTTATAAAATTACAACGAAAAGTGGCATTGATTTTTATATATATAGATAGTTTTTATCCATCAAAATGTTTTATAATAAAGAAATAGCATAAAATCCACACTGATTATACGCTATATTGATGGCCTCTGTGGTCTAGTGATCCGGTGTCGGTGTTATCCACATGAGGTCTCGGGTTCGATTCCCGGTTCGGGCTATTCAAACGTGTTTTTTCAGTATTCTGATAAAAATAACTTTGCCCGGAATTGGAAAGTACCCAGTTAGCGATAGCTTTGCCACCTATGACATTGGGGACTAATCTTCGGCTACTTGTTGGTGCACTGGTTGTACCTCTGCCTACTTCATCGGGGTTACGGGCGTGAAGATACTTCTACTTATTATACACTAAAATTTATAGATCTTAAAATAGTGAACATTATTTACGATTTGGGGGTCTATTCTTTTCTAATACCAAAAACTAATACCAATGGTATGTGTTTATTGTCACAAAACATTTTCTATTCCTAACGAATATAATATTTTGAATATTTGAATAAAGTACAAAAACTATTCCCAACGAACACCAAAACATAACTTTTAGTACAGTCACAGAAACAATTTATTTGCATTCTAATAATTTAATATTATGATCTTAATACAATCCTTACCTTAATTAATATTCACTTCATTTCAGCATTTTTATTTAAAAGTAGATTAAGTTAACTTGAGCTAAAGTTAATTAATAAAAGTAACTTAAGCTAAAGTTAATTAATAAAAGTAACTTAAGCTAAAGTTAATTTAGCTTTTACTACCATAAAATGTGAGTTGGTTCTTTTAAAGGTTCCGTATCTAAAAAGTAAAACGTTACCCTATTACTAAGCCTAAATGATTTAAATACATTACGTAAAAACACATTTAAAAGCATTTTTATTACTGACTGTATCTCATATCATTTGATTTGTTTTGGGATTCGTTTATGAGTGGTATTCGTTCGGAATAAAAAAATATTAACGATATTAAACTAACACCATTGGTATTCGTTTTTGGTATTAAAAGGGAATACATCGATTTGGGCATTACATTAATGCAAAGATATTTTTTAATTTACAGTGTAATAATATAATTTATGCGTCCTATTAGGGGCCATCCATAAATTACGTTACACGTTAAGGGGGAGTGAGGGGGGCGACGAAGTGTGACACTGTGTGACAAGGGGTGGGGAGCGGTTCTAAGTTTAGTGACATCACAATTTTTCAAAATATAATATTTTATATCTAAGTATTGCAACACTGAATTTAAAAAGTCATCTGTATAGATAAAAAAAAATTCGAATGACAATATCATTTCAATCTAAAATTTTAAAATATGTGACGTCACACTAGGTAGGGGGTGCTCACAAATGTGACCAGCTGTGACAAGGACGGGAAGGGGTCAAAACTCATGAAATTCGTGTGACGTAATTTATGGATGGCCCCTTAAGATGTTCAGAGGATTTTACGAACGCTAAAACCATTAAAATACGCTATATTTTTCCAGGTCGCTCTAGACGTCTTCAAGTAATCAAGAAACATATTATTTAAAAACTACCAAGTGCAATTCGAACAATACACAAAGGGTTCCCTACTACTGTACAATATGTATTATCATACATTATCATCATACATACATATGTATTGTCATATATAACCTACAGCACAAGTAATGACTTAGTGTAGGTACTGCGAGACATGTCGCACACTATAATATTAGCCATATATAAAATAGCACAAAATAATTGTAAGCAAATACTGTATTCGCACAAGTTGCGATAAATTGAGACTTATTAATGATAATAAAGATATTATTATTATTATTATTACCATCCAACAAAAGACCAAAAATGCGCGCTTCTTGCAAGGGGGTTCCATTTCATTTAATTATTATTTAGTGAAACATAATCTGCAAAAATTTCAAAGAATTACTTATTGCATTTTAGAATATTGAGCAAAAAACGTCGAAAATTAGTTTTTGCATCGAAATTTCCATCTGTTTTCAATTTTCATCTATTTTAATTAAATGCTGTTGGAAAGTCATGAAAATTTTAAAAATCTACTTGGCGCGGTTAAAGATATCAAGCAAAAATTTCAAAACGGGTTTTTTAGGCCAGTAATTTTGAACTTATTTTGTTATACCATTACTAGCTGACCCGGCAAACGTTTTTTGCCATAATGATATTTTGGCGGGGTACTTGGGTAGAGGGGTGGGTGGGTAATTGACGTAAAAGTAAAAATATTTTCGGAGTCCAATCGCGAACAAATGATACGAAATTTATAGAGGTATACTAGCTGACACAACAAACGTTATTTTGCCATACAAATTACTTGTATTGCATATTTTGGTGGGGTACTCGAGGGAGAGGGGGGTTCATTGAGATAAAAACTATCTTATCTTTTAAGTTGGGCCCAAACAGTACTTATACTTATTTATACTTATCTACAAAATTTAATTGAAATCGATCCAGTATTTTCGGAGTCCAATCGCAAACAAAAAACGTCACACGAAATTTATATACGTATATTAAGATTTTATGTTTCACATGCAATCTCAAGCAAACAAGTAAATGGCTTTTTTGATGGATAGAAATACACATCGCTAATAAGCACCAAAGATGGTAATGGTGATTACCATCGATGACCATGATACCAAAGATGGCAATGATTAGAGTATAGCGGGATGGTAATGCTACAATCATAAATTTACCAACTACCTTACTACTTAAACATAAACACGAGAGTGACAAACACGGACGGATGGGGAATAGCTAAGGTACCGCGTGCCAAGCCCAGGCGAGATGATAAGAAATTCTACCACTTAGTAGTCACGATTGTAGTTGATGAACGATTTGCTCAATTGTTCACCTTTTACGAACTCATTGGAAGAAATTTTCACTTCAAAAAAGAAGCAGAAAGGTTCCTTTAAGAACGGTACCCTAATAAAATATTCGGACGAATTAAGCACCTCCACTATATTTTGAAGTCATTTAAAAAAACATTAACCTTGTCTACCTTACAGTAATTTTCTGGGTAACTGGCTGCCACATAAAATCGGCATTGGTATTGTCATATAATACCAACATATGCGAGTGATATGTCATTTTGGGATGTTGCACCATCATTTTTTACTATTTTTGTTTTATTTAAACTTTATAGTGCACAGAGAATAGCACAATTAGGGGAAAAAAGCATAAGTAAAATGGGCGAGCTTATCTCTACTTATAGAGATTTTGTTAAATTATTTTATTAATAATGAGAAAAAAGAATTTTTTTATATTTGTTTTCTATTTTTTGTTCCTATATTTTTATAATTTTTTATTAGTTTTTGTATCAATAACGTTTGTTTTTCAACAGAATTTTCAAAAAAGAAGAGCTTAATTCGTGTATTTTTTACGTTTGTTACCTAAGAGCGCCTAGTTTCTTCCGCCGGATCTTTTCAGTGTGTAGTCGCATTCGGATCCGATAGTTATTCTAAAGAAATCGAATCACAAAATGTTATTTTTTATAGTTATAATATAATAATAATTTTAAATATTTGCACACCATATAATGGTAGAATATGTTGGTAATTTTTAATTGCTTATGACACCTATATTTTTGCAAAAAAATATTTTTCCATTTCATTTCAAGAACAAAGTTGGTTCTTAAATGAACGTTTTTGTATGGGAGGGTACAGTTTCCGTGTGGTCCTATTTTTAAACTTGCTAAAAATCTTATGCAGGGCTCCAGAAACTGCAATTTTACTGCGTTTAAAAAAATATTTCAC
The DNA here is from genome assembly GCA_036924255.1 of Apodemia mormo. Taxonomy (NCBI): domain Eukaryota; kingdom Metazoa; phylum Arthropoda; class Insecta; order Lepidoptera; family Riodinidae; genus Apodemia; species Apodemia mormo. Next base: position 20,314,047 of record JAUPFN010000026.1, read on the forward strand.
TAATATTTCAACGGAAAACTATTCTGAATCGTATCGTAGTTATCGTGATCATATCGTGTATCCTCTAATAGTTTTTTACAACAAATAATTACCTTAGGTAACGAGCTTTCATTTTCTTTTTTGAAGTGGTCTTTCAATTTTTAAAGAATTCTATAATTCAATTTCATCCGTTCATAATTTTATCATTTATGGGACGACTGAGGAATTAATTATATAGCCTATTATATACAGGGCTACTTTTACAAGTCGGGCCAAATTTTCAGAGGCTGTTCAGAATCGATAATGTGTTCCATTAAAGTAATAAAAAGTATAATTTAAAAAATTCAAAATTTTATTTTTATCCGACTAAAACAAAACCCATGGATATAATTTCAATTACGCAAAATTCGAACTAAGATATTTCAATGCCTTCAACCGAATTAAGTGATCGGGGAAAGCGTACTTAGAGCCACAGATTACATAATAGTTACTATCGTAATTATAGGAAAATGTAAATGGCACACTGCCAGCTTTACGAGTTCATTCACAAGACTCGGTGCATCCAATTCTTGAATTTAGTGAGATAGTTATAAAAGAGTAGTTTATATTGTGATAATTTTACAATAATAATTAAAACGCACTTTCAATTGAATATTTAGTTCCTAATTTTAAAATTTAGCAGGTCATTTAAAAGTAACCCTGTATACAACTTGCTGACCCAACAAACTTTGTTCTACCACACCATGTAGGGGTAGGTAGTAAGTAGTATAAAAATTTAAGATATTGTTATATTCCATGAGATTTTTTTTATATCATAAGATAGCAAACAAGTAAATGGGTCTCCTGATGGAAAAAGTCAACATTCGCCTATAGACACCAAAGATGTTAATGGTACGTTGCTATCTTGTGGCCACATGCATAAGTTTACCGGCTACCTTACCCTCCAAACCGGAACACGACAGTGACAAGCACTGACGCCATTTCGGCAGGAATTCAGAGACAATGCAGAACTCTATCACCTAGTGGCCACGATGGTAGTGATTCCCGTAGAATCAGTCGCCTTTTACGACTTGCCTGGAAGAACGGCAGGTGGCCTATTCTACAAAGGAACCCGGGACCAACACGGGGGATAAATATATCGACGGTAAACTAATCTGAATTTAATCGAGGGTACAATTTCAGTGTGGTCCCATTTACTTTGAAACAGGGCTCCAAATATAAGGGAAATAGAAAGCGGACGCAGTTTTATTGCGGTTAAATTTTTTCACAAATATTTCAACGGCAAACTATTCTGAATCGTACCGTAGTACTCATTATCATACCGTGTATGCTATGCCTAGCTTTTCACTAACAATGATTGCCTCATAATATGAGTTTGCGTTCATGTTTAGAGCGGCCTCGAACCTCGTTAACTTCGACATTATCGAAAACTAACGCTAATCACCCGCTAATTAGTCTGTGGCGAATATTTGGCATTCTCACGTGATTTATAATATAATAATAATTCATTTATTTCAGACTCCTTTTTTAACTTCCCACTACGTTTGTAGATAAGGAAGTTACTGATTTTACCCCGATTTTCGAAAATCGAGTTTTCTCCAGATGTCCACGTTTTTGAGGTCCTAGGAATCTTTTCGTTCTGACTATTTTCACGATGACGTCAGTATGTCTGTATGTATATATGTGTGTGTGTATGTATGTATGTAAACATATGAGATGTTTACATACATACATTTTGAACGGCTTTTTTTATATCATGAGATAGCAAACAAGCAGATGGGTCTCCTGATGGAAAGAGTCAACCATCGCCTATAGACACCAAAGATGTTGCGAGACAATGCAGAACTCTACCATCTAGTAGCCACGATGATAGTGACTCGTATAGCCAATCGGTCGCCTTTTACGACCTGCCTGGCAGAACGGCAGTTGGCCTATTCTATAAAGGAGCCCGGGACCAACACGGGGAAAATCTAATCTATATACATATAAATAAACTTGAAGTGTCTGTCTGTGTGTTTCAAAATAGCAAGGTTTTTTTGAGTGCAGTGTACTATTTTTGCTACACTAATACCACCACCTGTGATATCTACTTACTTACTTTTTAGGGTTCCCTACCTAAAATGTAAAACGGGAGCCTAATACTAAGCCTCCGTTGTCTGTCTGTCTGTCTGTCACCAGGCTGTATCTCATAAACCGTGATAGCCAAAAAGCTAAAATTTTCACAAATTATGTGTTTCCATTGCCGCTATAACAACAAATACTAAAAATATCCCCCCCCCCCAATGCAATAAACGGGTTTTTCGTTTTTTTTTTGTTCAATTAATAACGGTAACAGGTAGACGCCTAAAATTTTCACACAATATTTAGTTGTGTATTACCTTTCAAAATAAATAAATCCATACTAATATTATAAATGCGAAAGTCTGTCTGTCTGTCTGTTACGCTTTCACGGCTAAACCGCTGGACCGATTTTCATGAAATTTGGCATGGATATAGTTGAAGATCCGGGGTTAAACATAGGCTATTTTTTTTTAAAAAATCAGGAAAGTCCCTGGAGGGCTGAAATAGGGGATGAAATTTTTATTAAAAGCTATTTGGACGACTTATTAATATAAGTAATTATATATATATATATATATATATATATATATATATATATATATATATATATATATATATAGATATAATTATATAAAGATAAACTAAATAATAAATATTTTCAAAAAAAGTAACTGTTTGTTAACTATAAAAATAAATATCTAATACATAAAATAAATATTTAAGTATACATACATCAAATGCGATTTTCTTATTTCGTGATATACATTGTGCTAATACCTAAACAACCGTTTTTAAAATTTGTTTGTCTGTCATTCTGTTTGTACGGGGTAATTACTAGAACGGCTGGACGGATTTTGATGGAATTTTACTGAAAGATAAAGGAGTTTATAGGGCAGGATATAAGTTACTTTTTGCCCGAGTGTGAAAAAGGAAGTAATGATTTTAGATCATACGAACGAAGTCGCGATTAATAGCTAGTATTTAACAAACACTCAAAATATTCAAATCTATGCTCATCAGTCACCACACAAACGTTTATTCTTGCCGGGAATCGAACTTAAGCCCAATCGCTTCCTTGCTTAGCATAATAAACACTAAATATTAAAATGTTATTCATGAAGGAGGTGGTTTTCCTTTACATAAAATTTTACCTACCAAACATAACAAATCTGGAATCCACACATTGCAGGAAATAACGTCCACATCTGAGTACCAAACGGGTTTCCCTCACAGATAATACCACCATTCAACATTCACAATTATTTGTTAAGAAATACCTGTTAGTCATTTCAAGTAATATTGGAGTTTTATTTACCTGTAGGCATACTTAACTACCTACGCTAATAAACATTTAACGATAAAGAAAATTGATGTATGAATTTTCACGACCAAAATAATTTATTCTTAAAAATAATGTATATTTATAAAATAAAAAAAATGTTAAATTTCAAGGACATTAAAAGATAAATACTAACATTTTAAAATACCAAAATATTTTTATTTTCATAAATAGAATATTTTCATAATTTTGTGGCACCGCTGGTCCTTACCGCTGGAGGGTCGAAGTGATGGAACCAGCGGGCCAACTTCTTGTCAATATGACGTCATAACTGTGGAGGTCGATGACGTCACACAAAGACAAGGAAGGGAAAAGGAAGATCTTCCCAGCCAGGCAAAGTGTACTGCCTGGGGACCGAAGTCCATTTTTTATTATCTTTTCTTGTAGCGTTTGCGATTGTTTTGAGCCGCTACAATACTCTCCCCCAACACCGAAGGTCGATCTAGTTGAGCCAGTGAAGCGTATGTGCCTTGAGTGCTCGAGTCTGCGGTGCATCGAGCCGAGACGAATATGCGCGGTCCTCAGTCGGGACGAGTGCGCCTCCGCTGTGGTTCGCAATGAGTCGGAACGAGCGGGACAGAGTTGCTGCATGGAGATCCAGTGAACGTAGGCAGTTCGAAATGGATTCCGGAAAGCGTAGATGAGGCGTAGCTTGTGAAGCTGGCTGATGCTGTTGGAAGCAGAGGGGGGGGGGGGGGGGTATCAGGTCGCTGATGGTCAGAAGGCTGATGCGTGTTGTTTTGCCGAGGGTCACCACTGTGGCATGTTGATAGCTGATAGTGGTGATGATCACGTCGGTGTAACCACTGTGGCACCTTCCGGCCATCACGGCCACACCGCCGCTACAATTTTTTAGGGTGTCGTAGTTCATAAAAAAATTATTGTCATATATTGTCCGTCGGTCTTAACTACAAAAATCCTCGACAAATTCTTTTATAATAAGACTGTAGTCATAAGCATCATTTGCAGAGCAAAACTCGAAAAAAAACTGACGATCGACGAAAAGGAATCTAGAAGCCTCAGGTGTCCATTCCTCATGGTTACCATGTCCTTACAATATCATTTAAGTAACAGAATACCGAATTGTGAATCTTTCAGGTCTAGACCACCTGTAACTAAGTTGAAAAGAGCTGATGACCTTGAAACAGCTGAACCGATTTTAATAAAACATTTCTATGAACTACTACTGCTAGAAAAATAGATTATAAATAAAAAAATGCACCCAAATCGGTTCCCCCGTTTAAGAGCTACAGTGTCACAAACAGACAGATACAAACATGGTGGCCAAACTTTCCCCGTGTTGGTCTCGGGCTCCTTTGAAGAACAGACCAACTGCCGTTCTGCCAGGCAGGTCGTAAAAGGCGATCGATTGGCTATGCGTGTCACTACCATCGTGGTAGAGTTCTGCATTGTCTCGCCCGGGTCTGGTACCACCGCCTTGCCTATTCCTGCCGCAATAGCGTCAGTGCTTGTCGCTGTCGTGTTCCAGTTTGGAGGGTAAGGTAGCCGATAAACTTATGCATGTGGCATTAGACCTCGCCAAAAGATAGCAACGTGCCATTATTAACACCTTTGGTGTCTATAGGCGATGATTGACTCTTTCCATCAGGAGACCCATCTGCTTGTTTGCTATCTTATGATATAAAAAAACACCTCTTTTCTGCGTCGGGAGTCGGGTTAGTCTAGGTCAAAGTCCGATTAGTCATCATTTATAAAATTGACTGCCTCCTGGTTGGGCTATTCGGCTCAGACCATGAGGTCCCGGGTTTTGATCCGCGGGTCGGGCAGTGTTATTGAGGTTTTTTCGAGGTTTTCTCGAAAATCTAATCCTCAGTGGCAGTAAAAGTCGACCGATTGGCTACACTAGTCACTACCATCGTGGCTACTAGATGGTAGAGTTCTGCATAGTCTTTCACAGGTCCTCCTTATCTATTCTTGCTGTAACAGCGTCTGGTCAGGCCTGCTTTTCACTGTCGTATTCCAGTTTAGAGGGTAAGGTAGCCGATATTTAGAATTTTAGAATATTACAGTAATATTCTGTACCATTAACATCTTTGGTGTCTATAGGCGATGGTCGTCTCATTCCATCAGGAGACCCATCTGCTTGTTTGCTATCTTCTTATGATATAAAAAGCCTTCTTCTAGCGCAGTTGGGTAAAAACGCAGTAAATTCGCAACTCATGCAGTGCAGTGTGCAATTTTCCTGTGTGTGAATTACTCACAATTTTATAAACAACAGATTTAGATATAAAAACTTCAAATGACGTATGTTTGTATTATGTCGTACGGAAGTAAGGTCGACCATGAGTGTAAGTGGCGTGTCTCCATTGTGCACATCTTACGGCACGATTTCCTCCAATCGATACTTTTATTTTGAAGAGAAAACATTTGTATTTTTAGATATTTGTAACGAATAAACACAAAAAATGTTTACTACTTACTTTTACCTACCGTTAGAAAGCTATATTATCAAGAAGTAATAAGGCTACTTTTTTACCGGATTGAGCAAAGAGAAATTATGATTCACGCAAATTATGTCTTTTATTGGTCATTTATTTGTAGGTTAGTGAAAAACCAACTCTCACATAGAACGAAATATTATTAATTAACAAAATAAACATTAAAAATGATTATTTTGGTAATTAATCATAGATATCAAAAATGACAAGCATGCGTTGTTTCCGTATGTAATCTCCATAAATCTGTATTATATCTGGAGGCAACACTTCGAATACCTTCTTGAAACCAAATTTTAAATATTGTTGTCATCTTCTGAGGTCTAACCCTCTCTTTCTAACACAGATTTATAAAAAGAGATGGCGAGACCTCATAGAGGGAGATGTAACGTTAATATTTGTTTCAACTGATTAATACGAATGCTGGCTCCACCTATTATGGTAATCTTATATGTGTAAGTTCACAGTCCATACAAATCTCTAAACCGGAACGTTACCGTGACAAGTACTATCAGGCCGTAATTTATAAAGGCAATGGCATCAAATTTAGGCGAGATTTTGCAACTTTACCATCTGTATTAAAGATAGTAATGACAAGTTTAGCTTTCAGACGAGCAGTTTGACAGGGAGGCAGGTACCCTGACCAAAACGAGGGTTTGTTTTCCTTGTTATTATTTTTACTGCATACGATAATAAGTAAACAAAAGACCTAGGAATAAGATAAGACAACCGCCTCCTACAGACATAAAATATAAAATGACATTATGCACACATGCCATTGTTAAGATTTGTAAAATTAAAAGATATTTTTTCCATGTTGTGTGTTAACAGCACGTGAATTATGCAACAATATTCATATTCATATTTACACGGAACCAATTTTAACATGAATACTAAGACCGGAGAAAAAACCATCATACTTATTTACCATATTTTTTTTATATCTATATATATTTTATTTTTCCACAACTAATTATATACTCTTAAATCCCCAAATTTACCATTTATATGTTGTAATCCCGACGTACTGATAAATCTGGCGATATTTGCCATTTACTCTGACGTCGCTTATCGATTGTATTATCTAAGTGGAAATGTTTGAGACGTCAATTTTTTATCATAATAATACTTTTACTGTTACATCACAGATTATACATATCAAAGTTACTGCTAGGGTTTGTACTGACTGCATTAAATTTAGAATTAGCACATCACAAAACATCTTATATAATACTTGAAAAGTTAGTGTACGGCTCGCTGGAATAACTGAAAACAATGCAGAACCACTAGCGGCACTTTAACTAATTATTTAATTGTAATAAAATAAAAATTTAACAAACATCAACAAGTTTCAATGCAAGCATTAAAGGGTAGGGTAGGGAAGGTGAGCTTTTAGGTATGTAACAGATTTCTTCTAGCAAACCCAAAAATACAGGTGTACAGATTATTATTTATTTATTTTAAATCAACATAAATCCACAGCTTATTTCACAAAAAATAACTCAAAGTAGTATATAAACTAAACATTAGCCAATTACGGATTTCACTTTGCTTTCCGACATTATATAGTAGTGTTGGTAGTAGACGGTAAAGAAAATAAGTCTTTATTATGTATATAAACACAAAGTCGTTAATTAAATTAAAATTATCAATTACAAACTACAAACTTAAATGAGAAAAGGACAAAAAAAGAGGGAAAAAAACAGCTATCCTAAATACGTTAGCTTATGCATACCTGTGATTGCATGTGTTTGCGTGTGTGTATGTATGTGTGTATGTATGTGCATGTGTATTTGTGTGTTAATTTAGAAATGTACTATACATACAAAAAAAGCTTATTCAAATTTACTTAATTGTAATACGTTACGTGCCTTTTTATTCTAAAAATTAAACAGATAAATACAATTGCTTCAAAGATTTTTTTAAAAATATTAATGACTAGTCAGTAGTAGTAGCTCCTTATATAAAAAGGAAGTAATTTCCAAAGTTTCCCAAAAATAATAGTGAAAGAATTACTGTAAAATACAGAGTAGCTCGGTGTTGTAAAATTCCGCGCAATTAAGGGCAACAATTTGAGTCGAAATCATATTTACTAGGTGGTAGTTCTGCATTGTCTCGGCCGGGTCTAGTACCATCGCCTTACCTATTCCTGCCGCAAAAACGCTGTTCTTTCCACTGTCGTGTTCCGATTTGGCGGGTTAGGTGGTCGGTAAATGCATGTGGCATTAGACCTCGCCACAATATAGCAACGCATCATTAACATCTTTAGTGTTTATAGGCAATGGTTGACTCGTCCCATCAGGAAACCCATCTGCTTGTTTGCTATCTTATAATATATAAGAAAAAAGTTAGTGTTCACGAACATGTAAGTAAAATTTGAATTAATAGTGTACTCTTAGTTAGTTTATAGCCCGCAGTAACATACATAATTGTGTTTATCCCATAAAATGCATTGTTCCCATGAGTCTTCCCAGACTAATCCCACAGCAGGTTGCGAGGTAGAGCTATTACATCTACAAAATTAACAAATCGTCCCGTACCGTACCAAACAACGCACACCAACCATTTCTCCCCTTACGTCCGAGACAATTGACCATTATATTAGCTCCTTCGCGTGCGGCAAATGGCCGCGCTTGCGTACCCAGACATCTCGACCGAGATTTGCGGAAACTATATACATACATTATACATACATAACATACGTACAGTGTGTAAACTAAATCCTGGAGTCCGAGCCAAGTTAAAGCGTTTAGGGTTCTCACACATATTTTTACATATATTACCGAGTCGTAGCAAGACTTCAACGTTGTATCATGTTTTTGTGTGTAAGAGTCTTAAGTACTTCGACTCGACTGACGTTTTTTTACGTGAATTGGAGGTCTGGCCGATAGTTAAAAGCATTGTTTGGTAGCTTTAAACAATCATACATAAGGTATTATATTGTGAATGTAGAACTATTAATTTTCCTCGATCAAAATAATAATCTTAAATTATATTTTAAATTGTTATATTAATAACCTAGTAACATTTTACAATTTTTAACAGCATAGTTGAACATCACAAATATTTTAGAAGCAATTAGTATGGATTGGTATGAACTAGCTGGTTTTCGCATGACCTAAAACATTATTTTCTCCTGTGTTGGTCACGAACCCCTTCGAAAAATAGGCTAACTGCCGTTCTGTCAGGCAGATCGTAAAAGGCGACCGATTCGAGTCACTGCCATCGTGGCTACTAGGTGGTAGAGTTCTGCATTGTCTCGCCCGGGTCTGGTACCATCGCCTTACCTATTCTTGCCGCAATAGCGTCAGAGCTTGTCACTGTAGTGTTCCGGTTTGGAGGGTAAGGTAGCCGGTAAAGTTATGCACGCGGCATTAGACCTCGCCACAAGATAGCAACACACCATTAACATCTTTGGTGTCTATAGGCGATGGTTGACTCTTTCCATGAGGAGACCCATCTGCTTGTTTGCTATCTTATGATATAAAAAAAGAGAATTATTTTAAAACTAGAAATCTGCACGCCGAGTCAGCGGCCACAGCGGCCATATCAATGTCGTAGTCGCCTCCGTGTCTACCAGCATTTTATGTTGCCATAGTAATATTTGAAATATTCGTCCATGTTGGCCCGGGCTCTTCTGAAGATTAGACCATCTGCCATTCTGCCAGGCAGGTCGTAAAAGGCGAACGATTGGCTACACGTGTCACTACTAGGTGAAAGAGTTCCGCAACGTCTCGCTAGGGTATTTGGTACATCCGCCTTACCTATTCCTGCCGCCATAGCGTCAATGCTTGTAATTGTCGTGTTCCGGTTTGGAGGGTAAGGTAGCCGGTAGACTTATGCATGTGGCATTAGAATCCCGTCACACGGATAGCAACGTACCATTAACATGTTTAAGTGTCTGTACGCGACGGTTTCTCTTTCAGAAATTGTATTGTTTTTTTATGATATACTAGCGACCTGCCTGCGGTTTCACCCGCGTAGTTTTTGTTTTCGTGGGAATGTCGGAAAGGTTTATATACTAAAACCATTCTCGAGAATCAGTCTATCTATTGAAAGAAACCGCATTAAAATCTGTTGCGTAGTTTTAAAGATTTAAGCATAAATAAGGACATAGGGACAGACTCATCCATCCTTACTACTTCGATGTCTGGAAATCCACAACCGTGCGCTTTTGTCGGCACTTTTTGCCTCGCACTACTCCATTGTGGAATCAATTACCCTCGGGGGTGTTTCCGAACGGATACGACTTAGGGACCTTCAAGAAACGAGCTTATTCATTCTTAAAAAGTCGGCAATGCAGCTGCAAGAACCCTGGTATTGCAGTTGTCCATGGGCGGCGCTGGTCACTTACCATCAGGTCTACCACTTGCTTGTTTGCCCCCTCTGCTATAAAAAAAAAGCATAGGGACCGACAGAGAAAGCGACTTTGTTTTATACTATGTAGTAATAAAAAAACTTTTTTTTTTATATTAAGTTCCTTATTATTAGACCTGATTTATAATTTTTTTTGTGTTATAATATTTGTTTCCCAATTTTATTTTTCCTTGTGATTATTTTTCTTAAATTATATTTATTTTGACAATTTTCAAAAATATATATATAATTAAAAAAAGTATGGTAGAAATTGATTTCAAATTTGACTTTCCTTATGAATTTTTTTGTATTATTATTTTTTTGACATTTTTTTATAATTTTCCTTTAATGTTTATAATATTTTTATTGGTAAATCAAATGCAGTAAAATTCTGTTTTTTGTATACAATGACGATTTTTCAGAACAACTTTTCAATTTTTTATAATGACATATGATTTTGTGATATTGTGAGGACTACACTATTGTATTAGGGTAACCTGTAAAAATAGTTGTAAATGTGAAAAAAAAACTATACCTTTATCGATCGGACATCTGTAAAATATATTAACTCTTATGTCTAGTCGGGTAAAACATCTTAACAATGGTGATGATGGTCCGTAGCAAATAATAGTGCAATTTAAACACGTTAAAATATAATCAAGGACGAGGCGAGGTAAGTGAGAATATCCTCTTTAGTAATGTAACCGTATCTTACGACGGGGGTTCTCTTATGACATGTTTTATATCATAGGAGAGCAAACAAGATGATTATCATGATGGAAGAAGATACCTTCGTGTACAGATATCAAGTCTTTGAATGAATGAATAATCGCCTTTGAATGAATGAATAGTCACCTATGTGGTCTAGTGATCCGGTGTCGGAGTTGATCACATGAGGTCCCGGATTCGATTCCCAGGTCGGGCAATTCAGAAATGTGTTTTTTTCCTGATAAAAACAATGTCGCCCGGGATTGGAAAAAGTGCCAGGTTGGCGATAGGCTGACATCACGTTGTGGGACTAAGTATCTTCAGCTAATGGTTGGTTCACTTGTTGTACCTCTGCCTACAACTTCGGGGATTCGGGCGTGAATACACTTTTTTACAGATATCAAACTCTTCTGGATTAATGACCCAAAGTGAATCTTGGCGTCCGAATCCAGAGCTCTCCACTTTGCACGATCTTGCGCAATATATATTTACTAGGTGGTAGATCTGCGTTATTTTGCCCGGGTCTGGTACCACCGCCTTACCTATTCCTACCGCAATAGCGTCAGAGCTTGTCGCTATCGTGTTCCGGTTTGGAGGGTAAGGTAGCATGCATGTGGCATTAGACCTCGCCATAAGATAGCAACGCACCATTAACATCTTTGGTGTCTATAGGTGATGGTTGACTCTTTCCAACAGGAGACCCATCTGCTTGTTTGCTATCTTACGATATAAAAAAATAATTACCGCCAATTGTTGGCTTGGATCTCACACAAGTCTGTTTCCATCACATCACTCCGGCGGTACCTGGGGCGACCCACTGATCTCCAGCCAGTAGGTCGACCCAGGAAGCTCTCTTAACTCCTCCATCTTCCCCCATGCCTTCGAAGTGTCCGAGCCACCGCAGCCGATGTGATTTGGTAACGCAAACGACATTTGGCTAAGAGACTACATCTTAAACTTCGGCATTTGTTTTTACTTACCAGCTGCCGCCGGGCTTTTAGTTGGTCCCAAAATCTTACGGTAGATTTATAGATACCAGTATTGCTAATGTTGCTTTCAATGATAAGCCCTTATTGAGTGAAAACTCAACTCTCCTGAAAATGCTCCGGTTACGAAGTGAAGCGTGCGTTTATAAATGATATCTCCATCTATATTAATATTATAAAGGCGAGTTTGGATGGATGAATGTTTGTTACTCAATCACGCAAAAACTACTGAACAGATTTGGATGAAATTTGGCACATGGATCATGACCTAGAATAACACATACGTTACTTTTTATCCCGGAAAAATTTGTTGTTCCCGCGGGATTCACCAAAAACTTTTATAATGCAGTGAACTGTATGGTGCAGCTCAATTTAAAAAAAAATAAAAATCAAAAATTGTAAAATAACATTTGTTCGTTTGATTCGATTCGATACGAACTACTTTTGTTTCGAATCGATTCGAAGTAGTGCAAGATTTAAATCGATGCAAAAAGTACTTAGTATCGAAACAAAAGTATCGACTCGTATTAACTTGTACCGGAATGACCCTAGATATGACGTACAGAAGACAAACTACAACTTTTTTAATTAAAAAAGAAAATTACGATGTTTTTACGAGGCAGTAAATTAAATAACACCGCCGACAATTATCTGTAATATCATGGGTACCTTATTTTGTTTTCAGTTAAAATTACATGCCCAGTTTTCGCACAGTCGGAGTTATTATTGGATTTCACGGAAATAAGACGACACGAAGTTTGAGTCCTCCAGCGTCTCTACCAAAGTAGATACCGCTAAATCACTCAGGCAACTACTGACTAGGTATTGACCCGGGCTCCTTTGAAGAAGGCCAATAGCTGATCTGCTGGGCAGGTCGTAAAAGGCGACCGATTGCCTATACGTATCACTACCATCGTGAGCGTGACTACTAGGTGGTAGAGTTCCCCAACCTACCTGGTACACCGCCTGGGTATTTCGTACCACCGCCTTACTTATTCCTACCACAATATCTTCAATGCTTGTCATTGCCGTGTTTCGGTTTGGAGGGTAAGGTAGCCCGTAAACGGATGCATGTGACAGTGCCATCTCCTAACACGGAGAGCAACGCGTCATTAACATCTTTAGTGTCTATAGGCGATGGTTTTCATTCTCATCTGGAGAGTTATCTACTTGTTAATTGACAGACAGACACACAAAAATTTAAAAAATGTTTAGTTATTAGTATCGTAAATTAACATACAGCATTTGAAAAAAACCTAGTTATTTTAAAATCAGAGATATATACATCAATTTTATTTATATGTATTAGGCCGTGGACTCAGGAAGATTTTTATTTTTTGAAAAACATTAAAAACAACAAAGAAAAATATCGAAGCGCAGGATTTGAACCTGCGACCTCCCCTAAGGCCGGGAAGCTCTCCCATGAGCTAGTGTCGACAGGCTCGACGTGGAAAATTTTTTCTTTGCTATATGATCGATTCCATCGACGTACTGAGTGCTAAGTGTGAGTTTTTCTTTTCGCATTCGATCGTGAGCCCGTTTCGAGTTTACTAGGAATTTGTATGTGATTTGTACAGCGCCACCTAGTGGTACACTGGTTTCTCACGTTTACCACTAGGTGGCGCTGTATAAATCACATACAAATTCCTAGTAAACTCCAAACGCGCTCACGATCGAATGCGGAAAGAAAAACTCACACTTAGCACTCTGATCGCTAGATATACATACGTATAACTACTCGTAATTAAATGAGTTCATCGTTACAGACGAAATTCACATTTATGATCCCGCGTGTCGATATTTTTCTTTGTTGTTTTTAAAGTTTTTCAAAAAATAAAAATGTTCCTGAGACCACGGCCTAATACATATAAATAAAGTTGAAGTATCTATCTCTGATTTCAAAATAACTAGGTTTTTTTCAAGTTTTTCAAGTTTTCCCAAGCACGGGGTGAGTGCTATAACACAAAAATAATTTTTGTTTTTGGTTAATGTTTGTAAACGGCTTCGTTTTGACGAGACACCCATCTTTTCTCTCTTAAAAAATAATAAAAAGAAAATTGCTTTCGTAAAATCCCCCCGTCTTGGTCCCGGGCTCCTTTGAAGAATAGGCCAACTGCCGTTCTGCCAGGCAGGTCGTAAAAGGCGACCAATTGGCTTTACGAGTTACTACCATCGTGGCTACTAGATGGAAGAGTTCTGCATCGGCTCGAACGGGTCTGCTACCACCGCCTTACCTATTCCTGCCGCAATAGCGTCGGTGCTTGTCGCTGTCGTGTTCCGGTTTGGAGGGTAAGGTAGCCGGTAAACTTATGCATGTGGCATTAGACCTCGCCACAAGATATCAACGCACCATTAACACCTTTGGTGTCTATAGGCGAAGGTTGACTCTTTCCATCAGGAGACCCATCTGCTTGTTTGCTATATGATATGATAAAAAAAAATCTACAACTTTAGAGTGTCGGACTAAGAAATGTTTCCACTTTACGTATAAGACAAAATTACCCTCGAATTATAATAATAATTAACAAGCTTTTGTGAGCACATTAGTTTGTTATTAATCAATTTAAAAATCTCACAATTCATTTACCCGATTCGAGATTTTTCGAAGATAGAAAAGATGGGCGTCTCGTCAAAACGAAGCTGTTCACAAAATTTCAACTTGTTATTAATAAAAAAAATGTTCCTGAGATCACGGACTATATATAGATATTATTAACGATGTGACTATTTGTACAGGTACTGGACGAATAAATTATATTTATTCGTACATTTATTCTTTTTTTTTAAATTTAGAATATGAATTGGATGGATGATTAGCTTGTTTTTTAAGAATGAGTATATTCATACGGATATTATTATTTTTTTATTTTTAAATTTATTACTAAGAATTTTTTTTTAATAATAAATTTATTCTAAATAAACGTGAGTATGATTGTTGTGTGTTCTTAGTGGAACGCACCGTATGGAATTATGATTTGATTGGTGTAATGTATATTGTGATTGGTGAACAAAAGGAGGTAATTATAATTTAAATACTCAATTTTTATTTTTATTTTTATGTAAATTTCAATGGAAAAGGTAAGCTATTAATTCTTCTTTTTTTTTTAATTAAAAATAATTATTTTTATAAAAAAGTTTCATTTGTTTATATTTCTGTCATTCTGTCATAAACTATTTATACTAAAATAATTCAATTTGAATTTATTTTGTAGTTTTTTTGAGATTTCTCAAAATCTACCGGTTCGAATCGGTCCAAAGTATATTCAAAATCCAAGTTTGGTCAAGCCCTTTCGAATGGCACTAACTGCGAAGAAATCGGTCAAGCCGTTCAAAAGTTATAAGAAGGTCACATACATACATACATACATACATACATACATACACACATACATACAGACAGACATACGGATATCATCGCGAAAACATTCAGGGAAGCTTCCTATAGGACCTCAAAACGTCGAGATCTGATGAGAACTCAGTTTTCGAAAAACTCGGTAAAACCAATAACTTCCCGGGTTGCGGTCAACCAGTCAGATCGACAGCATTTCGAATTATCAAAACTCCAGAAAATTAAAAATTCCGCGACATTCAAAGTTTATAAAATACATTAGCTTAAATAGAATACCAGCCAAAAATAATTATTCGTACTTCTGTACGAATAATAATAAATTGTTTGTCCAGTACCCGTATTAATAATTATAAATTATTCGTACGGTAACCGTATTAATAATTATTAATTATTCGTACGGTAACCGTATTAATAGACTCAGCCTATTATTAAAGTATGATATGTATAGAAAATAAATAAAATACCGTGCGAACATTTTTTTTTCGCACGGGTTAAAAATTAAAAAGAAAAATTTTGCACGGCGCCATTTAGTATTTTCCAAGTATCATAGAATACTGTATTGATGTATCACCCACAGATGGCACTCCGGTCGATCGTTATAAAAATTATATTTAATTAATTTTTTATTAAAAAGTTTTTTTTTTAATTTTTTAAATATTTTTCGCTCAAAGTAGAAAACATAAGCTTTAACTGGTTATTTTTTTTTTGGTGAAGTAGTTAGAGATCGAGCCACTCCAGGAAAAAACTAGTTTTATTTTTTGAAAAACTTTTAGAAATAATATACATGATACGATTATATATAAAAATATATGGGACTCGATTATATATAAAAAATATGGGACTAAGTCGGCTAATCGTGAGTGCACTTGTTGTACCTCTGTCTACCACTTCGGGGATACGGGCGTGAAGATACTATTTTATACATAAAAAAATAACTTTGTTCAAGTCAAATTTTCATTCAGTTACTACATAATGTGAAAATTATTTATGATTTTTTTATCACCCAATAGAATAGAAGATTTCCTCGCAATAAAAATGACTTAATTGTCCCAATAACAAATTTTGATGACTTCCGTTCAGAATTTATTTAATTTAAACCTATTGCCCTAAACAAGATTCTGCATTTCCCACGGGATTAACATATTTAACCGCAATTAATTACGTTATCCTAGCCTCATAATTGCCAATTATGATATTAAATGGTTACAAAATGAGTTAACTCCAGCAAAAAATCTCAGTTAATAATTCATCAGATCGATTTTTTGTATGAAGAACAATTTATTCTAATTATAAATAGCTATTGTTTTTATGAGAATCAGAGATTATCCATTTTTGCACGCCTCATAGGAGGAACGTAAAGAGAGAGCTTTACTCTCAACATGTCAAGGTCAATCATTTTTCACTTTCACATTTCACGGGACTTAAACTTTATAAGGGCACAGACATAAAAAATAACCATTATATTAATACCTTTAAACTTAAAAAAATACTTGACAAGTGATATATAATATAAAAAAACTGATTTAAAAAATAATCGTGGACTTTCGGATGTCTGTGTGTTTTTTTTACATCATAAGATCGCAAACAAGCAGATGGGTCTCGTGTAACGTGTTCGATAATCCGTTACATTTCGATTGCCGGCTTCGATTATTCAGTCCCAATGGGCCATCACTAGTGGGACGCGCCGCCGTTGGTATTGCTCCATTCCACCGCAGAGAGATATAAAAGCGCACCGGCAACGTCGACACGCCCTTTTCCTTAATCTGGGAACCTTCAGCGCGCTCGCTGGGTTGACTGGTTTGATCGAGGCTTGTGGCGTTTCATCCTTCTACTCCGCGTGGCGGATGTGAATACGGCCTCCATCGTGGTGCTGCCGTAGGAGTGCCGACTAAAGAAACCACCGATTCCTCGAGCCCCAGCTAAGTACAAGACCGTCCCCATCGCGCCGAATGAAAAACTATAATGCCAACTTTCTAGTTTTTCCCACTCAATTTTTTTTAAATATTTCGACTCTGAGATTAATTAATTATTATTAAAAATTATATGAAGAAATCAGAATACAGAGTTACGCTTTTAACTGAGTAAGCATTTTTCTATTTCCTAAATCCCTCGGGACCCGTCACACTCGTGACAGAAAGCATCAACTATCGCCTATGTACACTAAAGATGTTAATGGTGCGTTGCTATCTTGTAGCGAGGTATAATGCCACATGCAAACGTTTACCGGCTACCTTACTCTCCAAACCGGAACACGACAGTGACTAGCACTGACGCTATTTCGACAGGAATAGGTAAAGCGGTGATCCAGATCCGGGCGAAACAATGTAGAACTCTACTGTCTATCATCATCAATGTTCATGGGGGTTGTTGTACTGAGAATTATTATCTATACTCTAGCCAAATTCAATGACATGCAAAAAAAAACAATTTAGGGTCATCACAAATCAATTTATAGTTTTTTTAGAACTCTTTTTCTGACCAGATTACTTTATTTAGTAAGGATTTAGAAGATAATTTTTACTGCCATATATCACTAGAAAAACTTACAACAGGGGATTTGGGGGGAGGGGACTTCGGGATTTATCAATGACGAATATTTTATTTTTTTACATTAATTCAACATTTTTCAACTATCGATTTTATAGCTAATAAAACAATTTAGAGCTCAAAAGTTACGTTGAATGTTATTCGAAAGATAAAAGTCGGTCATCATTTTGAAAAAATATACATCTTTTTGAAGATTAAATTACAAAGTATAATTTTTAAAAAAACTTTTGAAACTCTTCGAACTCTATGTTTAGTTTTTTTCTTTGAGTTTTTTTTTACGCACATCACTTTGCTGATTTTTTAACGCACATCACTGTGTTTCTTTAAGAACCCGCGACAGACTATAGTTATCTCTTTCGATCAGGAGAGCCATCTGGGTGTTTTCCGTCCTATACGTCATACTCATGAGTAAAACATTACAATCAATTGATATAAAAATATTGATACAATATATATATATATATATATATATATATATATATATATATATATATATATATATATATATATATATATATATATTAGACACAGCAACAAAATTATAACTAAAATTTTGAAAAATATTTTTTAGGGTAGCTCCTCTACATGTAAAATGGGATTTTTTAAATATACCTGATATACGGAATATTAAGAAGTATATACATCTAATATTCCACTCATTACTCATTAGTATATAGGAGATGGCAGCCCTAGCCACATGATTAAAAAGTAGGAAATTGTCGTAATTTTATCGATTCAAACGCGCGTATAAAGCCAATGTAAGCAGTGTTACATCAACCGTATTAAAAAAAAATTTATTACTGTTGAGGGGTCTAGGAAAAACGCAGAGATTTCTGTGTAAAATATAAATGCGCGATTGCAATGTGTCTGTATCGCTGTGTTATCGCGTTTATATAAATGCGCGCCATCGAGTATGTAACCAGAAGAGTAGCTATGTTGTTTGTTTTGTTAGAAAACAAATTCCGCCAAAACACTACGCCAGTTGTAATGCTGTGATTGGCCGACTCAAAATTAATGTGAAAATAACGCAGCAATAGTAAACGCATATTGAATAAAATGAGATAGTTGTACATAGGTTACACCTAGGCAAGAGCAAGCCGCATAAACAAGTGTCCACGTGTTTCGTGTTATCTGTCCAGTTTAACTTGAGCCATATTATATGAAAGTAAATTAAAATAAAATCAATGTTTATTGAATCCGATGAAACGTAATTCCGTTTGTTTAAAATTCAACGTTTTGCTGCTTTTTCCACACCATCTAATAGAACAACACGACATTATGCGGTATAATATACCAAACTTTGAACATTTTCGAGAGTATCGGGGACATACACACAGATCACTTGTTGGTACGGTACTACTTTACTGTGAGCGTGAATTGCTATTTATCAGTGGCAAAACACTGACCAGTTTCGGAATTAGATGGCTCATATTGCTACTCTATTAGGTTACATGCTCGATGATGCGCGCTTACAGCGTCACTAAATTTTTGAACGTATGCAAACTGCAAATGTTTACTTTTTGCGTCTCAATTTCGTGTAAAGTGCGTTAGAGCGCGTCACCTACATGTCGTCGACGCTTTTAAAATATACTGTGTGCAAAGGCCCTTAGATATTTTTTGTAATAATGTACAGGAAACTGAACGCTATTACTGGTAATTGCCCGTGGAATAAAATATATAAATAGTTTGACCTTAGTTCTGGAAATATATTTTTAAGGATCCGTACCCAAACGGTGTGAACCCAACCCAAAAATTGAGTTGAATACTCAATTTTTGAGATCTAAAATATTAATTAGCTAAATAATCGATAAGTTAAAAATTTTCGAAGCATTGTCAAAAAACATTTGTTTCAAAAAGTTTCGTGATTGATAACTTCCAAACAAATTAACTGATTTTGGTCCAATTAACGGTTTTTGACGCAGTTTTATTTCAAAAATATTATGTCAGTTTGCTAAAAACGATGTAATTTTAATATTTGAAAAGCTGTAATTTTTGAAAATGAGATTCGATTTTGATTTTCCAAACGGCATTTGACGAAGTATTTTTAGTACTAATATAGAAAAATGTTGAAAAATTTCGAAGTTATGTCGAAAAAATACTTTTTTCAAATTTTTTCGTCAACGATTACTCCCAAACGAATAAACCGATTTTGATGAAAGAACACGGGCCGTTTTAGTTTTGAACATCCCTTGTGTGTCTTTGGAAGTGACAAATATTAAATTAAGTGGAATAATTTTATACGTTTTTTTAATCAATAAAACAAAATATATATCTAGGAATAATTACATAAAAAATATAAAGACTTTGATTGACTTCTGCTATCTTAAATGTTACCATTGTACAAATACAAAACATTTTATTTCATGTACTTTAAATATAATTAAGTTAATATACAATCATATTTATTACATATAATTACCAAATTAAAATGCTCACTGTTTTATACAAAAGAATAGTTTAAAGCAAATAGCTTTCTTTATTATTTTACAGCAATGACTACCGACGTTCGTGACTGAGAGTTCCTCTGACAACAGTATGTGTAATTTATGGTAAATGGTTATTGGGTATGTCAAGTGTCATCATGTCATTATTTTGCATCTGACAAGTGACAATTTATCATTTGTCAATAAAAATCGTAACCACACAGTATAAGGAGAGAACTAAATGTTTACGTTAATCTAAATTCCAACTTTATCTTTATGTAACTATTATTTCCCAAGCTTAAAAAATCTATATATATAAAAATCAATCCCTATTTTCCTTGGTCACGACATCACGCCTGAATGGCTGGACCAATTTCGGTAAACTTTTTTTTGTTGTGTTTGTAATTGTAAGGAGAAGGTTCTTATAAAAGAAAATATTAAGAAAATTGCGCGGAAAATTAGAAAATTTAAGAATACTTAACCACCATATAAAGTTTAATGACATTTTGGCTGCGTGGAAGGACAATCTCGTAGTCTTATATAAATTACGTGTCACGTTGTTTGTCCGCTATGGATTCCTAATATGTAAGGCAAAACAACGTTTGCCGGGTCAGCTAGTATATAATAAATGTGGATAAGTTGAAGAGTTAATATTGAATCTTACGGAATATATGAAACCTTAAGGTGATTCGTCAAAAAAATGATGTATGGAGTCTTGCCCGTCTTCTTTGTGCATTAGACGTAGATTTCGAGGTATATTTGTACTCAATCGGCACATTAACCTGGAAGTTATATTAAGTATACTGTTTCGTCAAAATTATTTTGAGGCTGTTTAAAAATTTTTCAAATCTTCTGTGCCGTCTTGGTTCAAATTTTCAGGAAGTCTATGTTGAGCGGAATCCAACCGAATGCCATCAACCGCTTTTCGATCGGGCCAGCCGGGCCGTTCAAAAGTTATGAGATGTTTACGCACATACACACACACGTACATACAGACAGACTGACATCATGGCATCGTGAAAATAGTTAGAAAAGGTTCCTAGGACCTCAAAGCGTGAAGATCTGGTGGAAACTCGATTTTCGAAAATCGGGAAAAAATCAGTAACTTCCTTATCTACATACGTAGCGGGAAGTTAAAAAACAGGTATATTATTGTATATATACAAACGCCAAATTTTTCAGTAAATGCGGAGAATTCCGCTCGCTCGTTAAAAAAATATTTAATGGAATGCAGCCACCACTGCCCATATTATATTACATATAATAAAATCGTACGAAAGTCAATGTATGTCCGGGGTAAACTCAAAAAGTACTGCATGGATTTACTTCAAATTTTGCATGAATATTACTAACAGGTCGGGTCAACATAAAGGCTACATGTTATCACGCTATTACCTACGGGGGTGGAGCTGTGCGGAATAAACGTAGTCCGCGCGAACGAAGTCGCGGGCAACAGCTAGTATTGTTATTAAAAATATTTGAGAGAGCGTGATAATAATAACTATTAAAAGTTTAATAAACTATTCTAGAAGACCTTGTTTGGTAGCCTCGTGTTTTTACTGCTTCTAATACTTACTTATTATATATATATGCTACTAATATAATATAACACAAATAAATAACTGTTAAATATTAATTAACTTTAACAACATAACAGTTAATCTAATTTAACAATAATTTCCATGCCTATTGCCTTTGGATATGCCTATTGCCTATGCCTTTGGATTCCAATCCAAAAAATAAACATGTGTGTGTGTGTGTGTACGTGCGGGCGTGCGTGCGTGTGTGCGTGCGTGCGTGAATGCGTGCGTGCGTGCATGCGTGCGTGCGTGCGTGCGTGTGTGTGTGCGTGCGTGCGTGTGTGTGTGTGTGTGTGTGTGTGTGCCTACGCACTTAGTAAGTTATGTTCATTTGCCGTAACAGAACAAAAATAGCTAAGGATTTCTAGTCGTATATCAAACACAGTACAAGGAAGGATAAATTAATAAAATATTTGAGAACTGTGTAGTTTCAATATAGCTATGAGTTTTCACGGAAACTTGGGAGACATATCAGGTAACTTCAATATGTCGCTTTATGGCTGTCGGTAAAAATATTAAGTACTCTCAAATTTTTTTCAAAACGCGCTATAAGAAGTACCAAATAAAAATAAACTCAAGTAAAAAAAAACGGAAGACACCTTCCTAGCATATATAAAAAAAAAAACCAGCAAGGTTCGAGTTGGACTAGCGCACAAAGGGTTCCGTATCATCATCTACAAATCACGTTTGTTGTATTTATACTTAAATATTTATTTTATGTATTTATTTTTATAGGTAATATGTTTCCAAATACTTACTTTTTTGAAAATATTCAAGTTTCTAGTGTTTATTAAGATCGAGTAAAGAATGGCTTAAAAATTACGTTAGTTGTATGTAAGCCCTCCTTTAATATATACTTTAACATACAACTTTTAATATACAACTAAATATGTGAAAATTTTAAGCGTCTACCTGTTACCGTTATTAACATTGAGCAAAAAAATACGAAAAAACACGTTTATTGTATGGTCTCCATACAATAAACGTGTTTTTTCGTATTTTTTTGCCCTTAATATCCCCGTAATATTTTTTATTTTATTTTTAGTATTTGTTGTTATACCGGCAATGGAAATACATAATTTGTGAAAATTTTCAGCCTTCTAGCTATCATGGTTTATGAGATACAGCCTGGTGACAGACAGACAATGGAGGCTTAGTAATAGTGTCCCGTTTTACGTTTGTGGTTCGGAACCCTAAAAAGGGGTTCAGTAGTTCGTATATCGGGTTATAAAGCAATGAATCTAGATACCAAACAAGGAATCACAGTCTGTTATCATTACGCAACAATAATCTACGCACACGGCTCAACCATTTAGATAAATATCAATGGTTATCTTCATATCTATAAGATAGCAAATGTTTTGGTTCGCCCGAATTGATAACGGTGTCGTACTTTAATTTTATAAAAAAAGACTATTATAGGTAGTACTAGTTTTATTTCAATTGATACGATTTATTGTCATGGTAAAATTTATGTTGTAAAATGTAGCTTCGCTAAAAATCAACGCTTAATTTGTGAAGTATGCGACATTCACATAAACTTACAACGAGGTTTAAGAATGTTTGAAAAATTGTAAATTTATATTGTTTTCATTTTGGTGAAATAAATAAATAAATGAAATTTCATGTTATATAAGCTGCAGAAATAAATAAATTAATCTATACATATAATAAAATCGTAGGAAAATCAAAACTGTACATTGAATATTTTTTTTTTAAAATACTTGGGGTGTAATCTATAATCGATATCGAAGCCAAAAATATAGTTATTAGAATTTTCGTCTGTTTGTCTGTATGTCTGTTTGTCTGTATGGATGTCCGGGGTAAACTCAAAAAGTATTGCATGAATTTACTTCAAATTTTGCATGAATATTACTAACAGGTCGGGTCGACATATAGGCTACATATTATCACGCTATCACCTACAGGGGAGGAGCAGTGTGGAGTAAATGAAGTCCGCGCGGACGAAGTCGAAGGCAACAGCTAGTAAATAAATAAATAAATAAATAAATTTACATATTATATAAGCTGCACCGTGCAGCCCGCTGCATTATAACATTTTTGTTGAATCCCGCGGGATTATTAAATTTTTCCGGGATAAAAATTTAGCCTATTAGTAACCTATGTGCTATTCCAGGTCATCATCTACCTGTATGCCAAATTTTATCTAAATCTGTTCAGTAGTTTTTGCGGGATTGAGTAACAAACATCCATCCATCCAAACATCCAAACTTTATAATATTAATTAGATGTATAAGATTTTATATTTACACTACACTAGGCCACTTTGTATGCACTTTTGTGGTATCTGTTACTGAAAAAATATCGCACTTCGAGGTTTGAGCTTTGACGTGGTAGTTTAAATTCATGTCTAGATATGTTATCTACCATTAAAGTACCATTTTATAAACATTAGGAAAAAGAATAAAATACATATATTAGAATTTTATTACTACTAACGCCATCTTTTATGAAACTAACGAGTTAAAATGTTACTTTGGCGTGGTAGATTTAATTCATTTTCATTCACTCCATTTTAATACAATATTAATCTATTAATACACTTGTACTTTTTAATTTCCTGCTACGTATGTGGATAAGGAAGTTACTGATTTTGCTCCGATTTTTTAAAATCTGATTCCGCGTTTAGAGGTCCTAGGAACCTTTTACGACTTTTTTCTTTGTATTTAAACATCTCATAACATTTGAACGGCTGGACCGATCGAAATGCGGTTGATGGCATTCGATTGGATTCCACTCAACTTAGACTTCCTGAAAATTTGAACCAATTGGGCCCAAACGATTTTGATAAAATTTTGTAAAAACCCAAAAAGAAATTTTGGTGAAACAGTTTTTTTTTTAATATAACTTCCAGATTAATGTACTGATTGAGTACAAAGACTAATCAGCTATATTCTCAAAAACATTAAGTGTAATGCATAAATTGCATCAAATCGGTTTATCTGTTTGGAAGTAATCGTTGACGAAAATTTTGAAAAAAGTCTTTTTTCAACATAACTTCGAAATATTTCAACCAATCGTTTTTTATTATTCTACAATATTTTAGTACTAAAAAATTTACGTTGAATGCCGTTTTAAAAATTAAAATCGAATCTTATTTTCAAAAGTTACAGCTTTTCAAATATTAAAATTACGTAGTTTTTAGCAAATTTACTTAATGTTTTTGAAATAACTTTCAAGCTAATATACCGATTGACCTCAAAATCTTATCAGTTTTTCTCCTTTAAAAACTGCGTCAAGTACCGTTAATTGGATAAAAATCAGTCATTTTGTTTGGTATCTATCAATGACGAAAATTTTTGAAAAAATGTTTTTTGACATTGCTTTGAAATTTTTGAACTTACCGATTATTTTGCTAAAGCAATAGTTAAATTGAGTTCAATGCCATTTGAAATTTGATCAATTTGATCATCGTTTCGAAAATATACATTTTTCAAAAATCAATGTACTGCCATTTTTATCAAAATAAACTGCATGTATGATTGTTTCGTTGGTCGTTCGTGTTTTCTTGCTGTTTTTTGTGACTTAGCAATTGAGATATTTCAATATTTCCTAGAACTGAAAAAAATCTATGCTTATAGTTTTTACTCTTTTGAGCTTAAAATAGCTTAATTTAGCGGGAAGTTTCAGGTATGGCCTGCAAGGTCAACCGTTTACAGATTTATCACAATATGATTATTGTGAAACAGTACAAGTGTATTAATTGATTAGTATTGTATTGAGATCAATTTTCTAAAATAAAAAGTAAAAATCTATAAAATGTATGGTCATGCCCGTATCCCCGAAGAGGTAGGCAGAGGTACAACGTGTGCATCCACGATTAGCCGAAGATACGCCTTAGTCCCACAACGTGATAGGTGACCTGCTTATCACCAACCGGGCATTTTTCCAATCCCTGGCATCGTTGTTTTTATTGAAAAAAAAAAACACATTTTTGATTTGTTTGACTCGGGAATCGAACCCCGAGGGTTTCCCTGAGAGAAAAATTCGAAAAATTTATTCGTTGAGTTTCTACCGCCAATTCTTCGTACCTGCGGTAAGTCCAATATTAGTCCTAAAAATTTTGAATGTTAATTAAATTAAAAAAAAATATTTCGAAAATCGATCTTATCTTAGCAAAATTTTAAAGAATTTTTCTTGTAAGTTCTAAAAAAAATTTGTCTTAGAAACATGTTTTTTATTTTGGTTTTATTTTCCTGCGTCCTTCTAGACCAAAGCCTGACGATGCCTTTGATGGGAATATAATGTTTGGGTAAAAATATGCTGGTTTTTTTAAGGTTAGGTATTTATAAATGAAGTCCATACATTAAAAGATGTAATTCTCATAAAAATACTTTCTTAACAATATTAATAGACAGTATAACTTTGCGAGCCCTTACAAAGCTCTACTTTTGCTAGTAATATTAATATAGATGTATTTTTTTTTTTTATATCATAAGATAACAAACAAGCAGATGGGTCTCCTGATGGAAAGAGTTGACCATCGCCTATAGACACCAAAGATGTTAATGGTGCGTTGCTATCTTGTGGCGAGGTCTAATGCCACATGCATAAGTTTACCGGCTACCTTACCCTCCAAACCGGAACACGACAGCGACAAGCACTGACGCTATTGCGGCAGGAATAGGTAAGGCGGTGGTACCAGACCCGGGCGAGACAATGCAGAACTCTACCACCTAGTAGCCACGATGGTAGTGACTCGATAGCCAATCGGTCGCCTTTTACGACCTGCCTGGCAGAACGGCAGTTGGCCTATTCTACAAAGGAGGCCGGGACCAACACGGCGAATGTATACTTTGGACACGTTATGGAAAAATTATAATATCTGCTAACAAGATAGGTTAAGGTGCATAGCTAATATTGTTTTATTACTTACATGCTAAAACTGCCAGCCTGACTTCGCACGGATTATATGTACTAAACAGGTCTTATAACCTGTTTAAAAAAACCGGTTTATATAGGTTTATGAAGTGCTCACATCTCAGATACGCTACGAGCAAACCTTTTATAAAAATTAAAAAAAAAACTCGTCTATTATCCGATATTTTTTAACCGGTTAGAAGCGCTGCGTCACGCACAGTACGAACAAAAATTGGGAACGGCGAATCTATAATTATATACTTACATATAATAAAATCGTAGGAAAGTCAATGTATGATGTCCGGGGTAAACTCAAAAAGTACTACATGGATTTACTTCAAATTTTGCATGAATATTACTAACAGGTCGGGTCAACATATAGGCTACATATTATAACGCTATCACCTACGGGGGAGAAGCTATGCGGAGTAAACGAAGTGCGCGCGAACGAAGTCGCGGGCAACAGCTAGTACATATAATAAAATCGTAGGGAAGTCAATGTATGTCCGGGGTAAACTCAAAAAGTACTGCATGGATTTACTTCAAATTTTGCATGAATATTACTAACAGGTCGGGTCAACATATAGGCTACATATTATCACGCTATCACCTACGGGGGAGGAGCTACGCACAGTACGAACAAAAATTGGGAGCGGCGAATATCAAATAAATATTTTAAAATAAAACTTCTATAAACTAGCTTATTGATTCAAAACCCTTTTAATTTTGCTCCAAAGGAAACTATACTTTTTGTGGTTAAGGTAGAGCTAAAACTTGACGAAACGCTTCTTTAACTTGCGCTGATTTAGAATTAACAGGTGAACAAGCGATGGTACTAAATAAAAAAACTGTAAAGCGTTTGACCCTGCAGGCCATCCCTGAAATTTCCTGCTAAATTAAGATATATTAAGTGGAAGGGATGGACGGAGTAGACTGGAGTAGACTATACGCATAGAATTTTTCAGTTCAAACATCTAGTTTGTTAAAAAATACAGTATATTGATTTATATAAAGCTGTATATTTTGGAAACGATAATCGATTTTGACCTGTAGAATAGCAATTAATGACATTTTTGAGATTTAAAAAACGTTTACGTTTAGAAATATCGAAGCAAGGCCAAAAAACATTTTTTTTTCAAAAGTTTTCGTCATTGATAAATCACAAATAAATTGACCGATTTTTATTTAATTTAGGGTATTTTTATTTAATTTAGGGTATTAGCTTAAAAGTTATTTTAAAACTATCTGCAGCGTGCAGCCCGCTACATTATAAATTTTTTTGGTGAATCCCGCGGGATCATCTAATTTTTCCGGGATAAAAAGTAGCATATTTGCTATTTCAGGTCATCAGCTCCCTTTATGCCAAATTTCATTCAAATACATTCAGTAGTTTTTGCGTGATTGAGTAACAAACATCCATCCAACCAAACTTTCGCATTTATAATATTAATATAGATTAAGGACACGTTTATTGTAAACAACAGAATTTTCAACATAATTTGAGTTTAATTTTTAAAAAGGCAGTATTTTAAGCACTGAAATATTCTAGGTCAAAAATCGATTGGTTGAAAAAATGTCCAAGTTATTGTTTAAAAAACATTTATAACAAATTTTTTCTTAAACGATAACTCCGAGTTGTCGTTTAAAAAAACCGATTTAGTTGCAATTGCTGGAATTCGAAAAAGTTTTTTAAATAAAAGATTTGATTTGAGTTTAAGGGAATTATTCTGAAAGCCATTTAAAAATTTTTTTCACAACATTTTTTTATTTCTCAAAATTGCCTTGGCCAAATCGGTTCAGATTTTCAGAACCGAACAGGAGGACAGGAGGACAAGAAGGGAACCGGTAATCGTTCATGCCGTTCTAAAGTTATGAGAGGTTTACATTCACACACATACAGACATACTGACGTCACCATGAAAACATCCGAACAAGTTCGTCGGACCTCAGAACGTGGACATCTGTTGAAAAATCGATTTTCGAAAATAAGTAAATTCCTTACAGCTACTACTACCGAAGCGGGAATTTAATAAAATTTCATACAATATTTCTCTCCCTTTTTCACCATCTTAGGTGATTAATTTCCTTGAAATTGCAAGAACCCTAGTAAAAAATTTTAAAAGTTCGTCTGTCTGTGCGAGTTTGTACGAGAGATATTTACTTTTTCAAGGTGAAACGCGTACAAGGTCTAATAAAATTTATTAACGAAAATTCTACGTTCAGAATTAATATGATAGGTATATATTTTTTATCACAAAAAGCATGGATTAAAAAAAACTAATTAAAAAACACTTATTCTTCTAATCTTAAACATTCATATACAGACTGACTGTTGAGTTACCTTCAATATTTAAGGACGTGATAGTTGGCGCGATCATATATGATGAGAAAAAATAACATTAATCCATACTAATATTATAAATGCGTAAGTAACTCTGTCTGTCTGTCTGTTACGCTTTCACGGCCAAACCACTGAACCGATTTGGATAAAATTTGGTACAAATATAGTTTGAGACCCGAGAAAGGACATAGGATAGTTCTTATCCCGGAAATCCCACGGGAACGGGAACTATGCGGGTTTTTATTTTAGAATTTTTTCCACGCGAACGCAGTTGCGGGCACAGCTAGTTAAAAATAAATATTAAAATATTTCTTAGTAAACTTAGTAAACAGTACACCAAGAATCCTATATTTACCTGCGCCATGGACACCGCGCGGACGCACGTGTCGCGCAGCAAGTTGAGGGCGGTAGGTGGCAGCGGCGTGTCCTTGATGTCGACTAGCGCGTGCTTAGATAGTATCAATCCACATTTCACTTATTTTTAAAGAGTTATTGATCAAAAATTAAGCCCCTAATTTTATTATTTCATTTTAACGAGACTAGAGTACCGAGTACTCGCCAGAAGTATCGAAGGTATCTTACAGCCTCATATATACTATATAAACTGTTTTTGTAAGTTATCTATAAACAGATATAGATAACTAAAGAACAGTTTATCTATTGACAATAACAAGAAAACGTAGTAGGTAGATAAAATATACGTAGTAATTAGATAAATCGTCGATTAATCGTCATTCCCTATGGCGAATAGTCGAATAACTCGAATTATTATTCGACATACAAAAGTAATATGAAAATAAACTATTTTTATTAAATAACTAGCTGTTGCCAGCGACTTCGTCCGCGCGGACTTCGTTTACTCCGCACAGCACCTGGCCGCTAGGTGATAGCGTTATAATCTGTAGCCTATATGTTGACCCGACCTGTTAGTAATATTCTTGCAAAATTTGAAGTAAATCCATGCAATACTTTTTGAGTTTACTCCGGACATACATACAGACAACAGATAAACAGACAAACAGACAAAAATTCTAAAAACTATATTTTTGGCTTCGATATCGATTGTAGATCACGCCCCAAGTATTCTTTTAAAAAAAATTTTAATGTACAGTTTTGAGTTTCCTACGATTTTATTATATGTATAGATATTACGCTTTTAGCATCATTTATCTGTTACCTTCAGCTGCAATCTATAAATGTTTTAATGTCTTAGGAAAATGAATAAATAAATAAATATTCACGGGAAAAATTACACTTACGGATTTAACCCCAAAATAAGAAAATTATTTGCTTGTGTTATGGGTGTCAGTCAATGATACTAATACATAGAAATACATATATAAATACAGAAATACATTTAATAAACACTCAAACCCGGAAATACAAACATTTATGCTCATCACACAAATTCTTGTCCCTGTTCGGGATCGAACCCGAGTCCCGTCGATTGCGTATCAGAGTCGCTAACTACTCGACCAACGGGGCGGTCATATAGAGGCGCGGAAATACATAGAGTTGGATAGCGTAGATCTGATTGCTTTATTTTTCCAGTGGTAGACCGTTCGGTAGACCTCTCTCTCTCCGTGTTGGTTGTGGGCTCCTTTGAAAAATAGACCAACTGCCGTTCTGCCAGGCAGGTCGTAAAAGGCGACCGATTGGCTATGCGAGTCATTACCATCGTGGCTACTAGGTGGTAGAGTTCTGCATTGTCTCACCCGGGTCGGGTTTCACCGCCTTACCTATCCCTGCCGCAATGGCGTAAGTGCTTGTCACTGTCGTGTTCCGGTTTTGAGGGTAACTTATGCATGTGGCATAAGATAGCAACGCACCATTAACACTTTTGGTGTCTATAGGCGATGGTTGACTCTTTCCATCAGGATAACACTTTTGGTGTCTATAAAAATGAATTGGCACTATAAAAAAAAGTTGGCAACCCTGTTACATTATAATATACAATTACCCTCTTTTCATCAAAGACGGATAAGCAATAAAAAACGGAAAAATCCTCGCAAGAATGTCAAGGCGGTAACATTGACTTTGGCAGTTATCAAATCCATGGTTTAATCTTAATTCCTCGTGCGATAGTGGTCATGTGCTCGGATTACGGTTTATGGACACTTAAAATGGCGATAAACTTGTTAGCGTTATCAACCTGCCTGCTATCTCAGTCAATATGCTCATATGTGTACCGGTAATGAATGGGTAGGCTAAAACATTTAAACATAAAAGCGAAAGTTTTTATGGTTCCGTACCTAAAAGGTAAAAACCTTTTACTAAGCCTCCGTTGTCTGTCTGTCCGTCTGTCTGTCTGTCACCAGGCTGTATCTCATAAACCGTGATAGCTAGAAAGCTGAAATTTTCACAAATTATGTATTTCCGTTGCTGCTATAACAACAATTATTAAAAATTACAATATTAAGGGGGTCCCATACAATAAACGTGCTTTTTTCGTATTTTTTTTGCTCAATATTAATAACGGTAACAGGTAGACGCTTAAAATTTTCACAGAATATATAGTTGTATATTACCTTTTAAAATAAATAATTATCTATATACTCATAATAAAATCGTAGGAAAGTCAAAACTGTACATTGAATATTTTTTTAAAAGAATACTTGAGGCGTAATCTACAATCGATATCGAAGCCAAAAATATAGTATTTAGAATTTTTGTCTATTTGTCTGTTTATCTGTTTGTCTGTATGTATGTCCGGGGTAAAAGTATTAAATGGATTTACTTCAAATTTTGCATAAATATTATTAACAGGTCGGGTCAACATATAGGCTACATATTATCACGCTATCACCTACGGGGGGAGGAGCTGCGCGGAGTAAACGAAGTCCGCGCGGACAAAGTCGCTGGCAACAGCTAGTAATTAAATAATAATAAAATTAATATTAAAGGGGGCTCCCATACAACAAACGTAAAGTTTTACTCGATCTTAGCAAACGGGTAGAAACTTGAATTGGTACGCAACCCTTCATGCAAGATTCTGACTCGCACTTGGTCGGTTTATTATAACATAAGATAGCAAACAAGCAGATGGCTCCCTAATGAAAAGAGAAATCATCGCCCATAGACACCAAAGATATTAATAGTGCGTTCCTATCCGTGTAGCGAGATGGCAATGTCACATGCATAAATTTACCAGGTATCTTACCCTGCAAACCGGAACGCAATAAGCATTGACGCTATTGCGACAGGAATATATAAGACGGTGGAACCAAATATTCGGGCGAGACGTTGCAGAACTCTGTCACCTAGTAGTCAAGATGCTGACACGTATAGCCAATCGGTCGCATATTACGACCTGCCTGGCAGCAACGACAGTTGGCCTATTCCTCAAAGAATCCCGCACCACCACGGGGGCAGTCTATGTTTTTTTTACTTCAACCTTTAAACCGATTTTGATGAAATTTGGCAAGGAAATATTTCAAAATTCAAATTTTTTTAAAATTATTTAAGTATCTTCACGCCCATATCCCTGAAGGGATAGGCAGAGGTACAACAAGTGCACCCACGATTAGCCGAAGATACTTGAGTTTTTCAAGTTTAATTGAAAAAAAAAATTCAATGGTTGCTCCGCCGTGATTCAGACCAGAATATCTTAAAGACGTTTTGAAGAAGAGCCAGACCGAATTTCAAAGTACTCCGAACATGCTGGCGGCTGTAAAAGAAAAAAACTCAGTAAAATTGAATTTTTCAATTTTCATACTTTGAAAAAAAATCAATGGTTGCTCCGCCGTGATTCAGACCAGAATATCTTTAGGACGTTCTAGAGAAGAGCCAGGCCGAATTTCAAAGTACTTCGAGCATGCTAGCGGCTGTAAAAGCAAAAAAATCCGAAAAATTTGATTTTTCAAGTTTCATACTTTGAAAAAAAAAAAAAAACTACAATGGTTGCTCCGCCGTGATTCGGGCCAGAATATCTTAAGGACGTTCTATAAAAGAGCCAGAGCGAATTTCAAAGTACTCCGAGCATGCTGGCGGCTGTAAAAGCAAAAAAGACCGAAAACTTGAGTTTTTCAAGTTTCATACATTGAAAAAAAAATTTCAATGGTTGCTCCGCCGTGGTTCTGACCAGAATATCTTAAGAACGTTCTAGAGAAGAGCCAGACCGAATTTCATAGTACTCCGAGCATGCTAGCGGCTGTAAAAGAAAAAAACTCCGAAAAATTGAATTTTTCAAGTTTCATACTTTGAAAAAAAAAACTACAATGGTTGCTCCGCCGTGATTCAGGCCAGAATATCTTAGACATTTTAGAGAAGAGCCGATGTGAATTTCTAAATACTCAGAGCATGCTGGCGACTGTAAAAGAAAAAACTCCGAAAAATTGAATTTTTCAAGTTTTATACATTGAAAAAAAAATTCAATGGTTGCTCCGCCGTGATTCAGACCAGAATATCTTAAGGGCGTTCTGAAGAAGAGCCAGGCCGAATTTCAAAGTACTTCGAGCATGCTAGCGGCTGTAAAAGCAAAAAAACTCCGAAAAATTTGATTTTTCAGTTTCCTACTTTGAAAAAAAAAACTACAATGGTTGCTCCGCCGTGATTCAGGCCATAATATCTTAAGGTCATTCTAGAGAAGGGCCGAAGCGAATTTCAAAGTACTCAGAGCATGCTGACGACTTTTAAAGCAAAAGAACCACCGAAAAATTAAATTTTTCAAGTTTCATACATTGAAAAAAAAAATTACAATGGTTGCTCCGCGGTGATTTTGGTCAGAATATCTCTAGGACATTCTAGGGAAGAGCCAGGCCGAAACTCGAAAGATTCTGAGCATGCTAGCAGCTTTTAAAGTAAAAAAACTCCAATTTTAATTTTTCAATTTTGATACATTGCTATTTTTTGTGGTTGTTGCCCCGCTATAATTTGTGCCAGGATATCTCAAGGCTATTCTACAGAAGAGCCAGGCTAAATGTGTGTGGCAAGGTGGCAAGCCTATCGCCTAATCAAACATCTATTTTGTTAAAAATGGCAGTATATTAATTTTTGAAAAGGTGTGTATTTTGAAAACTATGATGGCATTTAACTCAATTTTTGAGATCTAGAATATTGCTTTAGCTTAATAATCGATAGTTAAAATTTCGATTCAATTCAATTCAAAAAACATTTTATTTTTAATTTTCTTCATTGATAAATAATTGATAAGTTTGCTAAAAACAACGTAATTTTAATATTTGAAAAGCTGTAAGTTTTGAGAATCAGAGTCGATTTTGATTTTTGAAACGGCATTTGACGTAGTTATTTTAGTACTAAAATATCGTAGAATACCAAATATTATTGGTTGAAAAATTTCGAAGCTATGTCGAAAAACACTTTTTTCAAAATTTACTCCCAAACGGATAAACCGATTTTGATTCAATTTATGTATAAGACGTAGTTTTTTGAGAAATAGTGCTGATTAGTTTTTGTACTCAATCAGTACATAACTCTGGAAGTTATATTAAAAAAATACTGTTTCGCCAAAAATTTTTTTGGAGTTTTTTCAAAATTTCTCAAAATCTCCTGGACCGAATCGGTTTAAATTTTCAGGAAGTCTAAATTGAGCGGAATTCAATCGAATGCCATAAACCACATTTCGATCGGTCTAGCCGTTCAAAAGTGATGAGATGTTAACATACACACATACACGCACACACACACACACACACACATACATACAGACATACTGACGTCACCGTGAAAATAGTCGGAAAAGGTTCCTAGGACCTCAAACGTGGACATCTGGTGAGAACTCGATTTTCGAAAATCGGGGTAAAATCAGTAACTTCCTTATCTACATACGTAGTGCGAAGTTAAAAAAAACTCAAGAATAACCTTCGTAATAGGTACGATATTATGTTTACTTTCGTAATAAAAAGTTTTACCTTATGGAGAATTCTGTCGCTTATTGTCTTTAATGTTTACAAACGAATCTAAGGAATTAGATTTTACTTTGTATTGTTGCCGTCATTGATATAAAACACCCAAGATGCACTATTAGTGTCTTAAAAACGTCATCTAAAAATGAGCGCATAATTTTAAATTGTGCATGTGCGCTCATTTCAAATAGAATCGCGTCGGTCGCGGTGTTGTCAATTTTATTACTTTTTGTACACTGCTTTTTGAAATCATATCAACTTTGAGTATTAATACTCAAAGAATATAAATCTTGCGCTTAGGGTTGAATATGAAAAACATATGTTTTTGCCATATCTATAAATACTTATGTAAAATTAGCGACAGTTTTGTATGTCAGTTTTGTTCGGGACTATGCATTTTAGGTTTTTATATCAATGGCTGCCGTCAATGCTTTGTTAATCGATTTTTATTTACTGTTAGCTTTTGTTTTCAACTGACGAAAAAACGGAGCTTATTAGTGCGGACTACGAAACCGTAGCCGATGAGAATGTGATAGACAGGATCAAGAGGCCTCGCCACGTATTTTCCTATCCCGATGACGATCCCGTCATTTACACACTCACTCACACTACACGACACCGTCGTCGCCTGTTTCGACGACGAAGACTTCTCTATTGCTTCGCGCCTAACGCGGGGCGTACAGCCACGACGACTTCCCCTTCCGTTTTTAGTTCGAACGCCGTACTAAGCCGAGGTCCGGTCTCACACAACCCTTAGCGCGGGTGTTATAAGTCCAAATATTAATTTAAACTCTGGTTGAGCACTCTGCTCGCCCAAAAAGTCCGGTGACACAGTAACGACCCTTATGGTCAACTGTAAAAGTCATTTCGAAAAAAAAGGCTTATCAGTGTCAGATCCATAAAAGTTGGAACAAACAGTAGATATCTACAAAATGTTGTTGAAATCGGTTCAGTAATTTCGGAGTTCATCGCGGACATTGATATAAAAAACCCAAGATGCATAGTTTCGAACAAAACTGACACTCAGGGCGGCTTGCACCAAAATGCTTAAATGCATTTAGTCCCTTAAACATGTTTAGCAAATGTCAAATCGCCTTAAATGCTGTCACTTTAACATTGACGTGTATAATATTATCAAGGAAGTTACATTCTACCCGGAATGCTTACACGCGCTTCAAAATCGTTCCGAAGAGTACCACGACATGAGTGGAGTGTGTCTCTTTCTACTAAATAAAGCGCCAATCGCCATATATAAGTATGGCCATGCGTAGTTTACAAATTACTACTAAGTAATTCTACTAATTGCAGAAACAGCTTTTGTATTGCATAAGTAATTACGTAATAATTAAAATAAGCACATTTTAGAACTTACTATGTTAATTACAATACATTTTAAGCTAACGTATCTATCGACGTGTATGAATAAAAGGGATTTAACGATTAACGAATATATAAAAATCTACCATCCGAAAGTTTTATTTACACTGGCAATTGCAAGAAAGGGACAGCATCCACTCATGTCGTTGTCTTGCTCAGAACGTTTTTCCCCTCTGTTATGTAAGAAACAAATGTCAACTTTATTTGTTACGAAATAAAGTACATTTTTATTTTTCAAATATTGCTCCGTAGTAATTCCAGTTATCGTATGTAAGTTCCTTGAATATTATACACGTCAATGCACTTTAAACATATTTAGTGACTTGAAATGATTTAAGCTTTATGGTGCAAGCTGCCCTAAAAAGTGTCCCTAATTTCATTTAAATAAGTTATAGATATGACAAAAACATAATATATGTCTTTGCATATCCAACCTTAAGTGCAAAGATTTATAGCTGTTTTTACAAATCAATGTACAAAAAGAAACAAAATTGACAGTGTCGCGTCCGACGCATTCTATTTGAAATGAGCGCATAATTTCTAATTGCGCGCTCATTTTTGAAAGACGTTTTTGTGACACTGATTGTGTATCTTGGGTTTTTTATATCAATGATTGCGGAAAAACAACGCGACACGTAATTTATACAAAGTATATAAAAATTTGTTAGAATTTGATAATATTTTAGTACGATGATGTATCTATTAAGGCGTCCAAGCACGTGTACCAAATTCCGTATTTGTATGTTTGTTAATATGTTTGTGCACGAATATCTCGAGAAATATGTCATATCGAGATCATTCTGATTTAAATCAGGTACACTCCACCTTAGGTAACAGTTCAAGTTTCATCAAACTCGGTTCAGTAGTTTTTGAGATATGGGTGTAATTAATGGATAGTTTTACGTCCGTTTATTTTTTTAAATTTCTATTAAAATATTATAAGAGAAAAAAAAAGAAGATATTCATACTTTTCATTATAATCGCGACAGTCTGTCAATATGTTACACTTTCACGGCTAAACGATGAGCCGATTTTGATGAGGTTTTGTAAGAAGATAGTTTAATATCAGGGGTTAAACAGAAGGAAATCGAAAAATGTGAAACTATGCTTTAAGAGTTCTTTTCTATCGGGAGAATCATCTGCTTATTAGCAGATGACTCTCACGATGAAAAAAGACAATCATTGTCAAGACAACAGAAATGTTAATACTTATTGATTCAGACGTTACCTTGCGGAAACCCATTATTAAAAAGATGAAATTAATAAAATTTGCTATTAATCCGCGAACTGTTCTATGTATCCTCCGCGATGGTACCGAAAAAAAGACGTCGGTCTAATAAATGGATAAGTATCACCGATGGATGGTCCGGACAAAAAGAAGACCCCAGCGGCACAATTACCCACCTACATCCACCACACTTTTAAACCCACGTCCACGCTGGCACCAAGCACAAAAACACACAATTTATTTATGTACTCAACGCACGTTTCACTTCGATACCGAAGCATCTTCAGGAGAAACGAACACTACCACTTTACGCGAATGGAGAATTACAACGACGTCTTTCTTTTCGGTACCATCGCGTAAGATACATACAACAGTTCGTGGATAGTAGCAAATTTAATTAATTTCACCTTTTTATTAGAGATGTTAATGTCGTGTTGCTATCAATGTGGCCGGATGATAATGCCACAAGCATAAGTTTATTCCCAGGAATCGAATCCGAGACCTCATATGCTCAACACCGACGCCGCACCACGAGACCATAGACCCGATTTAGAATAAGTTACATAGAGTAGATATAAGTTACACAAAAATTCAATTTACTTTCTCTTATTCAGTCGTGTAAAAAATTGCCTAAACAAATTTAACAAACAAAGATTTTGACACGACAGCGACAATATTAGTATAGGTATAGACAATGTATTTTCACGCCTGTATCCTCAAAAAGGTAGCCAGAGGTTTTTTTATATCATAAGATAGTAAACAAGCAGATGATTAACCTAATGAAAAGAGAAACCATCGCCTATAGACACCAAATATGTTAATGGTGCGTTGCTATCTGTGTGGCGGGATTGCAATGTCACAAGCATAAGCCTCCCGGGTACCTAACCCTCTAAACCGGAACACGACGATGATAAGCATTGAGGCTTTTGTGACAGGAATAGGTAAGGCGGTGGTACCAAATACCCGGACGAGACAATGCGGAACTCTACCACCTAGTAGTCACGATGGTAGTGACACGTATAGCTAATCGACACAGAAAGCAACACACCATTAACATCTTTGTTGTTTATATGCGATGGTTTCTCTTTCAATCAGGAGACACATACACACACACACACACACATATATATATATATATATATATATATATATATATATATATATATATATATATATATATATATATATATATATATATATATATACATATATACTAGCTGTTGCCAGTTCATTTACTCCGCACAGCACCTGGCCGCTAGTTGATAGCGTGATAATATGTAGCCTATATGTTGACCCGACCTGTTAGTAATATTCATGCAAAATTTACCCCGGGTTACTTACTTACTTTTACTTACTTAGTTACTTTTTGAGTTTACCCCGGACATACATACAGACAAACAGACAAACAGATAAACAGACAAACAGACAAACAGTCAAAAATTATATTTTTGGCTTCGATATCGATTGTAGATCACGCCCCAAGTATTCTTTTAAAAAATATTCAATGTACAGTTTTGAGTTTTCTACGACTTCATTTATGTATATAGATAAAAATCAATTACTGTTCGTTAGTCTCGCTAAAACTCGAGGACGGCTGAACCGATTTGGCTAGTTTTGGTTTTGAATTAATTGCTGAATCCAGGGAAAGTTTAAAAGGTGAGAAAATATAGAAAAAAAATGAGTAGTTAAAAAGGCA
The DNA here is from genome assembly GCA_036924255.1 of Apodemia mormo. Lineage (NCBI taxonomy): Eukaryota > Metazoa > Arthropoda > Insecta > Lepidoptera > Riodinidae > Apodemia > Apodemia mormo. Next base: position 20,353,218 of record JAUPFN010000026.1, read on the forward strand.
GAACAACGTTTGTCGGGTCATTAAAATATTAATTGAAATTTTATTCACTACACAAGTAATTTAACAAATAAACCTTCCTGCTTATAATACGAGTATTAGTGGAGATAATTTAATATCGGTTATATTATACAACAATAAATAACAGTGAACTTGACAAAACTACTGCCGTGGTTTAGTTTACATCAATATTTATAACGACGAAGGTTTTCCCGGTAACTGGTTAACCTAGAAATGTTGTTTAACACTAATGCTTCGACCCAAACTTAAACTCTTCAAGTTATAGTTATACATTTTCGGATTTCTTTCCATTTAACCCCAGATTTTTAACGATCTTCTAACAAAACTTCAATTTCGGCGGTTAAGCTGTGGATGTTTAACAGGCAGACTTTCGCAATTATAGTATTCAAGTATGTCTGTCTTCGTTGATATTCCCTGTGTTGGTCCACGACTCCTTTTGAAGAACATACCAGCTTAGAACTGAATTGGTCTATGTTACAAAATTAAAATTTTGAGAAAACTAACGAAACGCGTTTGGTGTCATTGTGTGCTTATGAATGTATAATAAATTGACGTTTTTTCCTTTCCCCGTATTGGATCCGGGCTCCTTTGAAGAACATACCATCTGCCGTTCTGCTAGGCAGGTCGTAAATGGCGACCGAATGGCTATTCGAGTCACTACTATTGTGGCTACTAGGTAGAGTTCTGCATTGTCTCGCCCGGGTCTGGTACCACCGCCTTACCTATTCCTGCCGCAATAGCGTCAGTGCTTGTCAGTGTCGTGTTCCGGTTTGGAGGGTAAGGTAGCCGGTTAACTTATGCATGTGGCATTAGACCTCGCCACAAGATAGCAACGCACCATTAACACCTTTGGTGTCTATAGACGATGGTTGACACTTTCCATCAGGAGACCCATCTGCTTGTTTGCTATTTTATAACATAAAAAAAATCAATTTCGGCGGTTAAGCTGTGGAAGTTTAACAGACAGACTTTCGCAATTATAGTATTCAAGTATGGATATCTTCATTGATTTTCCCCATGTTGGTCCAGGACTCCTTTTGAAGAACATACCAACTGGCTAGCTTGGGACTAAAGTGGTCTATATTACAAAATTAAAATTTTGAAAAACTAACGAAACGCGTTTGGTGTCATTGTGTGCTTATGAATGTATAATAAATTGATGTTTTTTCCTTTCCCCGTGTTGGATCCTGGCTCCTTTGAAGAACAAACCAACTGCCGTTTTGCTAGGCAGGTCGTAAATGGCGACCGATTGGCTATTCGAGTCACTATCATCGTGGCTACTAGGTGGTAGAGTTCTGCATTGTCTCGCCCGGCTCTGATACCACCGCCTTACTTATTCCTGCCGCACTAGCGTCAGTGCATGTCACTGTCGTGTTCCGGTTTGGAAGGTAAGGTAGCCGGTGAACTTATGCATCTGGCATTTTCACTTATATTCTGTATATATGTTATTCACTTGATATGTTCCGAAAGCACATTTCATTGCATGGACTTCTTGATATATAGCTCCATCTCGAGTGAGGGCCTGGTGATCTGTCATCACAGAGTATCCTAGTGTAGACACCAATCTCTCACAATCACAAAATAAAACTTATTGTACCTAATGATTGTGAGAGAAATAAATAAATATATTATTATTATATTATTATTAGACCTCGCCACAAGATAGCAACGCACCATTAACACCTTTGTTGTCTATAGGCGATAGTTGACCCTTTCCATCAGGAGACCCATCTGCTTGTTTGCTATCTTATGATATAAAAAATAATAATAAGTGTCACTGGCATCATGATTACTAACTTTAAAAAATAAATTACCTCATGTTTTGTATTTTACGAAATGTCTTACCAGGCATAATTTTTTGATGTTGTATGTTTGATTATATTTAAATTACGTATTCTAATGCACCAATTCAGAATTTACGAAGTTATTAGACCAAAGTGGTCTAAATAACTGTGATGTCAGTTAGACCAGTTTAGTTTTGAAAAAAATGCACAACATAGGCCTATGGTCTATGTTGTGCAAATTTTGTGGTCTATGTAGCATTGTGGTACATAGACCAGACAGACAGACACTATAGAATAAAGAATTTCTATACTGTCTAGTAGACACTATAGAAATTCCAAAAGAATAAATAAAATTAAATAAATTCTAAAGTGGCATTTTTGTGTTTAATGTAATATGGTGCCGAAATGATACATACACTACTTCTTCCTAGATTTATTTGCAATTTTTATGTTAAAAAATGTACATAGATGAATTTCACAAAAAATGTTACATAGACCATTTTAGTTCCAAGCAGGTCGTAAAAGGTGACTGATTGCCTATAAGTGTCACTACCATAGAGTGTACCCCTAAGTGATAGAATTCCGCAACAACTCGCCCGGGTATATTTCATCACCGTATTAACTATTCCTGTCGTCAATGCCTCGTGTTCCTGTGTGGAGGGTAAGGTAGCTAGTACACTTATGCATGTGACATTGCCGCCACACGGATAGCAACGCACCATTAACATCATGGTGTCTATAGGCGATGGTTTACAGAAGACTCATCTGTTTTTTTGCTATCTTATAATATAAAAATATCGAGTGATAATGTGTCCTTTCATGCGGGCAATGTCACGGTCATCAGCCTGTTCATAATAATTTAGTTAAATGAATATAACAATTAGTCGGGGTCATTAACATTAGAGTTGCTATCAGGTTCTAATGCAACTGAACTTAAATAGGTATTTTGTTCATTGTTAATCATGACGGTCTCGTGGTCTAGGGGATAGCCTAGTCTGCTCAGATCATAAGGACAATGAAGGACAATGTACCGGGTAAGATGATAAGATCCCCGGGTCGGGAAAGTGTTATTGAGGTTATTTCGAGTTTTTTCTCAAAAAAACCAAATCTCAGTAGCAGCTCGGAGTCTGGCGTGTGTTGTGTTACCAATCCAGTGCCTCGGGTGAGCACGTAAGCCCGTCGGTCCCGGTTATAGTGGATATTTTTTCACCGTGTTGGTCCCGGGCTCCTTGAAGAATAGGTCAACTGCCGTTCTCCCAAACTTCAAAATCAGCGTCTAGCACTAATATTTCTATGCAAAGCACATCGCACTGTAAGCTCCGAAGCTTTACCCGTTTTATCAGGCGTCTTACCATTAGATTTAGAAATTCAGCGTCGGGCTTCAATGTATTGCAATTCTAGGAATTTTACCAACCCTGAATTTATCAACTCGCAAGCTCAAACAAAAATACGTCGCCATTTTTAATTCCGTAATCGACGTTACTAATGAAATAATTGATGAATGGCAGTCGCGTTGGTCTTGTTCAACTAAAGGACGGCATTTATATAACTTTTTCTAATGCGGCCGGGACCGCTTAAGTAAAACTTGGATAGAAATAGATCATTGAGTTGCACAGTTTCTCACTAGCCACGGTAATTTTAAAGCTAAATTATTCTCGTTTAAATTAATTCCTTCTCCTTTTTGCGAGTGCTCTACATTAAACTGTAAATATGAACAAACTGCACATCACATTCTTTGGGAGTGTAATCTTTGGCAAAACGAACGTCACCAAATGCTTGATAGTATCCAATGTATATCCGGTGTAATTTATTACTCCGACCTTGTGGGTACACGTGGGAACTTCCGTGCCTTCAAATGATGATTTTGTCACACTTACTACTGGAAGCAAAATTAAGTAGGCCATTCTGGTAGGTCCCTAATTTCCAAACTTCCGTGGTGCAATAGCAATCAGGCTTAACCTGATTGTAAAAGTCTCATTTCGTAGCATTTTTATGCTTTTAACATTTTGCTGTCTCCTGCTAAAAAGGGAGGGAAACAGGATGTATTTTCGTACTCCTCCTATATACTTCTGATTAATTTCGTTGCGGGATCCAAGACAGCTTAGCTTTTCCCCAGGGCACCCTGAGCTCGCAACTCAGAGGTTATCAGGTCGGTTGCCGCTGTTGATTCTGGTTTACAGAAGTTATAGTGGTGGGAACGAGAGGTGGGCCCATTGCCGTTCTCTCAGGCTGGTCTTCAAAAGTGGCCAATTGGCTATGCGAGTCACAACCATAGCGGCTACTAGGTGGTAGAGTTCTGTATTGTATCGCCCGGGTCTGGTACCACAGCCTTACCTATACCTGTCTCAATAGCATCAGTGCTAGTCACTGACCTACTAGCACTGGGTATTAGTACGTCAGTGACGTTCCTGTTTAAAGGGTAAGGTAGCCGATAAACTTATGAATGGCATTAGATCTCGCCACAAGATAGCAACGCACCATTAACATCTTTGATGTTTATAGCCGCATTTTACCGATAATCGGCACCGACTGGATGTATATGGATGTATACAGAGATTAGCCGAAACTGTTTGTTCCGGCTAATATCTGTGCAGCCAGCACTGATTTTGACGAGACTTTCACAGGCAGATAGCTGATGTAATAAGGAGTAAATTAACCTACTTTTATAAGAACAAGAGAAAGCGAGAGGCATTAATTGCAAGAGGACAAATCCCCCGTGTTGGTCCCGGGCTCCTTTGAAGAATAGGCCAACTGGCGTTCTACCAGGCAGGTCGTAAAAGGCGACCGATTGGCTATCGAGTCACTAGCATCGTGGCTACTAGGTTGTAGAGTTCTGCTGTCTCGCCCCGGTCTGGTACCACCGCCTCGCCTATTCCTGGCGCAATAGCGTCAGTGCTTGCCTCTATCGTGTTCCGATTTGGAGGGTGAAGTAGCCGGTAATATTATGCATGTCGCATTAAGCCGCGGACCCACCGCAGCGCACGGAGAGGATACGCACGTGCGTCAAGCTTCGCTTTGCAAGAAATTACATGTGATTGTATTCACTGCAAACCACGGATGCGCTACGCATGAGTTGACACACGTAGCTTACTTGAATATGCGCGCACGTAGCTCAACGCTGACAACGCCATGCACGCTGTACACGCTGTACACGCGGTACACACAGCTGTACATAGTCGTTAGAAATTCAAGTAGCTACATTAAATACAAGGACACTGAGAACAGAAGAAAGATTAACCGAGATACAGCATTACAAACAATCAAATGGGACATTTTAGGACTCAGTGAGGTAAGAAGAGTGTTGGTCCCGGCCTCCTTTGAAGAATAGGCCAACTGCCGTTCTGCCAGGCAGGTCGTAAAAGGCGACCGATTGGCTATCGAGTCACTGACACCGTGGCTACTAGGTGGTAGAGTTCTGCATTGTCTCGCCCGGGTCTGGTACCACCGCCTTAACTATTCCTGCCGCAATAACGTCAGTGCTTGTCACTGTCGTGTTCCGGTTTGGAGGGTAAGGTAGCCGGTAAACTTATGCATGTGGCATTAGACCTCGCCACAAGATAGCAACGCACCATTAACATCTTTGGTGTCTATAGGCGATGGTTGACTCTTTCCATCAGGAGACCCATCTGCTTGTTTGCTATCTTATAATATATAAAAAAAAAGAAGAATAGGAGAAGTAAGGGAAAATAAGGAATTTATATTATATTCTAGGGGAGATAAACAAGGAATGTTTGGAGTTGGCTTTTTAATTTAAAAATATCAAAAAAATAACATAATAGAATTCAAGAGTAAATCTGATAGAATAGCCATGCTAAACATAGCTTTGCCAGGCTACAAAAATCCTTTCTCAATTATCCAAGTATATGCTCCTACCGAAATGGCAACAGATGAGGACAAAATTAGATTTTACTTAAAGTTAAATGAAATAATCCAAGAAACGTATAGAAACAAAATAGTCATGGGTGATTTTAACAGCCAAATAAGAAAACTCCTTATTCGTGAATAGCGTGTGCTGTAGTGGAAACGTTGGCCCACGTTGTTAAACAAATTAATCCATGCGCAGCATGCCCGTGCACAGCGTGCGCTGCTGTGTGTCCGCGGCTTTAGACCTCGCCACAAGATAGCAACGCGCCATAAACACCTTTGGTGTCTATAGGCGATGGTTGACTCTTTCCATCAGGAGACCCATCTGCTTGTTTGCTATCTTATGACATTAAAAAAAACAATATTTTTGACGTCCTATACAAAGCATTCTTAGTAGACTGACATCGTAGTCAGCACTTGATGTGTATAAGTTCGTTAAAAGAAGCTTAGAACAGCGATGCCTCCCATCGTCTTTTTAACCAAAGATTAACTTAGTCCGATGGGACTAACGTAATCGCCATAGCGACATAAATCCCTAATAAGAAAAAAAGCATAAATAAAAACTAATTTTACTTTATAAAATTTTCCACGCGAACGAAGTCGCAGGTACAGTTAGTTAAAAGTATGCCTATATATTTTCACGCAACCATATTTTAAGTATTATGGCCGTATCTAGCAATTCACGACGGATTTATTACGCCCAATTATATATGACCGATAAAAATCAACGTCATCAGAGTGAGCAGAAAATTCCAACGATTTTATACGTTGACTAGCTGTTGCCAGTGACTTCGTCCGCGCAGACTTCGTTTACTCCGCACAGCACCTGGCCGCTAGGTGATAGCGTGATAATATGTAGCCTATATGTTGACCCGACCTGTTAGTAATATTCATGCAAAATTTGAAGTAAATCCATGCAGTACTTTTTGTTTACCCCGGACATACATACAGACAAACAGACCAACAGACAAAAATTCTAAAAACTATATTTGGAACGAAGTTCCTTACGGCAGGCTTGGAGGGGATAGGGATTTTGCTGCGCGACCGAACTGAAAAAATGTGATAGTAAAACCGTAAGAAATATGCGTGGAATAAAAGCGTTAAATGAGACGTGCGCAGGCGCGACAGTCGCGTACACAAGCGAGTAGTGCCGTTTAGCCGAAGGAAGTTCGTTCCTACCTGGTGTCCCGCGACACCACATCATTTTTTTTATATAATATGCATTATAACAAATTATGTATATACATACATACATACATATCTTCACGTCAGACCCCTTACGGGGTAAGCAGAGAGAACCGAGTGCATTACATCACGATCCTTGCAGGCTTGTCTTGCTTCCTCCATATTCATCACTCTCTTCATACACACACGCCGCGGTTGCAAAGACTCTTGACACCACCTTCGGACAGTACTCGATCAATCTGATCATGGTATGTCAGTCTTGGTCTTCCTCGGTACTACATCATTCCACAATCGCATTGTATATCTGTTTTGTTATCCTTTCATATACCATTCTTTTTACATGTCCGAACCTACGGAGCTTACCTGTTCTCGTCATTACACCAAAATTTTCCGCTTTTTTAGTCCGCGTGGCCTGAAAATCTGCGCCGCGCGAATTTAACGCCTCGCCCGCCGCGACGCCACTGCCGCCGCCGCCGGCTCGCGTGGCCGGTCGGTAAGAGCCCTAAACGCTTCAAGTCGATTGACAATTTGTTACGTGAATCGGGTCCCAGGGTGGAAGCAAGAGCTGAGGAGAGAAGTTTGCTTCCTTTTTGCCAATAATATTAATACTTACAAATAATTTGTTTATGATTCCTTTGTTACATAACATTTTAGGAAGGCATTTTCTTAAAAATTAGGCATTTCAGGCTTCTTGAACAGTCCTTTATTTAAATATGGTATACCTAGCCGAAAAGAGGCTCCTTGGTTAGGGATCGTCCATTAGTTTTTGATTTTGACTAGAAAGGTTTTAGACTAACACCCTCCCCCTCCCATCCCTCTCCACTTCAGATCACGTGCATGTTTTTGGTACAAAGAATCTTAACTTTTGATGACGGCTAGTCAGTCATGCGGCGGTTTTCGGTTGGAATCGACAATGAAAATAAAATACACGTGATATCTGTCCCCCTCCTCCACTTCCCGTTTGTGATATTTCGTGATATTTTTCGAACCTCCCCCCTCTTTCGAGCCTCACGTGTTTAATACACGATCTCTTACGTGATTTACTAAAGTTGTCTTCTAAATCATGCTGATTTAAAGCCATTATTACTCATTTCTTTGCAAAAATCTACCACATTGTTGTCACGATTGTAGTAAAACATACAGCCAATGGCTCGCCTTTTACGAGCTGCCCGGCAGAATGACATATGGTCTATTCTGCAAAGGATCCGAACCGAACATGGGGAATATCAAATATAATCTATACATATAATAAAATCGTAGGAAATTCAAAACTGTATATTGAATATTTTTTTAAAAGAATACTTGGGGCGTGATCTACAATCGATATCGAGCCAAAAATATAGTTTTTAGAATTTTTGTCTGTTTGTCTGTTTGTCTGTATGTATGTCCGGGGTAAACTCAAAAAGCACTGCACGGATTTACTTCAAATTTTGCATGAATATTACTAACAGGTCGGGTCAACATATAGGCTACATATAATCACGCTATCACCTACGGGGGAGGAGCAATGCGGAGTAAACGAAGTCCGCGCGGACGAAGTCGCTGGTAACAGCTAGTTATATGATAAATCTATACTAGTGTGCTTGTGTTGGGCACATCCAATAGCTCTCACTGCGTTCTCAGTTTAGTTGTATAGCTTTTCCTAGTTATCACTCACACCCATGGAGTCTATAGACCTTTATTATTAACTATTAGAATCAGCTTTTTTGTTATTTAATGCTATCAAGAAAAAAATATTTGTTTGTTTTTAAACAAGCACAAACGCATTAGTTATCAATGGAATATTTTTGTAATAAAAAATTATTAATCATGCTTAATCCATCTGTGATAACCCAGAATGTCATTAATCATTTGCTTTATAAATTTTAATTAGGCAAATTACATATTAGCCTTGTTTTCAAGACACCAATTATTGAAATTAGATCTTTGGTAGGTAATTTTTATATAGGTTATTTCTTTTTATTATGTAACTAGCTGTGCCCGCGACTTCGTTCGCGTGGAAAAAAATCTAAAATATCCTATGTACTTCTCCTGGCTCTAAACTACCTCCCTGCCAATTTTCAGCTAAATCGGTTCAGCCGTTCTTGAGTTATAAGTGGAGTAACTAACACGACTTTCTTTTATATATATATATATATATATATATATATATATATATATATATATATATATATATATATAATATATATATATAAGATATAAGATTATAACATCTTTGTTTGAAGTCGAGAATTTAATTTAAAGGTGTACCACAAATAATTCAAGATAACTTCTCTACCTAACGCTTGTCTGGCAAAGATTCAGTAATATGACTGCTTGGTTGATTCTGGTTTACAAAAGTTACTGTGGTGAAAACGAGAGGTAAGCTTCAAAAAAATAGAACTTCCTTTGTGTTTTGTTCTTGTAGTAATATATTATGTACGATTATAAATTATGTTATACTAGCGACCTGCCCGTGGTTTCACCCGCGTAGCTTTTGTTCCCGTGGGAATATCAGAAAAGTTTGTATAGTTACTAAAAACTTCCTCAAGAATCTATCTAGATTAAAAAACCGCATCAAAATCCGTTGCGTAGTTTTATAGATTTAAGCATACATAGGGATATAGGGACAGGCAGAGTAAGCGACTTTGCGTTAAATAATATGTAGTGATTTCTTTTCATTGGATTATTTTAAAATTTGGAAATAATTTAAAAAAAGAGTATAGTTTGTTTATAATTATGAAGTAAGGAAATTAATAGCATGTAAAAAGTAATAACTATTATGAGCCAGGAACAGTGCTGATCCAATTAATTCTAGGCAGCAATTAGTGCTGGTCCAAACCACATAAAGTACCACATCTTTATTTATTCCCATCACCATTACTTTACTTGCTTGATTACTGTGTTTGCTTAACTAGTCATGGGGTAAAAATCACTATCTCAGATGTTTATAGGTGACTGTTAAGAATTATAGCACACATAGCAACTCAGAGAGGGATTGTCAGCGTATCAGCTTAAGCTGTTCAGTAGTCTTTGTATGAAACTCCCTACTGTAACATACACAAGAATTGTAACCTCATCGCTTTGACTCTGGTCTAAAGGCAGTATGTTGACAATTCCTTTCAAAATTAATAGTTATGACCAGAAGTAATAAAATCAAGAGGACTTAATCTTATATCACTAAAAACATTAAATTTGTCATAATTAAGACATCACATAAATGGATTGTATCTGTATAGTGACATCAGCATCACTACATAGTATAAAACAAAGTCGCTTTCTCTACCTGTCCCTATGTCCCTATGTATACTTAAATCTTTAAAACTACACAACGGATTTTGATGAGGTTTTTTTAATAGATAGATTGATTCTTGAGGAAGGTTTTAGTATATAAACCTTTCCAATATTCCCAGGGAACAAAAGCTACGCGGGTGAAACCGCAGGCAGGTCGCTAGTATTCTACGTAACAATAAATCATATTCAATAAACATAGACAATGTAGTTGAGCAATGAGATTTTGAAATGTTGATAAATAGTTATATATACATGTGTAAGTAAGGTAATTACTTAAATGGAACATAGGTGGCAAGGTCCCGCAATGTCTAACTCAGGTTTGGTACTGTGATACAATTTTTGCCTTTTGACAATGTTTAAAATCTACACTAATTTTATAAAGCGGTAGAGTTTGTTTGTTTAACATACTAATCTCTGGATGTACCAGTAAGATTTAAAAAATCTTTTTGAGTATGATAGCCACATTCATGAGGCAGGCTATAGGCTATCTTATTACCCGACTGAGCAAATGTAATATTTTTGTGACACCCGAACGAGTCACGGGTAACAGCTGGTGTATAATATAGGATAGTTTTGAAGGAGATGGAGTTTGTCTCTAGGGATACATATTAAAGTATCTATACATATAATAAAATCGTAGAAAAGTTAAAACTATACATTGAATATTTTTTTTAAAAAATACTTGGGGCGTGATCTACAATTGATATCAAAGCCAAAAATATAGTTTTTAGAATTTTTGTCTGTTTGTATGTATGTCCGGGGTAAACTGAAAAAGTACTGCATGGATTTACTTCAAATTTTGCATGAATATTACTAATAGGTCGGGTCAACATATAGGCTACAAATTATCACGCTATCACCTACGGGGGAGAAGCTGTGCGGAGTAAGCAAACTCCACACGGACGAAGTCGTGGGCAACAGGTAGTATTAAATATATATTAAAATACTTAAAATAAATTAAAAACAGTTCCAATTTTCTTTTTCCTGTGAAAAATACACAACGATGCTGACACATCAAAAGTTGCAGCAAATTAGTGAACTTCACAGTTCCTCCGCTTTACCCATTCTTGTCGTAGTTAATAACATAATTTATTCTCACTGTCAAGTTGATGCCAGTTAGAGGGGCAAGAAAGCCTGTGCAAACAATTACTAAGTGTGTGGCATTTTCCACCTCATGGATTTTAACAAATTTTTAAAATTTTTGAATTGAAGAAAGTCAAAAAAAATTTTTTTTTATACTGCATTTAGAAGTAAAATATTTTTTTACTTCTAAATGCAGAATAAATATTTTCAACTAAGATAAATGTAAAGTCGTACACTCAACGTTAATTAAATTTCAGTGGTTTTTACGAATTATAATCTTAAGTCATTTTTAAAAAGTAAGTATTACCTTGTTTTAGCCTAATCATCGCTGTTGCAAGTGATTGTAATGTTCTACTTTCTAATTAATTCACTTCATTTCAATGCTGCTTTGAGTCATTGTTTAATTGATATACAATAATGATGATACAGTGGCAAAGCATAATATTTAAATAAAATAAAATTATTTTAAGAGTTACGTAATACGTATCTATCAATTCAAATAAATTAAAAGGATAATTTTTAAGAAGTTCATAAAGATAATCTTTACGACTGTATTACACCAGTTACCTAAAATCCATCTTGTGGTTTAAGATATTTATTGTTTCATAAAGATTATACAATATTCACTTATATGAAAATGCTAATAAAATATAAAATTACGACTTACAATCTTCATGAATGTATTAAATCTATTGGTTTTCTGGTTCAAAATGAGTTGATGGGAGTGGTGATCCCATTTCTGAATTATACCAACCTGATAATGATTATCACTTTATATAAAAACACAAAAAGAATTATGGTCATAGTACTATTCCTAACATCTGATCCAACTTGCGCTGGGCTAAACCTATCCAGTAGGTCCAGTATTTGTGTTGACCACGTGGGATCCCGGGTTCGATTCCCAGATCGGGCAATTCAAAAATGTTTTTTTCAGTTTTTGGATAAAAACAATGATGTGTGTTATTAAATAAGTGCCTGGTAAGCGATTGGCTTACTACCTATCACATTGTGGGACTAAGTATTTTCGGGTACTTGTGTACCCGAAAATACTTACCGGATGTACCTCTGCCTAACTCTTCAGGGATACAGGAGTAAAAATACTTTTTAGTAACTGGTCTAAATTTCTTCAGCCCAAAAATACCTTTTAACCTTTAAGTCTACACCTTGTACAATGAGCAGGTCTGAGAAGTTTTGGCCTAAATAAGTTAAACTAGTTAGTTGCTAGGAGTAATATCTCTGTATTGGCCTAAGGGGCCGTTCATGTATTACATAAGCACTAAAGGGGGTGGGGGGGGGGGGGGGGGGTTTCCCTTTGCTTATTTTTGATGACAAGTTGGTTGGAGGGTTTAGACGATGATTATGTTAGCAAAATTATTGTTTTACTTTCAAGTTCCCTACAAATTTACTGCTTGCTAAATTAACTGTTTGCGTTAAACTCTTTTACGTTACCTGTCTAACCCTATTACTTACATTTACACTTGAAAGCTGTTACTTATGAATAAATCTCAATACTGAGGAACAGATTAAAAAATAAATTTACAAATGTTTACGTAAGTAAGAGTGGAGGGGGTAAGTGATTTGCTTACTTTTGCTGACATGTGGGAGGGGGGGAGTCAATAGTTGTAAAAAATCTGCTTATGTAATACTTGAACGGCCCCTAAGTAGCTTAGACCACCTATTAACATCAATACCAACAGCAGCTTACAGTAATTTCAGCTGAATATATGTTAAACTAGTTACTAGGAATATTACCAATAATATTCTCATAGTATTATAGATTGGAACAATTTTAGGCTAAAGTTGAATCAAATAACACAACTAATACCATTTTTTTATAACATTAGATAGCAGACAAGCAGATGGGTCTCTTGATGAAAAGAGAAAACCATTGTCTATAGATACCAAAGATGTTAATGGTGCTGTTTAATTAAAAATAAAAGAATTTTTGTTCACAAGTTTCCCACTAGATAGATTAGATTTTAGTTGCTATCCTTGTCACTAGAAGTATAGCAACGCAGGGGTCTTAATGCACATATATAAGTTTACCGGCTACCTTACCCTCTAAACTGGAACGTGACACTGACACTATTGCAGGAAGAATTAGTAATTTGATACTAGACCTGGACGAGATATTGCAGAACTCTACTATTGAGTAGCCACGATAATAATTTCTTGCTTCTTATGAACTGTCAGGAAGAATGGCAGTTGGTCCACTCTTCGAAGATAGCCCAGACCAACACGTAGGAAATTAGGAGTTTTAGATGTAAATGAGTGGGAATAACTACTAGGGGCAATAACAGTTTAATCAGTCAAAACTGTAAGGAAAATTCTGCAGTCAAGGTTTCAGGGATTACCAGTTTACCTTGTAGCTAAGAAACTCAGTGGTCTAGTGGCCCGGTGTCAGTGTTAACCACATGAGGTTTCGATTCCCAGGTTGGGCAATTCATAAATGTGTTATTTCAGTTTTCTGACTAAAAATAAAAGCAATTTTGTCTGGGATTGAAAAAGTGCCCGTTTGGCGATAGGCTTGTCACCTATCACATTCTGAGACTAAGTATCTTCGGCTAATCGTGGGTGCACTGGTTTTACATCTGTCTACCCCTTCGGAAATACGTCTGTGAAGATACTTTTTTTAAAGAACTCAGATGGCAATTACTTTGCCTAAATTAAGACGCCTAGTGCTATTTTTTTTCAGTGTCGATAGGGAAGCGCTTGACCACGATCTTGACTGATGGTAAAATAAGAGGTGGCCTAAGATGGAACGCGCTTCCCTAGAAGGCACCCGTTCACTCTTCTCTTGAAAAGTGAACAGTGAAGTAAATCTTTTCCGTATTAGACGAGTTTGTTATATACTTTAGGAACGACAATTTAACGGGATAGTGCTCTTTACCGGTTGATAAGCGTCAAGAATATAGAAGGAATAGAAGTAGGTATGAATTATTCAAATTTTTTTTTTTTTAATAAGCACAAGAATATTGTAAAAGCAACTATTTCTTATATAAACACATTATCGCAATCATGGAACCATGCAATAATGAAATGATATAAAATATAATTGCTTAGTTTTGTTATTAAATCTCTTTGTTTTCATTTCGTATCAAGTTGTAATACGTGACAAAATTATACATAAGTCTAGAAAATTTTCTAGAAATAGAAAGTTTTCCTACTTACCAAAGTATTCTGGTACCCCAATCCAGACTCGTCGTCAGATGTTTCTTCTTTTTTAGTAAACTCCTTCATTCTTATTGCAATATTTTGCAAATATTAAACAATTAAAAAAGTTTATGCGAAAACACTAGTCGGTCGCACTGTAAGAACGTTTGTATTTAATTATTGTACTATCAACTACAATATTAATTTACATATAACGATTACTCCATTCATGGTTCAGTCACTTAAAAGATGATTTTCAATTTAATTAAACTCAATTTGATAAGTCACGCTGGAAATTCGTGAAACAGTACCCACACGTTCAAATAAATTGCCATCCAGCGGCCAACTGACATATCGCAGCGTTTTGACAAATGATCGCAAAGCTGTCACCGTATTATAATTATTACCTACGTACGTCTCGATCTCAAAGTTCAAAACAATACGTCCATGAACGTGATCTTCAATTTAAAGATTCCTAAATAATTAAAAGTTTTATTACCTATAAACAAATACTGATGATAGTTATAGCCCTAACTTAACTAACTATAGGCCACAGGTTGTAGTCCTAACTTAAATTAGCTATTTGTAATGAATATATTAAGTAGAAACTTTGGGACATTTTACCCAGTTATGGGACAGATGGGCGTCTGCTGCATGCTTTGCAATTCATGTACTGGGATTGCAAAGCATGTGTGCGGGTGGACGGCAACATATAGCCCTGGTTCGATGTCAATATCGGCGTCAAGCAGGGTTGTGTGTTGTCAGCTCGTCTATTTATTCTATATCTGGATAAGTGTCTCCAAAGATTGAGGTAATTGAATGTGGGAATGCGCATGAGTGATCTAGTGGTGAACTGCCTGCTTTATGCAGATGACGCTGTACTTCTAGGCTCAACTCCATCTGAGCTGCAAACACTGGTCATAGTTATGAATGAAGATTGAAAGAGTATGGGCTTGCATTTGCATGCGAAGAAAACTAATTTTAGTATTTGAAAGAGAAGCAACCAGGACGGATGTAAGAGTTGTGGTCAATGAAGTAGTGCTGGAACAAGTGGATGATTTGTATATCTTGGATGTGCTTTTAGCAGGAATGGAAGGAACACCGCTGATGTTGAAAGAAGAGTGTGTGCAGGGAACAGAGCGAATGGAGCGTTAGGGAGATTACTTAATAGCACAATTTTAAGTTATCCCAACGCTATTGTATGGAAGTGAGAGTTGGGTATGTCTGAAAGGGCATGAAAGTAGAATCAACGCGGTCGAGATGAGGTCGTTAAGAAAAATATGTGGTGTGACACTCACGGACCGAGTTCGTAATGTCAAAGTGAGAGAGAGGTTAGGTTTGAAAGAAAGTGTCAGTGTAAAGGGCATGCTCCGTTGGTTCGGACATGTAGAAAGAATGGTTGATGAAAGGTTAACAAAACAGACATACAATGCGAATGTGGAAGGATGTAGGTACCCGGGAAGACCAAGACTGACATACCACGATCAGATTGATCGAGTTCTATCCGAAGGTGGTGTCAACAGTCTTCGCAACCGGCGTGTGTGTATGAAGAGAGTGATGAATGTGGAGGAAGGGAGACAAGCCTGCAAGGATCGTGATGTATGGCACTCGGTTCTCTCTGCCTTCCCCGTAAGGGATCTGGCGTGAAGATATGTATGTATATTAAGTAGATGGACAAGGATTCTGTGATTATAACATACAAGATATCAATGTTATATTTGATTTTGTTGATTGTGTCAGCCCGTGCGATAAGGTTATCGTAGAGTCAGATAAATTATATGACTATAAAAATAATTTTCATAGAAATTTTAACATGAGGAAATCGTAAAAATTACCTAATAACAATAATAAAAATATTTACATAGAAGTCTTTGCAGTAGGTATAATGTTAATACCTATAGACTTCTGCATACTAATAAATAACCAACGTAAATGTGGAAAGACGCGAAGTACTAATGAATTATACTGTATACCTAAATAATGTGACTATACGTCCCGTTTTGGGTGGGATTGTCCCGCTTTCAGACTATCTCGGTGTCCCTAACAAGAGCGAAAATGTCCTGCTCTTCCAAAATAAACCAAATTTTTAAACTTGCTCTCTTCTCTTAGAGGATGCGTTATAATTCTATGCGTGCTCTCCTATCTACATAAAACTTCAAAGTAATTGCATTCGAATCGCGCCAAAGACTGCAGCTCGGGCGACTTGAATTAGCGAGAGAGAATGGATGGATGGATGTTTGTTACTCAATCACGCCAAAACTACTCAACGGATTTGGATGAAATTTGGTACACAGGTAGATGATAACCTGGAATAGCAGATATAATACTTTTTATCCGCGAAAAATAAGTTGTTCCCGTGTGATTCGCCAAAAATTTCAATGCATCGGGCTGCACGCTGCAGCTAGTAAATAAATAAATATCACTGGACGAATTACACGAATTGATCTAACCCCAAAGTAAGCAATTTATTTGCTTTTATTAGGGGGATCAGTCAATAATACTAATACACAGATATCTATCTTATATATAAAAATCAATTGCTGTTCGTTAGTCTCGCTTAAACTCGAGAACGGCTGAACCGATTTGGCTAATTTTGGTTTTGAATTAATTGTTGATGTCCAGGGAAGGTTTAAAAGGTGAGAAAATATAGAAAAAAATAAGAGTAGATAAAAAGGCAGAACAATGTTTGCCGGGTCAGCTAGTACATATACTCAAATAGATTACATAAACACCAAAACCCAGAAATACAAACATTTACTTATGCTTAACACATAAAAATGTTTGTCCCTGCCGGGAATCGAATTCGAGCCCAATTTATGCGTAGACAGTTTCGCTAACCACTCGACCAACGGGGAAGAATATTTCAACGTTTGTATTTTTTTTTCTTTTTTTTTTGTTTAACGTTTGTATGTTGTCTAAAAGAGAACAATAAACTATTACTTGACCGTCCTTTCGCAAAGCTGCATGCTAAGGCAAGGTCAAAAGCTAACTAATAGCTAAGTAATACCGTTATATCTGATTGCTAAAACACCACATCTGCTTCGCATGAGGTCAAAGGACCGTGTTTGTATTAGGCATGGATCATTTAACGGTTAACGTATTAATTTTCGTACTAAATTTTTTTAACAATTAACAACTGTTATTTATATTAGCAAATACTGTTAAAAGTATTTTATATTGGCTATACGAGTCACTACCATCGTGGCTACTATGTGGTAGAGTTCTGCATTGTCTCGCACGGGTCTGGTACCACCGCCTTACCTATTCCTGCTGCAATTGCGTCTGTACTTGTCACTGTCGTGTTTCAGTTTGGAGGGTAAGGTAGCCGGTAAACTTATGCATGTGGCATTAGACCTCGTCACAAGATAGGAACGCACCATTAACACCTTTGGTGACTATAGGTGATAATTGACTCTTTCCATCAGAAGATCCATGTGCTTGTTTGCTATCTTATGATATAAAAAGGCATTTTTATGTAAGTGTCACACAGGTGGTAATTTTACTTTTTTACTTGTCGGGAAAATTATCTTGTCAAAGCAGTAATCAAATTAAAATTCGGTATTATAAGAATAATTCATAGATTTTTTGTATATTTTTTTTCATTTTATAAGATCGCCTTTGTGGTCTAGTGGTCCAACGTTGGCGTTGACCACATAAGGTCCCGGGTTCGATTCCCGGGTCGGGCACATAAAACAAGTATTCTTTCAGTATTCTGATAAACACAAAGTTGCCTGGGATTGGAAAGTGACCGGTTTGCGATAGGCTTGCCACCTATCACATTGTGGGACCAAGTATCTTCGGCAAATCGTGGGTGCACTTGTTGTATCTCTGCCTACCTCTTCCGGGATACGGGCGTAAAGATACTTTTTTATAAGATAGCAAAAAAAAAATAAGCAGATGCCTAATGAATGACACGTATCGCCAGGTTTTAAACGTTACCCGTTAGTAGCATGTTTGGTCAATGCTTAGCCTCTTACGATCGCCTGGCAGAATGGCTGATGACGAATTGTGAATGAATTCTTTAAAGGAGACTAACACGAAGAAACACTTAAACATGGTTCATTTGACCCTGGTTATTGGGCTCAAATTACCCCTTGCATATAATTGAGCCGTAAAATGTGACTGATTGGCAATACGAATCACTACCATCATGTATCATGATCACGTTTCGCCCAGGTATTTGGTACTACCTCCTTACCTATTCCTGCCGCAATAGCGTCAGTGCTTGTCATTGACGTGTTTCGGTTTGAAGGGGAGGATTGCTGGTTGACTTATGGATGTGGCTATAGGCGACGGTTTCTCTTTCCACCAGGAGAGCCATCTGCTTGTTTGCTAATTATATAAAAAAAGATAACATACTTTTTTGCCGTTAGCGAACATGACTACGCAGTCAATGGGGCTCGGGTTTAATTCCCGACAGGGACAGGCATCTGAGTAAAGAGCATATATGTTTGTATTTCTGGGTTTGGGTGTTTATTAAATATATTTGAGTATTTATATATGTATTTCTATGCATTCATATCGTTGACTAACACCCATAACAAGCAAATAATTTGCTTACTTTGGGGTTAGATTAATTTGTGTTATTTGTCTACGGATATTATTCAGGATCTGTAGGCGATGTTTATCTCTAGAAGTTAGCGTAAAAATCGGTCAGTTTGTGAATCATTTATTAACAGCTTATAGATAAGTAATGTATAAAAATACAGCTCACAAAAATGCGTTTATTTCACGACATCTATCCAATTAACGGACGTTAAATGAGGTTTGCTATATTTAGCATACAAACCATTGTTTCACTGCGTAATTTGTAGTTTGTAAAAACGGGGACATACCGTTTGTTAGTATCGTGACACATCAACTATCTTCTACTCAAGGTTAACTACAGAGTGCTAAGTGTGAGTTTTTCTTTTCGCATTCGATCGTGAGCGCGTTTCGAGTTTACTAGGAATTTGTATGTGATTTGTACAGTGCCAACTAGTGGTAAACTGGTTTCTCACGTTTACCACTAGGTGGCGCTCTACAAATCACATATAAATTCCTAGTAAACTCCAAACGCGCTCACGATCGAATGCGAAAAGAAAAACTCACACTTAGCACTCAGTCTACAACTGCTTAAGGTACCTGTTAGCAAGACTTTGGAGAACTTCGGTTAATACCTACTCCGTGTAGATACGTCTTTTTTATAGAAGCCCCCTCAAACGAGCAGGAGGTGCACTTGACGGTAAGTGATCACGGCCGCCCATGAACTTCCGCACGTAACAGGCGAACGACTGGCTATACCTGTTACTACTACCGTGTCTAGTAGGTGGTAGAGTTATGACATTGTGTGACAAGGGGTAAGGAGGGTCCCAAACGTTGTGACATCACATTTTGTCATAATACGTAGGTCACACTATAAGTTTTGCGTAACTTAAAAAAGCATGTTATAAGTTAGAACATACCGCGCCGCCCATTTCCTACAGAATTGACGCGCGTCAAAATATCTCGCCTTAAGGCGTGTAAATAGATAAGTAAATATAGGACTTTAGCTAAAAACCAAAATTTTGTACATTATTTTTTGTACATAAAACTAAATATCACCATATAAATATTATGAAGAAGATTAGAAATATTATCAACAAATTATTTGTTTTAGATATTTTTTTAGCCTGTTTTCGGAGTTTTATATGATCGAATAAAGTATATTCTATCACGTAATGAGTTAGCACATTTCTTACATAATGTTTTCAGGTATATCGTGTAATTTTTGTAAAATTCTCATTTAACAATCTATACAAAAAAACGTGATTTAGTAAACCAGTTTTTTTCCGTTTGTCCCGATGCCTCGCCTTAAGCAAAAAATACGCGTAGACAGCCGTTGATTACTACCCATTTTCACTTTGATTAGTACGAGTGTGAGTGTTTAATGCAGGTGCTTAGTATTAAGCTAAAAATACGTGAAGACAGACGTTGATCAGTGCGAGTGATTAGTAATCAGCATCTTTTCACTTTTACTATGCTGATTATAAATCACTCGCACTGATCCACAGCTATCTTCACGTATTTTTTGCTTAATATTAAGCGCATGCATTGAACACTCACACTCCCACTAATCAAAATGAAAATGGGGCTTTATTGCGACTGATTAGTAATCTGCGTAGTAAAGTGAATAGACGCTGATTACTAACCACTCGCACTAATAAACAGCTGTCCACACGTGTTTTATGTTTAATACTAAGCACCTAAGTTTTATGTTTAATATTAAGACAGTGGTAAAGGCGGTGGTACCTGGGCGAGGCGTGCAGAACTCTACTACCTAGTAGTCACGATGGTAGTGACGCGTATATGCAATCGGTTACGAACTGCGTGCTTAAATGGCAGATGGCCTAATCTTTTTTTATATCATAAGGTAGCAAACAAGCAGATGGCTTTCCTCATGGTAAGAGAAACCATCGCCTATATACACCAACGATGTAAATGGTTCGTTGCTATCCATGTGTCAGGATGGCAATGCTATATGCATAATTTTACGAATTACCTTATCCTCTAAACCGGAACACGACAATGACAAGCATTGACGCTATTGTGGCAGGAATAGTTACGGCGGTGTTTTTCCTAATTTCTGCACCTAGTAAAAATGATGGCAGTGCTTCGTATAGTCAATTATTCGTCTTCTGCGAATTGCCAGGCAGAATATCCGATGGTATATTCTTTGAATGAGCCAGGACCAACACGAGAATAGAAGTTAGTCGATTAGTTCAACCAATTAAGTATTACAAGTATTTCTCAGTATATATTGGAAACCTTGATGTACGTACGTAAAAATATTTGTTTATTTAAAAAGAATAGTGATATTCACTCCCTGAATACAAGGAACAAAAACAATCTTGCTGTGCATGTGTCTCGTCTCCACAGAATAAACAACTCTTTTGTGGGGCAAAGTATACGCTTCTACAATAAGCTGGCTGATGCCATTAGAGATTTACCAGTTAACAAATTCAAAACATGTGTTAAAACAAAACTGTGTAAAAAAGGTTACTATAAAATATCTGAACACTTAGATGACAGGATAGCATGGGATTTACTGCACCTCATATCGGCAGTTTTTATTATTACTGTAACAATTAGATACTTACAAATTAAACAGTATGTGATAACTTATTTGAAAAATTATATGAAAAAAAGACAAGCCCGCTGAGTTTTTTCCGTCGGATCTTTTCAGTGTGTGGCCACGTTTCCGATCCGGTAGTAGTTTAAAAAAATGTTGATGCGTCAAAATAACTTTTAAAAAGTTTTATTGAATAAAGTACTGCTGATTCCTGATTTCTGAATAGACCCCGAAGCAAAAGGAATCATGACATTTTTATTTTTTGGAAATTCTTGCTCCATTCGCTTGCCTATTTTTATTCAGACCTTGACTCTATAATGCACCTTTCTCGTTACTATTTATTTGTAAGTTTTTATGACTGCCGCTCGAAATACAATCGAAATACACAACGTCCTTTATTTTTTGCTAGTTTCTGCTATCGCAGCGTTAAAACTCCTAACCTTGACGTTAATTTTAAGTAAAAGTTACATAATGTCTTTTTTATAAAGACTAGCGATCGCCCTGTGGTCGAAATTCGGCCGAAATTTGGCATAAACATAATAGTATAGGGGTCATCCATTTATTACGTAGAAAGATTTTTGCTCGTTTTTGACAGCCACCCATATATAAAAAAATAGAATAAGTTGACCCCTCTTAAAATATTTTTATATCATAAGAAAGCAAGCAAGCAGATAGGTCTCCTGATGAAAAGAGTCAACGATCGCCTATAGACACCAAATATGTTAATGGTGCGTTGCTATTTAGTGGTGTGGTTTAATGCCACATGCACAAGTCTAGTGGCTATAAACAAATCGGAACACGACAGTGATAAGCACTAATGCTACTTCGGCAGGAATAGGTAAGTCGGTGGTACCAGACCCGGGCGAGACAATGTAGAACTGCTGCGTCGGCATCTCGTGATGTAAAAACTAGCGCATTACGAAAGGAGTACAACTCTTCCTCGAGGTTCTTCAAAAGAGCTAACGCCAAGGCAAAAGCGGAACACATTGGCAGAATTGGTGAGAAATTAGTTCACCTTCCTTCGGGCACTCGTGCGTTCTGGTCTCTCGCCAAGGCTGTCTTAGGGAATTTCTCACAGCCTTTATTTCCATCCTTGCACAGAGACGATGACTCTCTGGCCCATACCGCAAAGGAGAAAGCCGATCTTCTGGGCTCGTTCTTTGCGGCCAACTTGAATCTGGATGACCGAGGCAACACACCGCCTATCATCCCGCAGTGTGATAGTTCCATGCCAGAACCACAGTTTCAGCAGTCAGTTGTGCGTAAAGCACTACTTTCTTTGGACATCCACAAGTCGAGTGGGCCTGATGGCATCCCTCCTACTGTGCTTAAAGTATGTGCCCCAGAGTTAGCGCCAGTATTAACGCACCTATTCCGGCTCTCCTATTCACTCGGCGTGGTACCGAATTCATAGAAAACAGCTTTAGTGCGTCCCATTCCTAAAAAAGGAGATCGCTCTAATCCGTCAAACTATCGGCCAATAGCCATAACCTTCTTGTTCTCCAAAGTCATGGAGACACTTATAAACTGTCATCAGCTGAAGTATTTAGAAGAGCACCAGATGATTAGTGACCGTCATTACGGTTTCCGTCGTGGCCGCTCAGGTGGTGATCTTCTAGTATACCTGACACATCGTTGGGCGGAGGCAGTTGAGTCCAAGGGGGAGGCATTGGCAGTTTATTACTTTAGATTTAGCGAAGGCCTTCGATCGGGTATGGCGTAAAGCGCTTCTCTCAAAGCTGCCTTCCTATGGGCTTCCCGAGAAATTATGCAAGTGGATCACCAGTTTTTTGGCTGATCGGAGCATTAAGGTCGTAGTCGACGGTGCATGCTCCTTAAACCTGTCAATGCTGGTGTTCCCCAAGGCTGCGTGCTATCACCGACACTGTTTCTTCTGCATATCAATGATATGTTGCGAATTAGTAACATACATTACTATGCGGACGACAGTACTGGTGATGCTACATACTCCGGCCATAGCAGTATTTCTCGGGAACACGTCGAAGAGGACTGGAACAAGCTCGTGTCTGAACTCGAGAATCAACTAACTGATGTCTCAGAATGGGGTCGTCAAAACCTTATTACATTTAACCCCAAAAAGACGCAGCTATGTGCGTTCACCGCAAAAAAACACCCTTTGTCCTATCACCTCGGTTCGAAAACACTGCCTTGACAGCCTCAGTCAGTATTGGAATTCTTGGAGTTGACATATCGAACAACGTTCAGTGCCGCGGTCATTTGGAAGGTAAGGCTAAACTAGCCTCCAAAAAGCTTGGTGTACTCAGTAGAGCAAAGCAGTACTTCATGCCAGCCTATCGCTTCCAACTTTACTAACTCCTGCCGCTTAATTCCACCATCGGACATGGCGTCAAAATTTAAAGTTCCATCTTCACCACCTCGATGTCTGGAAATCCACAACTGTGCGCTTTTGTCGACACTTTTTGCCTCGCACTACTCCTTTGTGGAATCAATTACCCTCGAGGGTGTTTCCGAATGGATACGACTTAAAGAAACGAGCTTATTTATTCTTAAAAGGCCGGCAACGCAGCTGCAATACCTCTGGTATTGCAGCTGCGTTGCCGGCCTGTCCATGTCCGGATGTCCATGCGCGGCGGTGAACACTTACCATCAGGTGCATCATCTGCTCGTTTGCCCCCTCTACTATATAAAAAAAGTTTATTGTGAAACAGTACAAGTGTTATCGATATAAAATATTGTTTGAAAATGCAGTTTCACCAAGTGCCGACGATAAAGAATGTAGAATATATCTGTAGGCGATAGGTGTCTCTTTCCATTAAGAGACCCAACTGCTTGTTTGCTATCTTATGATATAAAAAAATATATTCTTAAGTATATGGTACTATCGCTTTACCTATTCCTGCCGTAATAGCGTCAATGGTTGTCACTGTCATATTCGGGTCTAAAGTGTAAGGTAGCTGATAGATTTACGCATGTGGTATTGCAATTTCACCACACAGACAGTAACGCACCATTATCATCTTTGTTGTCTACAGGCGATTGTTTTTTTTTTTTCAGGAGAGTCATCTGATTGTTTGCTGTCTAATCATGTATTAAGGAACAAATAAAACATCCAATTTATGACAAAATACATTTTTAATTAAATGTAATTGAACATCATTAATTTTCCAACAGCATTGCTATTTTCGGGTTTCTAGGCTAAGGGAGGCGTTCTTACTTTTATTGTTTTTAAAGTATTCGGGAATATTAAATCAAAGACTTAGGTAAATAACCTTAAATACGGTAACGTTATTTCATGTGAAAATTGTTATTTTCAAGCTAAACGATGATTAACAATGTTTAAGGCAGCAAGGTTAGACGTAAAAGCCTATCAGACTTGACTTGCGATGTGTTTTTGATATCGTTTTTTTTTTGTTATTTACTTCAATAATTTAACGTTATATTAAAAATTACTGTAGTAATAGGACAAGGAAATTAGTACAGAATTATTTTTACATTCAATAACTTGTATTATAATAGTCGATATATTTATATCTATTTATTTCCAGTAATGAAATAACGTAATATGTATTGAAACGATAAAGCCCCTTTAAACTATCAGTTTTTAGTCAGCTGCTCTGGTCGCTAATGGCTTTTTAATCGAGTTCCCAAGAGGAGGAGATTATCAATTCATCTGTATGATTTTTATTTTTATTTTTTATGTTTCTTAGCTTAGAACTCTGTCATTTATGAACCGATTTTGAAAATTATTTTTTTGTTTGACTGCGTATACTCCCCGTGAAGTTTCATCTCAATTTGGTGAAGATCTGATGCTGGGTTCCGGAAATACAGGAAATGGAAAGTCGGTCGCTACAGTTTTACTGCGTTAAAAATCGTTTCATATTTCATACAATCAATGTATTGTACGAAACATTACGTATTGTATGATAGGTTTTTGCCGCTTGACAAAAACTATGGGCTATAACCCGTATATTGGTTGATCCAAAAAAGCACATAATAACACATGATGAACATAGCGTTAGTTGCTAAATTTTACATTTCGCGGATGTATCTATACATATAATAATATCGTAGGAGCGTCAAAACTGTACATTGAATATTTTTTTAAAAGAATGCTTGGGGCGTGATATACAATCGATATCGAAGCCAAAAATATAGTTTTTAGAATTTTTGTCTGTTTGTCTGTGTATATGTCCGGGGTAAACTCAAAAAGTACTGCATGTATTTACTTCAAATTTTACATGAATATTACTAACAGGTCGGGTCAACATATATGCTACATATTATCACGCTATCACCTAAGGGGGAGAAGCTGTGCGGTGTAAACGAAGTCCGCGCGGACGAAGTCGTGGGCAACAGCTAGTTAGTTTATATGACGTTTATTTAAGGGCTAAATAGAAACGGTATTGTCGTAAGTCAATATAATGTGAAAGCTAGATATTCGCCCTAGCTTCGAACACATTACACATATTACACTTAATTAATTGCCATATGACACAAAATTATAAAAAAGCCAAAAAATCTGTTGATTCATTAGCTTCCAAACTTTACAGAATCACTAAACTAATTTAAAGATTGCCTGAACATTTTATCAAAATCGCTCCAGCCGTTTTAAAATCTATATCTACTCCTCATTCTCTATAAATTTACACATCGAATTTCATAAGTATATTTCTTTCAGATACAGTCTGAAAAAAATAACGGTAAGGCGATAATGGAAACTTTACTAGACGTTGTTATTTAACGTTATCTGGCAACGTTATAAGTCCTTGATGAGGAAATATTTAATAAGTGATAGTGAGCATATTTTTATAGGCGTAAAATAAATAAAATTAAATTTAGAATGCTCTGTGTAGGCATATCTAGAAGGATAATAGTGTTACGAATAATCTAGAAACGTGTAGAGTTGGAACGCTGGAGGGATCTAGAAATAAAAGAAAGAGAAAAGTGGTTGGCGATAAGACGGCCACCTATTATAAATTTGGGACTAAGTATTTTCGGTTAATCGTGGGTGCACTTGTTGTACCTCTGCTTACCCCTTCGAGTATACGGGCGTTAGGGTACAACTATAACATTTAAGTTCCCATATTTAAACAGCATACTTATACATCCTTGACATTGAAGTCCAAGCGTTTTCACAATCCAAGGACCTCTATGTACTAAATACATTAATTTCTTTGCGATAATCCTAAAAAACTCTATATTGGTCCGGGCTACTTCTGAACAATATGCCATCTACAAGTCTGCCACAGTTTGTAAAGGACAACTCGGTCGAGACTATTTTTTATATCATAAGATAGCAAACAAGCAGGCGGGTCTCCTGTTGGAAAGAGTCAACCATCGTCTATAGACACCAAAGGTGTTAATTGTGCGTTGCTATCTTGTGGCGAGGTCTAATGCCACATGCATAAGTTTACCGGCTACCTTACCCTCCAAACCTAAACATGACAGCGACAAGTACTGAACTGATGCTATTGCGGCAGGAATAGGTAAGGCGGTGGTACGAGACCCGGGTGAGACAATGCAGAACTCTACCACCTAGTAGTCACGATGGTAGTGACTCGCATAGCCAATCGGTCGCCTTTTACGACCTGCCTGGCAGAACGGCAGTTGGCTTATTCTTCAAAGGAGCCCGGGACCAACACGGGGAGATAGATAGGTGGTAGAATTCTGTAACGTCTCGACCGAGTCTAGTACCAGCGCCTTACCTATTCCTGCCGCAATAGTGTTGCCGCAAGCCCCACCTCGTTACACTGTATTCTCGACCGCTCCATTGGTCGAGTGTTTAGCGACCATGACTACGCAATCAACGGATCCCCGACGGGGACAAGCATTTGTGTGATGAGCATATATGTATGCCTAGCGATCAGTACAATCGACGTAATCGATCATATAGCAAAGAAGAATTTCGCCGCCTCGAGCCTGTCGACACTAGCTCAGTGGAAGAGCGTCCCGGATTTAGGGAGATGGTCGCAGGTTCAAAATCCCGCGTGTCGACATTTTTCTTTGTTATTTTTAAGGTTTTTCCAGTTTCACAAGCACGGGGTGAGTGCTATAACACAAAAAAATGACCATAAATGTTTATATTTCCGGGTTTGGGTGTTTATTAAATATATTCTAGTATTTATATATGTATTTCTATGTATTAGTATCGTTGACTAACACCCATAACACAAGCAAATAATACGCTTAATTTGGGGTTAGATCAGTAAGTGTAATTTGTCGCGTGAATATTAATTTATTTATTATTTATTTACAAATGATTTAATGAGTTTATGCGTGGTCTCACTAATCTCACCAGGATCTGCGTGAGGGACGGCCTCCTACGGCGACGACTGAAGATAACATCAGTGTGCGGCGTATGATAGAGAGTGATAAAAGAATGACCTATCAGACAAGCTTAGGCATCGGTATGAGTTAAGTGTACACAATCCTTCGTGAACATTCAGCAGTTCGGAAGCTTTGTACCCGTTGTGGTGTAAATTTGGCCGAAGCCCAAAAACTCTGTCATGTTGATTGGTACCGCGTTTGCTTTGGCTTAAGACGAGGCATCGCGATAGACGGAAAAAAACTGGTTTGTTAAAATCACGATTTTTTGTATTGTTAAATAACAATTTTATAAAAATTACACGATACACCTGAGGATATTATCTAAAGAATGTGATAACTCATTACATGATAGAATGTGCTTTACTCGATCATATAAAATTCCGAAAACAGACTAAAAAATCTCTAAAACAAATAATTTGTTAATAATATTTCTTATCTTCCACATGATTTTTATATAGTGATATTTAGTTGTAAATACAAACAAGAATGTACTAAATTTTAGTTTTCAGTTGAAGTCCTATATTTATCCGAAAATTAACACGTTTCTCAGCGGTTTCAGAACATAACGCGCCACCCATTTTCTATAGAATTGACACGCGTCGAAATACCTCGCCTTAAAGGTTTAACGGAGGTGACTCTAATGCTGTGTTCGACATACTTACGGATGACAAAGTTAGATTTATTGTTGCGATTGAGAAACAAAAAACAGTTAGTGGTTATTTCTTTACGAGGAGTTGCCAACCAAAGTGGAAAGAGGTCGAGGTGGAGAGAAGTGTGGGAAAAAAGACGGTGGACTCGTTCTTTGGAAAGATAGGTCATTACGCGACAATTGTTTTAGAGGATCAAAAACAGTTCCTGCAGAGTGGTACACTATCTATTGTTTGCCACTTGTTTTAGAAAAAGTTAAAAAAACGACCTCGCAATAGAATCCTTCTTCACTACAACAACGCCCCGTCGCGCACCGCCTGGCACACAATGGAATATTTGGCGAAGTCAGACATGGAATTACTGACTCACTCGCTCTATACCCCGACCTCGCACCTTACGATTTTTATTTATTCTTGAAAATAAAAGAAAAACTTCCAGGAAATCTTTTATGGACCTCGAGGAAGCAGTAGCTGCGTTGCAAAAGGCCGTCCAAAAGACCGCTAAGATCGAGTGGCCAAAATGCTTTTTCAGTGGTTCTATCGGATGCAGCGATGTATAGATGTGAATGGATACTATTTTGTAAAGATATAATGAAACTAATAACTTGCTAATTTGATCAGGATTTGATTTTCTAAGAGCTTTCAGTTTGAACCTCGTATCTGTAATAGTAGAGGAGCTTAAGATGCTAAATAGGTAGTTACTTGAGCATCGTAGGGACTTATTGGATTTTGTAGATTAAATTTAAAGGTTATTTATGTTTTTCATTTCAAGGGTACGGAAAAAATCTACAGATAAAGAAAATGTTTAAAAAAAATCTATGACATGGACACACTGAAACACGTTATTTAGATTAGGGAATTGTGGGTTAATTTCCAGCTAAAATTTAGAAAATCTGACAATTCAAGTGTAGCGTAAGGGAGTGGGAGGGTCATAAAGTTACAAAGAAAAGGTTGTTTGACATTCTCGAGCGCGTCTGAATTGTCTTTTATTATAATATAGTAAATGATGTAAAAATAAAGGAAGAAATATAATCTGACAATTTCTACAAGCCGAAGTTATTGGAATTTTGTTTTTTTTCTGCCCTGGTTATCCGCCTCTATATGAAGGGTTTATATTTGGTGGATTACTATAAAACTTCCTAGTTTCTTAAAAAATATTTTATAAATTGTCTTCTAAATGAATTAAAACTAAAAATGTATCCATTAAGGAAGATATTTTATTAACAAAAACTTAAACCGACGAAAAATTATGCGTCGTCATACATTAAAATCATACATATCACGCGAGATTCCTTACGGGGTAGGCAGAGAGAATCGAGCGCCATACATGACGATCCTTGCAGGCTTGTCTCGCTGCCTCCATATTCATTACTCTTTTCATACACACACGCCGATTGCGAAGTCACTGAACGCTACCTTCGGACAGTACTCGATCAATCTGATCGTGGTATGTCAGTCTTGGTATTCCCCGGTACCTACATCCTTCCACACTCGCACTGTATATCTGTTTTGTTAACCTTTCATCTACCATTCTTTCTACATGTCCAAACCAATTATTAAACTACATTAAAATCAGTGAGTGAATAATTCTCTGTTTTCATACCATTTTGCGTTGTTTTTTTAAAAATAAATTAAATGAGATATCCGGTTACATTATTTAAAGAAGAAGTATCAAAATCGGTTCACTCTGTAAAAATTGTGCTTGGTCATATATTAAAATCAGTGAGTATACAATAGATCATCCCTTGTTTTCATACCCTTATGGTTGGAATTTTAAAAAAACTATCCATCCTCGGGAATACCCATTCCAACAAAAAAATAATTATTAACATCGGCCTACTCAGTAAAAAAGTATTTTGATCTTGCTTATACGAAAAAACACGTAGATAAAACGAGTCTAACACTCGTCAAATACTTTTGAATCGCTCAGGAAGTTTCAAGTGTGTATTTATAACTTAAAAATTGTGTATTGTATTGTGGACTATTAGGGCTACATCGACGCCGAGTTGAAGCGAAGCGACGCGTCATGTTATAAAAGCTTTAAAATATATTCCACTTCTTTTAAAAAAATAATCCAGTTTTTTAAAATATATTCCACTGTTGAAAATTTATTGCGCTTTAATAGATTTAACTTGAAAATCTATTTCCATTGCGTAACCCATAATTTTTTTAATGCAATTTGCTCGACGCGCAAATCAAGTAGTCGAAGCGCGGCGTCGCAATCTTTGTATTTTCACAACACAAATTTGTACGTTACGTAACAGAAATAGAGATGAATATACTTTTGTAGTGGTTCAAGCAATCTACAAACGCTTCAAGAAAAAATAGTTAAAAATTATCGCCGTATTGGTCCCGGCCTCCTTTGCAGAATAGGCCAACTGCCGTTCTGCCAGGCAGGTCGTAAAAGGCGACCGATTGGCTATCGAGTCACTACCATCGTGGCTACGAGGTGGTAGAGTTCCGCATTGTCTCGCCCGGGTCTGGTACCACCGCCTTACCTATTCCTGCCGCAATAGCATCAGTGCTTGTCGCTGTCGTGTTCCGGTTTGGAGGGTAAAGTAGCCGGTAAACTTATGCATGTGGCATTAGACCTCGCCACAAGATAGCAACGCATCATTAACATCTTTGGTGTCTATAGGCGATGGTTGACTCTTTCCATCAGGAGACCCATCTGCTTGTTTGCTATCTTATGATATAAAAAAAAATAGAAAATAATAAAATTCAAAAATAAAATTCTGAATCGCGATATCACAATTATTTACCTTGAACACACTATATACACGTTTCAATGTTTCTCAATTGGATTTCGTTCCTTAGGCAATACAGCTTGCCTGGCTGGGAAGATCTTCCCCTTCCAAATTCTTTCGTGACGTCATTATTATTTACAGTGATGACGTTATCCCGATGTGATTACCACCACTAACAGTGATCACCTCACCCACACTTTAAATTTTAAAAATATGACCCAAAATAAAAAAAATGTTTTTATTCAAATAAAGCTCTAAAAAAGTTTACAGACACTTGACGAGTCGAAAATTGTTAACGGATTGGAACGCAGCTACGGTTCGTTACGACTGCGTCAATATGAGCTGACCCTTAGCGCTTATTGTATCGGCTACGGCGTAGCGCTACGTGATAAAGAACTGACCGCCCCATTCGCGTTGATAGATTGGTTAGCGAATCTAACTATGAATTAATTGGGCTCGATTTTCGAAAAGGACAAACATTTGTGTGATGAGTACAAAGTTTGTATATCTGGGTTTGTATTTCTTATGTATGATACATTAATAATATATATATTTATATAAAATAGCGATCGCCTGTGGTCGAAATTCGACCATAAACTGCAATAATTTTTTTTTAAATTTGACAACAAATTTTAGCCGCAAAAAAGTTTACATGTGTGTATATTATCATGTATGTCACATGAATGTGGATTGTGTAATGTTTAGTTTTATTATTTTAATGTTATACAGTTTAATTAATAATATTTAGTTTCTGCAAACCTCCGAAACGTAAATTTTAAGTGTGCTAAGTTTCACACTCCACCGTTCGCGCAATCGTCTTAAAAAGGGGTCCAAAGTTTTTCCTTCACGTATTAGTATAAAGATAATAATTATTTTTAATGACTGTAATTAATATTTTTATTACAATAATTATTATTTTTAGTGACCGTAAATAATATTATTTTTATTATATTTTCGTTAAGACCCAATCGCTCGAAAATTCTTGTGGCATGTCGTCCATGTGTAAAATTGAAATGATATATTCAGTAAAGATCAATACGGTATTGTCTTTAT
The DNA here is from genome assembly GCA_036924255.1 of Apodemia mormo. Lineage (NCBI taxonomy): Eukaryota > Metazoa > Arthropoda > Insecta > Lepidoptera > Riodinidae > Apodemia > Apodemia mormo. The sequence continues at coordinate 20,385,424 of JAUPFN010000026.1, forward strand.
ATTAATATATAAATTATAAATTAGTGCTGTTGACTAACGCCCATATCACATGCAAACAATTTGCTTACTTTGGGGTTAGATCTTTTCGTGTAATTTGTCTGCTACTATTTTATTATTATAATAAACGAGACAATGTATACAGACTTATGAACATGATCAAACTTGTTTATTAATAAATCTGAAAGTGGGTTCCGTCAAACTTTGCCAAAAACAATAGCGCTAAAAATTACCATAAAATAACTTAATAAAAACGGAACAGTGACAACAGTCACCAAACAGAATCTCGTCAAGTCGCCAATTATTCTAACACTAAATTCGCCAACCAGTATTCCGCTAAAATTTGCCAAAGAGAACATCGCGAAAAGTCGCCAAACGTAAGGGTTTAGAAAGCCCCAAGACTTTAATTTCAAATAAGTGCAACAGTTAAATGTATTGTCCGAAGTGTATCCAATAGGTGGCGTTCAAAACAGCGAATAGAACTGGGAAGAAGACTCTAGAAAAGCGATCGATGCGGATAGCTCGTGCCTTCGCTCTTGCCGCTTCTTCTGGCTCCTGAAACAGATGGTACATTATTGACTAAAACCAATTATTTTTGTGTTATAGCACTTACTGCGTGCTTGGGAAAACTGGATTTTTTTCAAAAACAACAAAATAAAAAAGGGGTTGAACCTGCGACCATCTCCTCAAAGCCCAGCTTTAGGGAGACGGTCGCAGGTTCAATTCCTGCGTGTCAATATTTTACTTTGTTGTTTTTAAAAGTTTTTTGACTAAAACCATTTTAGTTGTCTATCTATGACCCTTGTAGTGATCCAGCTGTATCCCGAGCGTTGGTCTGGACTCCTTTTGAAGATTAGACCGTCAGTCATTTTGCCAGACAGTTCATCAAAGACTAACGATGTGGTTTACATGTTACTACCATCGTAAGCACTAGGTTGCAGATTTCTGCAACGTCTTGCCCGGGTATATGGTAGCACCACCTTACCTATTCCTATCGCAATAGCGTCAGTGATTTTCATTGACGAGTTTCAATTTGGAGAGAGAGGAAGCCAGGTAGGTAGGTTTATGTATATGGCTTTACCGTTTCGGCACGCGAATAGCAAAACACCCTTAAAATCTTTGATATCTAAAGGTAAAAGGTGTTTCTTTTCATTAGAAGAGCCATCTGCTTTTTTGCTATTTTATGATATAAAAAAATCACTATGTAATTTGTGTATTTTTTATTTACTTACAACCAAAAATATTCAGTGTATTAGATTGTATAAGATTTCGCTAAACTAAGTGATAGATTGATGGCGAAGCGTTCTGTATTTAACTATACTATGTCGATGCCTTAGTTCACAATTATTGTACTAACTGCAAAATTTTAAATTTTCACCTTTTTAGTGACAAATACACTAAATGTTGTGCGGTTTCGTTTTGCGCGTATCGAAATATCGATAATAGTCTCGTGAATAGATGCATATTTTTAAGCTATTGCATAGCTTCTATCGCGGGCCTTGAGCGTGGAGACCGAATCCAGAAATTCCGTAACGAAAAATACCTAACACCCCCCACTCTGACCGGCACAGCGGTGATACTTTTTAATTTTTTCATCTATCGATAAATACCAGAACTTTTAATGACTTTTTGAAATATCACTCTTGTCTCTTTAGTTCAGCAACCCGCCTTTAGATGGCATTGGTTGTATTGGAAAACTACCGTAATCAGCTGTTTGTGAGAAAGTATATAGGTGTATAGGTATTTATCATCTACTTAGAACAGTGAATATCTGTACTTCTATAATTTGTGTACAAAGTGTTTTAAATATGAATGAACAAAGCGCATTTATTAAATATTCCTGAAGAACCGACATGTATTGAAAGATAATAAAAATATTTTGAACAATATTAACATCTCATTTATTTAATAAAAGAAAAAAAATTGTTTTTTTTATCGGTCACCACGCTCAAAGTGTAACTTGAATTAATATCAAAGAAAAAAAAACAAAGAAAAAAATACTGCATAAATAAAATAAATACATGATTGTAATTGCATAACTTGATAAAAATGCTATGCAATAGCTTTACCGCGGCAGTCTCCGAGTGCCACACGTCTTTTTTTATTATTTTACTTTGTTTTCATACTGTTCACGTCTAAACTTTAAAAAGTTTTAAAACGCTCTCCTCATGATTATCAACTTTGTAGTTAGTGCAATTGTGAACTAAGGCATCGATATCAAATTTTAATATCTACTATGTACACAAAAAATTGAATATGTTAGCAAACGGAACAAAAATATTTAATTAAAATAATTTTTGACAATATTTGTGATGCCAGCTTTACGAAAATTCCCTGTGTATTTAAAGAACACGGGCAAGACTTCATATTACCTTACTTATTATCTTAAAGTTTAGTGTATTCCTTAAGATTCTATATCAACTTCTTACTTTATCCGCATTTAATAAATTTTTTTTTTTATGTCATAAGATAGCAAACAAGCAGATGGGTCTCTTGATGGAAAGAGTCAACCATCGCCTATAGACACCAAAGATGTTAATGGTGCGTTGCTATCTTGTGGCGAGGTCTAATGCCACATGCATAAGTTTACCGGCTACCTTACCCTCCAAACCGGAACACTACAGCGACAAGCACTGACGCTATTGCGGCAGGAATAGGTAAGGCGGTGGTACCAGACCCGGGCGAGACACTGCAGAACTCTACCACCTAGTAGCCACGATGGTAGTGACTCGATAGCCAATCGGTCGCCTTTTACGACCTGCCTGGCAGAACGGCAGTTGGCCTATTCTTCAAAGAGGCCGGGACCAACACGGCGAAAGGTGAAATATTTTTTTAACTTGAGAATAGTAGCTAAATAAAGTTGGAATTTAGATAAGGTTAACGTAAACAATCAGTTCTTTCTTTAGTAGGCTGTAGTTAGGTATTTATTTTTTCATTAGGTGTCTTCAGTACAACAGCTGCTATTCACAGAAATCTAAGTTAGAGTGACAGAATCCTAAGATTTTGCGAAGATACTTTGTAGGTACTTAAAAGAACAAAAAATAAATTAGCATTTAACTATTCTTTAATACAATAACAGGGAGAATTTTTATTTGATACTTATAATGAAAATTATGATATATAAGCTTATTGCTGTTTTAATGAAAATGTAAAGCTTTATACAATGGTAGCACTTAAATAAGATTATAGAATTCAATCAAATTAAAGTCTCAATATTTTTTATATGATTATTGCTAGTGATAATATATTTTATTTAATTGATTTAAAAATCGTAAAAAAATATTCTTGTTTATCTAATATTCGTCACTCCGAAAGACACGCCAGGGACGTACAAAACCAAAATCGGCTGTGTTCTTTAATTATTATTTGTTAATGACAAACTATCACCTAAAATTTGACAGGAAAATAGAAGTTATATATTTCGAAACCCTGATTTACATGATTTCCCTGAGTTGGTTCTGGGCTCCTTTGAAGAATAGACCAACTGCCGTTCTGCCATGCAGGTCGTAAAAGGCAACCGATTGGCTATGCGAGTCACTACCATCGTGACTACTATATGGTAGAGTTCTGCATTGTTTTGCCAGGGTCTGGTACCACCACCATTCCTATTCCTGCCGCAATAGGTCAGTGCTTGTCACTGTCGTGTTCCGGTTTGGAGGGTAAGGGAGCTGGTAAAAAACCTCGCCACGCACCATTAACACCTTTGGTGTCTACAGGCGATGATTGACTTTGATCTGCTTGTTTGCTGTCTTATGATATAAAAAAAAATACATAGGGATTATTCTGATACTACTAAAACCATGGATAAACTCAAGATTATCAACAAATCCTTATCAAACGCTCATAAAATCCAAAATGGCCATTAAAGCCTTAGTCAAACATTTGGAATTCTCGATAAATTGAACACACTTCAGATCCAGGTCAAGGAGTGAATTGCGTCTAGAAATCTGACCAGTCTTGGTTTCAGATTCTGTCAGAATTATCTAGATTTGATAAGTTTTGTTTTCGTTCTGATTTATTTGTTATCTCAATAAAGTAGTCAAATTTTATCGGTTATTCACGGAACGCAAATACCGTTTTGTGTGCAGTTTTTATCATACCATAGTAAACAAGATGGCTTTTCTGATGGAAAGAGGCAACCAATGCCTATAGACACTAAAGATGTTATTGGTGCGTTATTATTATTCTTGTGTCAGGATGGTAACGCCACATTCATGAGTCTATCGACTACCTTCCCTCCAAACCTAAGAATTTACAACCTTACCGACCATGAAATCTTAGGAATATAGCTATCTCTTTCCATCAGGAGAATCATTTGTTGTTTGCTCTCCTATGAAATAAAATAAATAATAAATAGTAATAATAAAAAAACAAAAATAAATCTATTCTTACATATAAAAAAAAATCGTAGGAAAGTCAATGTATGTCCGGGGAAAACTCTAAAAGTTCTACATGGATTTACTTCAAATTTTGCATGAATATTACTAACAGGTCGGGTTAACATATAGGCTACATATTATCACGCTATCACCTACGGGGGAGGAGCAGTGCGGAGTAAACGAAGTCCGCGCGGACGAAGTCGCGGGCAAAGCTAGTAATTATCACTGGACAAATTACTTAAACTGAATTAACCCTAAAGTAAGCAAATTATTTTTTTGCTTGTATTATGGGTGTTATTAACGACAAAACACAAAGAAATACACGTATAAATAATGTTACACACATAATAACACTTAAACCTAGAAATACAAACATCTATGCCTAACACACAAAATATGTTTGTCCCTGTCGGGAATCGAACCAGAGCTCCATCGATTCGTAGTTTCGCTAACCACTCGATCGAAGAGGCGGTCATAAAAATAAAATTAAAAAAAGTGGTGGACAAAATGATAATACCTTTGGTTTCCCCGCGCTGTCATCTAAGATAATGTTGATCAAACAGTATTCCATCAGGGCCATGAACACGAAACTGTAGACAAGGGAAGGTTATGAGAACAACAAACACATTTCATTTGACCAATTATACGAAATACTGACTTTTGACTGTGGCTTCACTCGTGTTAAATATTACTATAATTTTCGAGAACAGCATTTTTCTGAAGCAATGATAACGCCTCTCAAACAAAAAAGATTTTCAAAATCGTAAATGATCAAGATCTGAAGTAACAAACATTAAAAAAAAATAGTAATTATTTTTAGTGGCCGTAATTAATTTTTATTATTACTAGCGATCGCCTGTGACCGAAATTTGACCACAGATTAAAGAATAAAATCTCTTTTAAGTTTTACAACTGACTTTAGCCGTAAAGAAAATAATTTAGTATTCATGTGTATAATATAATGTTTTTTTTATATCAAACAAATGGGTCATTTGTTTGATATAAAAAAAAAAACATTATATACACATCAGGAGACCCATCTGCTCGTTGCATCAACAAGCAGATGGGTCTCCTGATGGAAAGAGTCAACCATCGCCTATAGACACCAAAGGTGTTAATGGTGCGTTGCTATCTCGTGGCGAGGTCTAATGCCACATGCATAAGTTTACCGGTTACCTTGCCTTCCTAACCGGAACACGACAGCGACAAGCACTGACGCTATTGCGGCAGGAACAGGTAAGGCGGTGGTACCAGCTCCGGTCGAGACAATGCAGAACTCTACCACCTAGTAGCCATGATGGTAGTGACTCGATAGCCAAATCGGCCGCCTTTTACGACCTGCTTGGCAGAACGGCAGTTGGCCTATTCTTCAAAGAAGGACGGACCAGCACGGCGAATTTGTGTCATGTATGTCACATGAATGTAGTGTGTGTAATTTTTTTAATTAATTCAATGTACTTCTAATGCATAGATATAAGTTCTAATGCATATTATTTAAAAATATTAAGTTTCTGCAGTTCTTCGTAATGTAAACTTTAAATGTGTCAAATTTCATACTTCACCGTTCATACAATTTTACTTTTCCCTTCCTGTATTAATATATAGATAATAATTATTTTTAATGACCGTAATTAATATTCCTAATAAAAATAATAATTTTATAGTAATTATTTTAATGACTGTAATTAATATTATTATTATTATATTTCGGTTAGCACCCAATGACTCAAAAATTCTTGTGGCATGTTGTGTATGTGTAAAATGGTAATATAGATTCGTTAAAGATCAACACCGTATTTTGTTAAATCTTATCATTCACACTTAGACACTAATAATTGGATGTAAGTTTATGTCTGAGTATAAAGTTAGTAGTTTCAACCTTGTCGTGTGTCTTGGTTTTTGCAGTGTAGTGTGATGCCGGTTGGTAAGTTAAAGATCTTTGAAAGACAATAAATATTGTCTTGATCCTTAGCGATTATGTAATTTCCATGTTACAGTTGTCACGTAGTCACGTACAGTGGCGCACTCACACAGTACAGACGGACATGAAGGCGTCGACGGCCTTGAGGTAGCTGACGGGCGGCAGCTGCGACTGCACCTTCCCGTGCTGCGTGGACAGCGTCAGCAGCGACGTCACGCCCAGCGTCACGCGCGCCGGCGCCGCGTCCGGCTTGATCCAGAACGACACCCACTGCAACACACACCACACCACATCACCTCTCGGGCTGCCTTGTGTCATACCATCGCATACCTAACAGGCTGATGACTCTCCTGATGCAAACAAACAACCATCGCCTATAGACACCAAAGACGTTAATGATGCGTTGCTATCTTGTGGCGAGGTCTAAATGGCTTACCGGCTACCTTAACTACCAAACCGGAACACTACTGCAACAAACGCTGACGCTGTTGCAGCAAAAATACGTAAGGCGATGACGGATGATGACTAGACCCGGGCAAGACAATGCAAAACAGACCACCTAGTAGTCATGATGAGACTTATTCATGTATCCAATCGTTCACCTCTTACGAACTGCCTGGCAGAAAAGCGAATGATCTTTTCGCCGTGTTGGTCCCGGCCTCCTTTGTAGAATAGGCCAACTGCCGTTCTGCCAGGCAGGTCGTAAAAGGCGACCGATTGGCTATCGAGTCACTACCATCGTGGCTACTAGGTGGTAGAGTTCTGCATTGTCTCGCCCGGGTCTGGTACCACCGCCTTACCTATTCCTGCCGCAATAACGTCAGCGCTTGTCGCTGTCGTGTTCCGGTTTGGAGGGTAAGGTAGCCGGTAAACTTATGCATGTGGCATTAGACCTCGCCACAAGATAGCAACGCACCATTAACATCTTTGGTGTCTATAGGCGATGGTTGACTCTTTCCGTCAGGAGACCCATCTGCTTGTTTGCTATCTTATGACATAAAAAAAAAAGACCGGACCGACACAGGAGAAAGCTCCCATTCTACCAGACAGTTTATAAAAAATTAATGATTAGCTATATTAGTCTCGTATAACCGAAAAGCAGTTTGGCCATATAAAACACTTAATCACATTTACACGCACGCCATAACTTTTGGGCAGAGCAACGCTCTCAAGAAGCGATAGAATTAAAATGACATGAAAACGTCTTATCCCCGCATATTTATATCTGTCCATCGTTGTTTATAATGACGTCATTATCTTACAATAACAGGTCAGCTAGCATACATACACATACATATCTTCACGCCAGGTCCCTTACGGGGTAGGCAGAGAGAACCGAGTGCCATACATCACGATCCTTGCAGACTTGTCTCGCTTCCTCTACATTCATCACTCTCTTCATACACAAACGCCGGTTGCGAAGACTGTTTACACCACCTTCGGACAGTACTCGATCAATCTGATCGTGGTATGTTAGTCTTGGTCTTCCCCGGTACCTACATCCTTCCACATTCGCATTGTATATCTGTTTTGTTAACCTTTCATCTACCATTTTTTCTACATGTCCGAACCAACGGAGCATGCCCTTTCTCATCTTCACACTGACACTTTCTTTCAAACCTAACCTCTCTCTCACTTCGACATTACGAACCCGGTCCGCGAGTGTCACACCACATATTTTTCTTAGCGACCTCATCTCAACCGCGTTGATTCTACTTTCATGCCTTTTCTGACATACCCAGCTCTCACTTCCATACAATAGCGTTGGGATAAGCACATGATTATGCAGAGCTAGACGGGCACCCTGATTTAAAATTGTGGTATTAAGTAATCTCCCTAACGCTCCATTCACTCCGTTCCCTGCACACACTCTTCTTTCAACATCAGCGGTGTACCTTCCATCCCTGCTAAAAGCACATCCAAGATGTACAAACTCATCCACTTGTTCCAGCACTACATCATCTACCACAACCCTTACGTCCGTTCTGGTTGCTTCTCTTTCAAATACTAAAACTTTAGTTTTCTTCGCATTCAAATGTAAGCCCATACTCTTACAATCCTCATTCATAATTGTGATCAGTGTTTGCAGCTCAGATGGAGTTGAGCCTAGAAGTACAGCGTCATCTGCATAAAGCAGGCAGTTCACCACTAGATCACTCATGCGCATTCCCACATTCAATGTCCTCAATCTTTGGAGACACTTATCCAGATATAGAATAAACAGACGAGCTGACAACACACAACCTTGCTTGACGCCGATATTGACATCGAACCAGGGCGATATGTTGCCGTCCACCAGCACACATGTTTTGCGATCCCAGTGCATGGATTGCAAAGCACGCAGCAGAAGCCCATCTATCCCATAACTGGGTAAAATGTTCCAAAGTTTCTTTCGCACAACTCTGTCAAACGCTTTCTCCAAATCCACAAAACCGCAGAAAACCTTCTGGCCGACAGCCAGATGCTTCTCTACGATGTTGCGGAGCGAGAAAACTTGATCCATACATCCTCTTCCAGATCTGAAACCCCCTTGTGCCTCCCACAACATTCCCTCGGACTTCCCTTGCATTCTCCTTTTAATGTCTTACCATACACCCTTGATGCAAAGCTGATCAAACTGATGGCCCTATAGCTGTTGCAGTCTATACGTGAGCCCTTGCCTTTATACAAGGGCACGATGACCGCGCGCCGCCAGTCTTCGGGTATTCTACCGGTCCTCCAACATGTATTGCAGAGGACCCAAAAAGTGTCCCAGACGGCAGGACCACCGTATTTGATCATCTCAGCAGTCACCTTATCTATTCTCGCAGCCTTTCCATTTTTCATACTTCTTATACGATACCATACGATCTCTTGCATAGTAATGTCCTGGCATGCTTCCACCGTCTCTGAATCACTAACTGAGTCAGAGACGGAGGCAGCGTCCTGAACAGCATCATACATATCTCCAAAATATTCACTCCATCGTTTTAACACGCTTTCTGTGCTTGTAAGAATGTCACCATCCTTAGATATAATCCTATTCATTCTGGAGGCTGCCGAACAACTCCTAGACTTCGTCATCTCCATCCAAAAAAGCTTGGTGTTTGCCTCGAAGTTGCTCGCCAGTCTCTATTCCACTTTCAAACATTCTCTTTCACGCTATTCTTTCACTAAGGTTTTAGTGGCATTCTTACAACAACGATATAATTCTTTCTTCTTGTCTTTCATACCATCATTCGCGTGCAAACATGATACATAGTCTAGCCATACTTTCTTTTTTCTTTCAATCGCAGCTTTCACTTCATCATCCCACCATGCATCACCTTCCATTGACTTGCACAGTTTTGCACTACCACATACTTCTTTCGCGGCTACTATCATACTATCTTTCAAAGCTTTCCAACATTCGTCTGCATCCAAGTCCGGTAGGTTCACTTTCGCCAACCTATCTCGAACCTGAATCTCATACATACTCCTTATACTCGGATCTTGCAACTTTTCGCTCTTTATCCTTTCAAGCTTTCCGAATGATACACGCTGTCGCCAATGCCTCCACTTCTTAAACAGACCCCTATATCGGCTTACTACCAAATAGTGGTCTGTTTCCAGATTGGGACCTCTGTAGGCGCGCTTATCCATTATACAACTGCGGAGTCTACTATCAATCAAAATCAGATCTATCACACTCTTTTGGTCATTCCTTCTCCATGTATACAAATGTATGTTACACACAAAACATCCAGGCATCTCTCATTCATTACATCGATCAATTCATGCATCTTATCTTCCAACCCACCTCTTACATTCCACGTGCCTATTTGGCACTCTGCTCCCCTCGACTCGCCTATTCGGGCCTGGCGTGATGGGTGGCGGCCCCCATCGCCGCCGTACCGACTGGGGCGGATCGGTACGCGTCGCCTCCAGGGGACGCCCTAATCCGCACTGCGGTACTTATTCGGGCCAGAATTGCAGTCCAGTGGACTGGCAGGGGTCGCAACGAGCACGCTTCTTTCTAGCAATTGTCGTTAAGAGCAGTTACTAGCACTCAGCTATCTGAAATGAGTTCTGGAACATTTCGAACGAGTCTAGTACCACCTTCTTACCATTTTCTGGCGTAATACTGCTATTGATAGCAGGCGCGTGCGCTCCTTATAGGCAGAAAAGCAGTGCTTTACCTTTATTTTAATAAAACGTTCATACGTTTTAGATGACTTATAAATAAATGAATAAACAAAATATAATAATTTAAAAACGCCTAATATTTTTAAATAGCACCTATTTGCAAGCACAGCACTCAAATATGTTTGCCAGGCGTTTATTAAACGATAAATAATATTGAACTAATGCCGCAAGCAATCTGCTTCACATTGTAAATGTGTGCGAGACATAATTACCTATCCGCACGTAATTGGCTCATTCACACAATGACGCTATTTTACAAAGCAGGTAATGCGGCCTTGTTCTATAATCCGGGTAAAGATAATAGACGAAATATTATTGACAAAAAGTATGCTCACATTATGCATTTTTGTTTAGTAAGGTTTTATTTGTTTAAATAGCAGAAATGTTTTGTGTTTCGCGGGGGCCATTTGCTTTTTCGTGTGATAGCTGTTAAGCATTGTTTATTATTTTGTTTGTGCCAGTATATTATATAAAGTTTTCATTTTAATATTTGAAAGTGTGTAGGTACATTTAATAGGTTATTACTGAGTTTCTATAATAATTGTAGTGATTTGCTTTTACTAGTGCATTTGTTGATTTTTTAAATGTTATTTGATTGTGAAGTTTGCGTTGAAAATGTGTGTTTATTAAAAATTAAAAATAACAAGTTTTTTCTATTTTGTCATTCAGTGAAAAGATTCAAATCGTGTCTAAATGTAGGTGTGTACCCGAGTTACAATTAAACCAGCAAGGCCAGCTAAACGTACACATACATATTTGAAAAACACAAAATCAACGACTCACAGAGCTTTCCATGATTTCTATAGAAACGACATTAATGATAGAATTAAAACGCAATCCAACTTTCTATGACGATATCCTAAAATCATATTTAAAAAAGGATAGGCGCATAGATTTCACTACATAGTATAAAACAAAGTAGCTTTCTCTGTCTGTCCCTATGTCCATATGCATGCTTAAATCTTTAAAACTACGTAAAAGATTTTGATACGGTTTTTTAATAGATAGATTGATTCTTGAGGAAGGTTTCAGTATATAAACCTTTCAGATATTCCTACGAGAACAAAAGCTACGCGGGTGAAACCGCGGGCAGGTCGCTGGTAATCTATAAATGAATGAGAAGTTTGTTTTTTTACTAACCCGTAATTTTATTATTAAGGTTATATTATATAAGGCCATATCGGATATCTCGCAAGGGATGTGTTCTGTAATTATCACTCACTTGGATAATATATTTGAGGTGGTCAAAATCTTGCGTTTATTTATATCGGTGTATAGTAGTAAGTAATCAGAACCTTCAGTGAAAATTGAAGCTGACTAGGTGAGTAGTTAGATATTAACTTAGCTTATTATTTTACTTATTTTATTACAATTTCATTCGCCGCGACGATCGATTGCTGTTTTGTTTGCGTTGCCGTAGAAGATGTACATGAATAGTAGTACATCTAAGACTTATTCTGTTGGCATGATTTCCGACTTAGAGATCCGTCGCATGGCTGTAGCTATGCTACAAATCTATAAGAAAAATTTTTGTGATCGAGTACACAGCTGCATACCCAGTGTCATAATTCTGTGCACGCCGCTGATTGATAGTCGCTGCCATATTCCGGCTTAGAGGATAAGATAGCTGGTAAACTTGTGCCTGTGAATTGATCACTCGCTATGCGAACAGCAATGCACCAGTGAATCCCTGGTATATATGCAATGATTGCTCTTTCCATCAAGAGAGCCTTCTCCTTGTTTTTTTATCTTATTATATTTTTTTTTATATATATTATTTTTTTATATCATAAGATAGCAAACAAGCAGATGGGTAGCTCCTGATGGAAAGAGTCAACCATCGTCTATAGACACCAAAGATGTTAATGGTGTGTTGCTATCTTGTGGCGAGGTCTAATGCCACATGCATAAGTTTACCGGTTACCTTACCCTCCAAACCGGAACACGACAGTAACAAGCACTGACGCTATTGCGGCAGGAATATGTAAGGCGGTGGTACCAGACCCGGACGAGACAATGCAGAACTCTACCACCTAGTAGCCACGATGGTAGTGACTCGATAGCCAATGGGTCGCCTTTTACGACTGCCTGGCAGAACGGCAGTTGGCCTATTCTTCAAAGGAGGCCGGGACCAACACGGCGAAAATCTTATTATATAAAAAAGTAATACCGAATAAGAAAATAAGGCTTGAAAAATACCCCTGGAGTGATTTTGTTTCATCGGTAAGTACTGTTATGACCTTATAGTTAGTATTTGGTAACAAAATACCACTTATAATAATAACGTGTTTATTTACCACATAAATGTACGATACAACAAAATACAATACGTATAATATACGCACTGACTAACACTAATAGCATAAACTGTCACTATAGTCGCACTAGAACTAACCAACTAATTCAAATGCCTAAACCAAAACAATTTCCATATGCAGACTACATTGCGGTATCACTTCTTTAACACTGCACTCATTCGATCAAATTATCACTTGGAATCGCTTTACAAAACTTACTCGCTTTTCGCCAATATATCCTTATTTATACACAAGGTAAAGTTCGACAATGTTCTCGAAAGTTCTGCAAGTGATTCGTAAGCAACTTAGACGTAAACAAGTCATAGTACACGCTAATTTCAACCTAATACCTATGCGAGCCATCCATTATGGAATAGCTGTTTGGGTTACGGACTTATTGGTTACCGATAAAAGCAGCTGTCTCTTTTTATTTTTAACTAGTTGAACCCGCGACTTCGTCCGCGTGGAAAAATTTCGAAAAAAAGGTAGCCTAAGTTACTTCCTCTCACATGAGCTATCTGCCAGTGAAAGTCCCGTCAAAATCGGTCCAGCCGTTCCAGAGATTAGCTGGAACAAACAGACAGACAGACAAAAATTGTAAAAAATATTATTTTGGTATATGTACCGTGTATACATCCATGTGCATTTAGTAAAAAGCGGTTATTTTAATATTACAAACAGACACTCCAATTTTATTTATTTGTATAGATTTTTTTCAGTATTCTCACTCTTTACTTTTTCTAGCATATTCGCAGCAGTACTATACATAACTCTGTATTTCCGGGTGTAAATGCAAGTTACACTGACAAACTAAGAAATTACATCGAAAGGAGTATCCAGTTTATTCCGTAGCAAAATAACATTAAGTGTAAGCTTACACGCGGTAGAATTGAAATTTTCTATTGAAGTAGGAAAGAATGAAGGAGAGAAAATAAATTTAAGGAAAAGAGTTTTGTGGTTTGGAAGTAAAAAAAATAGTAAAAATTCTTTGGTTATATATACTGTTTATATCCGGCTGGTTTTGGAACCATTGAATAGATGATATCCATACTAATATTATCTATACATATAATAAACTCGTAGGAAAGTCAAAACTGTACATTGAATATTTTTTTAAAAGAATACTTGGGGCGTGATCTACAATCGATATCGAAGCCAAAAATATAGTTTTCAGAATTTTTGTCTGTTTGTCTGTTTATCTGTTTGTCTGTATGTATGTCCGGGGTAAACTCAAAAAGTACTGCATGGATTTACTTCAAATTTGGCATGAATATTACTTACAGGTCGGGTCAACATATAGGCTACATATTATCACGCTATCACCTACGGGGAGGAGCAGTGCGGAGTAAACGAAGTCCGTGCGGACGTAGTCGCTGGCAACAGCTAGTATATGCTAAAGTCTGTCTATCTATTACACTTTCACAGCTTAATCACTAAACAGATTTTGATGAAATTAGGCAGTCAGATACTTGAAGATCTGGGGTAAAACATGGGCTACTTTTTTTCTAAAATCAGCCACTATGGGACTTAAATAAGGGATGAAAGTTTGTTGTATTTATCTTGTATTCACAAGGGTCGACAATGTTCTCGAAAGTTCTGCAAATGACTCAAAAACAATTTAGACGTAACCAAGTCTTAGTACACGCTAATTTGTATCTATTATGTATACATATATCTATTTATATTATTCTCCGGGTTTCTTTGAAAAAAGTCGAAAGCTTTCTGCAGGGCAGTTCGTAAGAAACGAATGACGAACGACATTTTATCATCGTGGCTACTATGTAGTATAGTTCTGCATTGTGTCGTCGGTACTCTGGTATCACCTTAGCTAATCCTGCCGCAATAGTGTCTATGTTTGTCCCTGTCTTGTTCCTGTTTGGAGGGTAAGGTAGTCGGTAAATTTATGCATGTGGCATAAGTACTACGTAGGGTTAAGACCCCGCTACACGGATATCAATGCACTATTAACATTTTTGTGTCTATAGACGGTGGTTTTTTTTTTACATTCATTTTTTACATTACAAACAAGTAACTGTTAGTTGAGATTGCAGGAATAAGTTGCAGGAACAAGCATAACGCGAGGGTAAAATTTGATGTTTTTTTAGTAAGTGTTAGAACTTAAAATACGTACCGACATGATAACGATGAGACAGGTGGGGATGTAGGTGTTGAACAGATGATAGCCAAGCCGCCGCTTCAGATTGAAGATCACCTCTAAACACGTGAAATTGCCTGAAATTATAAAAACACTGATTTTAATAAGAAGAAGAAGAAGGTTGATTAGATCGGCCTAAATGTGCGACAAGAATATTGTCAGCCGTAATTATCAAATGAATTAATTGTACAATAACCCTATATTTTAGAATTCAGTGGACATTTTTAACACCAAATAAATTTTAAAAAGGAATAAAGTTGAAGTTAAGGCGAGACATCGCGACAAACGGGAAAAACTGGTTTGTTAAATCACCGTTTTTGTATTGATTGTTAAATAACAATTTTACAAAAATTACACAATATACCTGAAGATATTATCTAAAGAATGTGCTAACTCATTACATGACAGAATGTACTTTACTCGATCATATAAAATTCCGAAAACAGGCTAAAAAATCTCTAAAACAAATAATTTGTTAATAATATTTGTTTGTTTGTTAATAATATTAAAAATAATCTTATACATGATTTTTATATGGTTATATTTAGTTGTAAATACAAAAAAGAATGTGCTAAATTTTAGTTTTCAGCTGATGTCCTATATTTATTTATCCGAAAATTAACACGTTTCCCAGCGGTTTCAGAACATACCGCGCCACCCATTTTCTATAGAAATGACGTGCGTCGAATTACCTCGCCTTAAAGCATAATATTATATGCTATGGTTGAAGTCATGAAACCTCGGAGGAATGAGGCATGAAACAAATCAAACATGTACGTTTTTTCTTATTTCTAAATCAAGCAAAGATTTTTCTGCAATAAAGTTAACACTTTCTTTTATTTATAACCAAACAAACAAATTAGAAAAATGTCGAATATGTAAGATGCAAAATTTTAAGCGAACTGTGTAAAAATTTGACAAAAATGAAATTACTTATTACTATAGTCGAAACTTATAGAAGGCTGTATAAACAAGCTACTCGTAGTATCACCTTAAAAAAAAAAAAAACCAAGTGTCATCTATTTAATCTGTGAACGAGTAACAAATATTTTGCTGTAAACAAACATTGTTAATCTTTTAACTTTTAAGTGGTTAAAATCAAATAATCTTCACGATGAAATAATACACAAATGTATTATATCTATGTTGAAGATGTAATGCGACGTAAATGGCTTACAATAGTACATAATAATTGTAAATTCAAGTAGTATTAATCTTTGAAGGTTTTTCGTGAATTTTTAGTATTTTAATATCCGTGTCCGTCATACAATTTACATTTCAGAACGAATTAATAATATATTACAGTACACAGTACAGTAACATGCGTTGCTTTTAAGGCCAACTTTGTATGTACCCTCATCATTCTACTTTGTGACTTTCTGCGGCCATAATAAATACGAAAAGTAGTAAGTTTACAAACATGCTCATACTAAACTAACAAGAAGTTTTATTTTCATTACTGAAATTTGAAATACGAAATTCTGTTGTTTGTGAACTCTGAAAGATACAAACACTATGCACGGAAAGTACCTTATATTGAAGAGGGGGGGGGGGGGGGGCAGGGAGGAGCTGCTGCCCCCCCTGGAATTTTTTTACCTCTCTACGAACTAGTGTTGAAGGTAAAAATATAATAAGATAAAAATATAGGCTTCAAATGTTACGGTTGCCATCCCCTTTCCTCTGGCCCAGAACCTGGGTACGCCCATGTCAGTACTGTAAATATTGTCGTGTTCCGGTTTGGAGAGTAAGATAACCGGTAAACTTATGCATGTGGCATTAACCTTCGCCACAAGATAGCCCCGGACCATTATCATCTTTGGTGTCTATAGGCGATGGTTGACTCTTTCCATCAGGAGACCTATGTGCTTAAAAAAGGAGGTTATAAATTCGGTTGTGTGTTTTTTTATGTTTGTTACCTCACTACTCCCTCATTTATAAATCGACTTTAAAAATTTTGTTTTTTGTTTGGGAGAGTATACTCCCCGTGTGGTCCCACTTTAATGTGGTGAAGATCTGACGCAGGCTCCTAAAAGAAGATATAATAGAAAATGGGATGTCGGTTGCTGCAGTTTTACTGCGTTAAAAGTTATGTAGATCGCATGAACAACGAAATTCGTCAACAAAAATCGAAATATTATTAGCGGTTCGCAGTCTCGCGGACGAAGTCGCAGGCAACAGCTAGTTATTAATAAA
Source organism: Apodemia mormo (assembly GCA_036924255.1). NCBI lineage: Eukaryota > Metazoa > Arthropoda > Insecta > Lepidoptera > Riodinidae > Apodemia > Apodemia mormo. The sequence goes on from JAUPFN010000026.1 coordinate 20,402,530, forward strand.
CTTTAAAAACAACAAAGAAAAATATCGACACGAAGCCGGGCTTTAGGGAGAGGGTCGCAGGTTCAAATTCTGCGTGTCGATATTTTTCTTTGTTGTTTTTAAAGTTTTTCAAGTTTAACCAAGCACATGGTGATTGATATAACACAAAAATAATAATATATTATTAATATATTACTCGACCGCTTTCGCTTTTTAAAGCATTTTCAAAACCATAAAATAACACAATATAAATTAATAATTAGTCTATTTTGTTAACACCACAGTGCTAAATAAGCACGTAAAGCTATCGTTCCTGGTTACTACAAGTAACAAGTGATCACCCCGTTTTTGTTCGAACCCGTGAGGAAAAGACTATTTTTCTCTTTTGTCAAACAGTCCATAAAAAATGAACGATTGGTATTAGACACTATTACTATTGCACTTGTCCTTAAATTTCACTTTTTACATATGTAGCTATACATGTAATAAAATCGTAGGAAAGTCAAAACTGTACATTGAATATTTTTTTAAAAGAATACTTGGGGCGTGATCTACAATCGATATCGAAGCCAAAAATATAGTTTTTAGAATTTTTGTCTGTCTGTATGTATGTCTGAGGTAAATACAAAAAGTACTGCATGGATTTACTTCAAATTTTACTAACAGGTCGGGTCAACATATAGGCTACATATTATCACGCTATCGCCTACAGGGGAGGTACTGTGCGGAGTAAACGAAGTCCGCGCGGACGAAGTCGCAGGCAACAGCTAGTTATTAATAAACTTTAAAAACAACAAAGAAAAATATCGACACGAAGCCGGGCTTTAGGGAGAGGGTCGCAGGTTCAAATTCTGCGTGTCGATATTTTTCTTTGTTGTTTTTAAAGTTTTTCAAGTTTAACCAAGCACATGGTGATTGATATAACACAAAAATAATAATATATTATTAATATATTACTCGACCGCTTTCGCTTTTTAAAGCATTTTCAAAACCATAAAATAACACAATATAAATTAATAATTAGTCTATTTTGTTAATTTAATAACACGTGTTTTGTTACTTCCCAAAACCTTGCATATATCACATATGGAACGTGTCAGGCGCAGTGATGATATCACATTTGCTTTCAAAAGGAAAACCGTTCGAATAATATATTAAAATATATGTTTCGTAGTGAAATTTAGGTACAAGTGCAATAGTAATAGCGTCTAATAACAATAGAATAACAACAGAGTGCTAAGTGTGAGTTTTTCTTTTCGCATTCGATCGTGAGCGCGTTTCGAGTTTACTAGGAATTTGTATGTGATTTGTACAGCACCACCTAGTGGTAAACGTGAGAAACCAGTTTACCACTAGGTGGCGCTGTACAAATCACATACAAATTCCTAGTAAACTCGAAACGCGCTCACAATCGAATGCGAAAAGAAAAACTCACACTTAGCACTCAGAATGACGGAAAGTATAGAAATAGTGAACGATTGTTTTAATATGTCATTACCATCATGACCACTACTACGCGTTTCAACTGAAAATAAGATCGCGCTTGTTATTAACTTCATACAAGTGTGAAATTAGTAATGTCAGCAAAATGTTTTGTTAAAAAAAAAATTCTGATTTATTGAAGAACAAATAACGTTTTAATAGTATTGTTTTTATCAGTAAAAAAAATATTAAAAAACATCAGTCTAGCTCCTCATCTATATATATAAAAAGTCGTGTTTACTTTTAAATTAAATTACGACAGGACCAATTTTGTTACGATTTTTGTGGGTTTGGATTGTATTTGTCCAGAATAGGCTAAAAATATGATATTCATTAATAAAAAAAATAGTAAAATTTATCACTCTAGCCGTTCATCTATATACGAGTATATGTACATATAAAAGTCATGTTAGTTATTTTACACCTTATTTTAATACATGGTAAAATTATCTGATAGGAATCTAAATAAAAAGTATACCAATTACAATGAAAATATGATATTTTTTAAATATTTCTTTGTTAGATTTTTTTTGCACACCTTACTCATCACTTCTGAGTTATGAAGGTTTTGCAAAATGTTCTCCGTGTTAGTTCCGGGCTCCTTTGAAGAATAGACCAACTGCCGTTCTGCCAGGCATGTCGTAAAAAGCGACCGATTGGCTATGCAAGTCACTAACATCGTGGCTACTAGGTGGTAGAGTTCTGCATTGTCTGGCCCAGGTCTGATACCACCGCCTTACCTATTCCTGCCGCAATAGCGTCAGTGCTTGTTACCGTCGTGTTCCGGTTTGGAGAGTAAGGTAGCCGGTAAATGCATGTGGCATTAGACCTCGCCACAAGATAGCAACGCACCATTAACATCTTTGGTGATGGCGATGGTTGACTCTTTCCATCAGGAGACCCATCTACTTGTTTGCTATCTTATGATATAAAAAAAAATGCAGAGCAATATGTCATCCTTACAGTCCTATTTTCAGTTGGAACGCATACTAAGTGGTTTTGTCACGTCAGTAAAATCGGGTGATGGAAAAAACTATCTCGCAAACCAACAAACCGATGAATCGTTTACTCTGCCTGTACAGCAAAAGTACCGGCATTTTTTTTGTGAAGTGCAGACAAAAGTATTGTCAGATTAACTAGTGCAAACAGCTAACGGAACATTTGTCGCGTTCTTAATTAGCGAAGATAAACTCATTTGTAAATTCGCTTCGATTAGGTTAATCCGGCTAGATTGGGCTGTTCTTTAATCTGCGGCTTTTGATAACCCTCTTAGATCGAGGCGTTTATTTCTAGTTGTATATAAAAGTGTGTAATTATACGTCAAGCACTGCTTATTTTTGTTATGAAATTTGGCACAATTTAAGTTTTTTATACTAGCGACCTGCCCGCGGTTTTACCCGCGTATTTTTTCGTTCCCGTGGAAATATCGGAAAGGTTTATATAATAAAACCTTCATCAAGAAACAATATATCTATTTAAAAAACCGCATCAAAATCCATTGCGTAGTTTTAAAGATTTAAGCATACATAGGGACATAGAGACAGACAGAGAAAGCGACTTTGTTTTATATTATGTAGTGATTATTTGCATTAAAAACATGTTACATTAATAAAAATTTTACAAATTATTTAACACGCGTCATAATAATACACACATGGGCGTACCCAGGTTCTGGGCCAGGGGGGGGTCTGGGGTTAGGCAAAACTATAATATTACCTTATTATATTTTTATCTACACAGTAGGTAGTTTGTAGCGAGTTAAATATATTCCAGGGGGATGGCAGCTTCCTTCCCTGCCCCCCTCTCGGTACGCTCATGTATACACATATGTATACCTACTATTTTGTTTATGGCTGAGGTCTGTTGAATGAAAAACTAAGAATTTATTGTTTAATGTATGGTCAAATGAAGTCATAGAATTGTGGTTTAAATTTGATCAGAAGGCGAATGCTAGTATTAAGAAATCCATATTTTAAACAAGACATTATCAAAGAAAAAGACGACACCAATTCCCTTCAGAAATCAGAAGTACCTACTTTATTCTTTTATAACATTTTTTAAGCTACTACCGGATCGGAAAAACCTACTTCAAAGGCAGAGTAAACCAAATGTTTTTTACTAAGAAGAGTTCTGCAATGTTTGACCAGGGCACGGTACAACCGCCTTACCTATTCCTGCCACAATAGTTCCGTAGGCGTATCACCTAACATTTGCAATTCGCCAGCGATCAGCAATGACTCTTAAAAGTAACGAAAATATCGTCAAAAACGTCACCAATTACTTCATTGTCATTGGATGCACTTTTTGGAATGTGACAGCACCAACAATAATCAAACGGCCACGACTATCACTAATATACAACGCTATTATGTGTTTTGCAATAATTAAACAATTACGATAATTGCGCATTGCAAGTCACGTGATAACCCCGCAGGATTGGAGAATTAGCTATACGTATGGCGGGATGGTTATTGATTATACCACATTTATAATGCACCTTTCCAAATCGCCTCGACAATTACAAACGCTAACGCTGACCCTTGCTCGTAATTTTTATTATTTTATTATAATATATAGCTGTTGCCAGCGACTTCGTCTGCGCGGAGTTCGTTTACTCCGCACTGCCCCTCCCTCGTAGGTGATAGCGTGATAATATGTAGCCTATATGTTGACCCGACCTGTCAGTAATATTCATGCAAAATTTGAAGTAAATCCATGCAGTACTTTTTGAGTTCACACCGGACATACATACAGACAAACAGACAAACAGACAAACAGACAAACAGACAGACAGACAGGCAGACGGACGGACGGACGGACAAACAAACAAACAGACAAACAGACAAAAAGACAAACAGACAAAAAAACAGACAAAGCCCCAAGTATTCTTTAAAAAAAAATATTCAGTGTACAGTTTTGACTTTCCTACGATTTTATTATATGTATAGAATAGATTAAGCCACAAAGCATTGGGAGGCCAACTTCTTCACGTCCGTATCTCCGAAGGGGTAGGCAGAGGTAAACAAGTGCACCCACGATTAGCCGAAGATACTTGGTCCCACAAATGTGATAGGTGGCCAGCCTATCGCCAACTGGGCCCTTTCCGATCCCGGGCAACTTTGTGTTTCTCAGAAAACTGAACAAACACTTTTTGTTTTAATTGCCCGACTCGGGAATCGAATCCGGGACCTCATGTGGTCAACGCCAACGCTGGACCACTAGACCACAGAGGGAGGCACAGAATGTAAGAAATTTTAATTCTTAATTTTATTCAGAGAACTGTTAATGAGACTTAAGCTTAATGAACATATTTTTTGGAATTTCAGAATAATATGTTAACAACGAAAACAAACCTTAATGTATGTATGGCTGTCAATCCGTTCTCTATAGACCACCGTCTGACCATGGATTAAATGGACACGCCTTTCAAGACAATTGTTTAGTTAACTAATGCATGTGGTTTGTTATCCCGCCACATAAATAGCGACGTCTATAGGCGATGGTTTCTTTTTCCATGAGGTGAGCCATCTGCTTGTTTGCTATCTAACGATATAAATAAAAACACGTAATTTATAAAAACCAGCCAAGTGCCAGTCGGACTCACGCATAAAGAATTCCGTACCATCATAGCAAAAAAAATACGAAAAAACACGTTTATGGAATGGGAACCCCACTTAATATTTTCATTTTTTTTATTTTTAGTATTTGTTGTTACAGCGCAACGGTAATATATAATTTGTGAAAATTTCAGCTTTCTAGCTGTCACGGTTTATGAGATACAGCCTGGTGACAGACAGACGGACAGACAAACAGCGGAGGCTTAATAATAGCGTTCCGTTTTATTTTTTAGGTACGGAACCCTAAAAACTATACGATCCGAAAAAAGAAAACCCTTCTTTTAGTGTGGTCGGTTAAGAATATCCATACATCTTACCTGTGGAGTACACCTGAGTGCAATCAGCTGTTCTGTTCTGAACCAGTTCCAGTTGGGGCAGCTCGATGTTCTCATCCACCACCAGGGGAACCTCGGGGTCCCATTGGAAGATCATGTCGTCTGTTGTGTGGGATACTGGAATTGAATAGTTTAGAAGTTTAGCGTTCCGTTATAGTTAAATGAATGAACTTAATCGAAGAAACAAAAGATTGATATGATTAATTTATACTACCGTTCGTTCTATGGTCGAAAATCGACTAAGTATAGGCTAAAGCACGGATTAAATGGATACGCCTTTTAAGACAATTTCTTAGTTTGTCAGCGTAGCTTGCTAGCATTTACACACAATTTTAAGGAACGAAGTTCCTTATCGCGTGTTGGGAAAGTGGGCTAGACGGAAAAAATTCTTACGAAAAGTTGTCACGACACTTTTTGCGATAGTAAGGTATTGTAGGCTGTGCGGCGTGCGCATGTTTCTCTGTCTGTCTCTCTCTCTTATAGAAAGCAAGCCAGATTTACACTTCATTACAATTTAAAATTTTATTACAATTCCTTCACTAATTAATTGAAAGGAACTTCGTTCCATCCGAGTGTCCCTTGACACCTCTCAAGTTTTTTTTATATCATAAGACAGCAAACAAGCAGATGGGTCTCTTGAAAGAAAGAGTCAGAGTAAAATAATACAATAAAATCAATTCAAGGGTAATTTGTAAACCTTGACATCCATGTCAACCATGTCATCGTAAAAAAAATGAATATATAAAATATACTAATAATTTAATAAGATAATAATAATGTTATAAATTAAATAATATATAGTTTTTTTATATGTATATTTACTTATTTTTACAACTTAATTAAGAACAAAAACAACAAACTTAATTAAGAACAACTTTATGTATACCATATTTGTTGCAATAAATGATTATGATTATGATTATGATTACGATTACGATTACGATTACGATTATAATTATGATTATGATGATGATTATGATTCGGTACGATAAAACAACATGGTTTATTTCAATTTTTTCACGGTATAATATATCCACAAATGAATGACATTTTTGCCAGTGATAGGAGCGTTTGCTTATACAGAATGACTCGTGAGGTACATTCGATACTTCTGGAGAGTACTCGGTATTCGATTCTAATCGATAAAATTAGGGGCTTAATTTATTTAAAATAAGGGAAATGTGGATATTATACTCTCTAAGCACGCCGCGGTACGCGCTAGTCGACATCAAGGACACGCCGGCAACAACTCCCACTATTCTGTGTTGGTAAAGCGCTGCGCGACACGTGCGTCCGCGCGATGTCCAAGCACGGCGTTGGTAAATATAGGATTCTCGGTGTACTGTTTATTAAGTTTACTAAGAAGTATTTTAATATTTATTTTTAATGTTATTTTTTCTCATCATATATGATCGCCAACTATCGCGTCCTTAAATATTGAAGGTAACTCACCAGTCAGTCTGTATACGCGGCGACACGTTTCCTTCACAATGACGTGTCTATTAGTAATCATGTGGTCCGTGGGCGAAACAATAACATCTTATTTAAGTTTGAGAATAGACTTTAACCGTAAAGAAAATAGTATACATGTGTGTATATTATTATGTATATCACATGAATGTAGTGTGTGTAATGTTTATTTTTATTAATTTAATATATTTCTAACGTATATTATTAAAAAATATTAGGTTTCTACACTCCTTTGAAATGTAAACTTTACCTGTGCCAAACTTCGCGTACGCGTGATTGTCTTAAAAAGGGTACAAAATTTTTACTCCACATATTAACATAAAGTGCTTCGTGTTTCGGGTTAAGGCTATTCGGTTTAGATCTTGAGGTCCCGGTTTCAATCCCTGGGTCGGACTGGGGCAAGTGTAATTGAGGGTTTTTTCATATCATAAGATAGCAACAAGCAGATGGATCTCCTGATGGAAAGAGTCAACCATCGCCTATAGACACCAAAGACGTTAATGGCGCGTTGCTATCTTGGGGCGAGGTCTAATGCCACATGTATAAGTTTACCGGCTACCTTACCCTCCAAACCGGAACACGACAGTGACTAGCACTGACGCTATTGGACGTTTAGGTTTTAGAAGTGTTTCTTGAAGTCCAAAATCTCCGTAGCAACTCGGAGTCTGACGAGTGGTAATGATAACACAACCACTCTCGTGCTTCGGATGTGCACGTCGCGCCGTCAATCACGGCTATCGTTAGAAATATATATATATTTTTTTTTATTTTTTTTATATATTATAAGATAGCAAACAAGCAGATGGGTCTCCTGACGGAAAGAGTCAACCATCGCCTATAGACACCAAAGATGTTAATGGTGCGTTGCTATCTTGTGGCGAGGTCTAATGCCACATGCATAAGTTTACCGGCTACCTTACCCTCCAAACCGGAACACGACAGCGACAAGCACTGACGCTATTGCGGTAGGAATAGGTAAGGCGGTGGTACCAGACCCGGGCGAGACAATGCAGAACTCTACCACCTAGTAGCCACGATGGTAGTGACTCGATAGCCAATCGGTCGCCTTTTACGACCTGCCTGGCAGAACGGCAGTTGGCCTATTCTACAAAGGAGGCCGGGACCAACACGGCGAAAATAGACAACAATCGTTATCAGGTCGGCAAAATGCAACAATGTGGATCACAATTCATCTCGCCAACCGACAAACCGATGAATCGTGGTGAACCGATTACCTACAGATGTTCGGTTTATTCTGTCTACCCCGTAACTAGGTGTGATGATACTTGATTGATTGATAACGATATTTAGAATATCGTCCATTTCCACCTGGTGCCTAGGGCGACCTTTTCTCTCGCTGTAATTTCAGGGTTGGTATTACAGGCGCGGATTCAAGGTGAGGGCATTAGGTAAAATTGCCCCCCCTCATTTTCAAATTATTGAAATTATCGTGTGAGATTTTAGTGTCATTTTTCTAGAAAATTAATTCCCCGCTTCCCTGAACCAAACCTAGGAACCACGCCTGGATGGGTATTTCTTTCAATCTATCTGGTAATTTACTCCTGCGATATAAAAAGTCAATGTACTTAAATATCTAATTCACCGCAAATGAAATCTATGTACCTATCTGTGGGTTTCTTTACGCTACAAGTTTTAAACCCTTAAACCGATTTAAATGTGGGGTGTCGTTAGAATCCTATCGTTACCCCAAGTAACATAACCCTCCTCTAAAAAAATCAATACGGACATACACGAAACTTGTTATGTCGGTCGTGCTTATAATTTGTAGCCACAGAATGGGGATTAATGGTTCTTCACTGCTAGGAAAAACATTTTTAATTTTCCGCTAAGAAAATTGAAAAATTTTCAAAAGTTTCACGACTTCCACCCCGATTTTCGATAATCAACAGATATCTTCGCTTTGAGGTTCTAGAATGCTGTTTTGACTATACTTAAGATGACGTCAGTATATCTTTGTGTATGTTTTTCTCACTGTGTGTGTGCCTGTACGTGTCTGTGTGTGTGTAAACCTCTCATAGCTTTTAAAAGGTTTGACCTATGGACGCGGCATTTAATTGCGTTTCACGTCCACCTAACTCAGACTTCTTAAAAAATTCAATCCATTCAGTTCATTTCGGGGAATTTTAGAAAAACCTCAATAACGTTGCGGGATCAAAGTTTTTTAAAATACTTTTAATTTTAAAAAATGTATCGATTAATTTTAAAATTGATTAGCTCTTTTGCTTGAAGAACTGCGTCGAATGTCGTAAATCGGAGGTTTCCGACGACTGGGACCGCATTAACTGGAACCGCGGTCCCAGTTGCCGGATTGATTTAATTTTAATATTTTTCTTCTGGCGACTCGAACCACGCATAAATTAATTTAAAAATCTATTGTTCAATTAAAAGTAGTACAGTCAAACGAAAAAATGTTTTTAATTAAAATAAAATAAAAAATTTGATTCATAAATATCATTTATTTATATAACTTCAATAAAAGCACAATGTTTGTTATTTTGTATTAAACACGTTCCAGTTAATGCGGTCCCAATCGCCGGAAACCTCTTAATATGTACGTCAGTAATTATGTAACAAAATGTGTAAATGTGTGAAGGAAAATCTAAAGGTCGTGGCAAATCTTAATGTATTATTACTGAACAATTATTTTTTTTAGAACTAGAAACTTATTAGAAACTAGACTAGATTTGCTTGCGAGTTAAGTAGATTAGAGCTATGTGAGCGTCTTAGAGGTGAATTTTTGAAAAAATTAATAGCCTGTAGTTGGCATTAGATCTTTAACGGGCCAGTATTTAAGTATTTAATATATCTATATACTATCTATGTATAAATAATAATATATCGGCGATTCGTCGCTCGCTAATCGCTAATGTGCTGCTTGCCAAGTGAAAAACTCGAGAACGGCTGGACCAAATTTTTGAAGTGAAAACTTCTTTAGGCGCGTTGAGCGTTTTGGTAGAGGGTAAAATCCTCGGTTCGCGTCACCGACATGCTAATGATAATAGTATATCTATAGCTATGTTTTGCATATAGTTTTAATTACTCTCAACTTAATAGTTCCGTTTTCACTTCTATCGGCAGTCCCACGACTGCTACTGTTTTTTTTTCTTTTATTATTACTGGACTTTAACTACATTATTAAATATATTTTTATTTGAGTGTACTGTATGAACTTGAATAATAGATTATTTTATTAATTTATGCGCGGTCCGAGTCGCCGGAAAAAAATATTAATTAAATCAATCACTGGCAACTGGGACCGCGACTTCAGTTAATGCGGTCCCAGTCATCGGAAACCTCGTAAATCGTATCAAAATCGGTTGATTCATTCTGAAGTAATTAATCACTGACGATACATTTTGAAAAAGTGTTTTTCGACACACGAGTAGCTTTCGAGATCTTTCAAAAGTTTCAAATAATCAAGAAGAAGAAGCCACGGGAAGGGGAAGGGTACTAAAAAGAGTGGCAACTACAACTACCCGTCGAGGGCCTGACCCATTTTTTTTGGTCCACCGAGTTAACCAGCCAGTCCAGCAAGACAAGTCCCGGACCTGCACGTCATCGTGCGCCAGCCATACATTAATTCCTTCATGGAGTATGAGTACTTTGTACCTTCTGAGCTAGATCGATATTCGATATCGAAAAATATGGTTGTGAAATTTTATCTAAAGTGCAGTGTTTTGGAACGAAGTTCCTTACGGCAGGCTTGGAGGGGATAGGGATTTTGCTGCGCGACCGAACTGAAAAAAATGTGATAGTAAAACCGTAAGAAAAATGCGTGGAATAAAAGCGTTAAATGAGACGTGCGCAGGCGCGACAGTCGCGTACACAAGCGAGTAGTGCCGTTTAGCCGAAGGAAGTTCGTTCCTACCTGGTGTCCCGCGACACCACATAATTTTTTTTTGTATTTTTCTTATCTAAACGCTAACACGCAACAATAGATATCTGCGCCATGGGGAAAAATGTTAAATATCAACGTCTTCCCAAGCTTATACTTGGTTTTGTGTGAAATGTTTTTTATTTTCCATATTCTATCCAATTGGCTTATGGCGCCTTCGGCCATTGCTATTCTGCATCAGATTTCAGTGTCCCAGGGGTCAATTATGAAGATGTACAATAATAAATACAATTTCAAGGTTAAGTGTTCCAGTGATCTCTCCTGTGTTGGTCCGGGCTCCTTAGAAGAATAGACCAACTGTCGTTCTGCTAGGCAGGTGGTAAGAGGCGACCGATTGGCTATACATGTTTGATTAACTAAATTTTCCGGGATAAAAAGTAGTGCTATTCCATGTGCTATTCCAGGTCATCATCATCTATCTGTGTGCCAAATTTAATTCAAATCCGTTCAATAGTTTTTGCGTGATTGAGTAACAAACATCCTGGATGGATGTTCATTCAAACATTCAAACTTTCGCATTTATAATATTAACCAGCTTTTACCTGCGGTTTCGCTCGCATTTAAACTATTAAATAAGTATTCTTTTAAATAAAAAAATGGGTTATGGCTGTGTCATGGACACAGACGTGCATCTTTTCCGTGAATACGTCTACATCATGCGTAATAATAGACAAAATCTACGAAAAAAACATACTATCTGGCCTTAAGGCATTTGTTCACGAGAAAGGTCTCATAATAAATGAGCAGTTCGGTTTCCGAGCAGATCACTCTTGCACTCATTAAGTGCACCGACTCACATAGTACATTTTCGTAAGGTCTATTCTACATGGGGCACACTAAAAGTTTTGCACTTCTAGCTAATCGGCAGTATTTGAATTTCGAATTTTATATTTTTAAAACGTTGCAACCTTCTTAGTAATAAAAAAAACAATTGGCGGGAAATAATTTGGGAATTGTTTTTTTATCACACATCAAAGTTCTACGTACACAAATAAAATGAAATTAAGTCGAAAAGATTTTAGAGCGATGATTTTTTTATGATTTTAAAAGTTTTCTTTCTCCGCAAGACTGTGCCGCTCGTCTTCAAAATGCTTTTGGGAAAGAAGCACCTTGTTTGAGCACCGTGAGGCGATGGTTTGCTAAATTTGAGAGAGGTCGAGTTTCTTTACATGACGAATTTCGTGAAGGACGGCCTTCAACTGCCGTCAACGAAAATAATGTGGCTACTGTTAAGCGGTTAATTGAAGAAAACCCCCGGATTACCTATGAAACAATTCGAGGACTATTGGGGATTGGCATGAGCTAAGTTCAGAAAATTTTACACGAAGAATTGAAAGTTCGGAAACTTTGTTGTCGTTGGATCCCTCATGAATGACATGAATGACAGCGGAGCAGAAGCGGGCTCGCGTGGAATGGTGCTCACAGATGCTACTGAAGTACGACCACGGACATTCAAATGCTGTTTATGATATTGTCATAGGAGACGAAACGTGGATTCATTATTTTGAACCCGAAAACAAACAGCAATCTTGTGAATGGGTGTTTGAAAATGAGAACAGGCCAACAAAAGTGAGACAGGCGAGAAACATAGGTAAAAAAATGATCGCGTTTTTTCTCAGCTACGGGTCCTATCTGTACAATTCCACTTGAAGATCAAAAGAGTATTCATGCCGAGTGGTATTCTACCATTTGTTTACCCAGGGTGTTCGCGAAAAATGACCCAAAATCCGCATTCTCCTACACCATGATAACGCTTCTTCACACACGACCAACAAAACAAAGTCATTTTTAGCTTCCGAAAAAGTACATCTCGTCACTCATCCTGCGCGTAGTCCCGACCTAGCACAATGTGATTTCTGTATTTTCCCTAAAATCAAAGATTTGATGAGAGGTTTTATTTTTACCAACTCCGAAGAGGCAGTGATAGCGTTCAATCAGCATGTAGAAAACATGCCTTCAGATCTATGGTCCTCCTGTTTTAAAAAGATCGCATGAAAAAATGTTTAAAATATAAAGGAGATTATTTTGAAAAGCAACAAACACAATATTTTGGTTATAACATGTTTTTTTAAGTTACGCAAAACTTATAGTGTGACCTACGTATCATGCCTGCGTAGCGTTTGCTAATCTTTTTCGTATAGATTTGCATTCATTGCAGCTAGTACAGAACAAATACTGGCGTGTTCTCAGGGGTGCACCATGGTATACCGTAGTATGCATTGACTTTCATAAAGATCATTTCCGAGCTTAGCTAGGCATTTCAAGATATTTAGAAAAGATATTATATAATACCAACTCACACCATTAACCCACTGATGTTAGCCACAGCAGACTACATCCCAGATCCTAATCCCGATCTCAAATCACGTAGGCCCGCCCCACCACGTTCTCACCGATCCCGACGACCTGGTAACTGTGGCCAATGAAACATACAAAAAAAAAACACTACACACCTACACACGGGACAATGCCACTAACCCTGTTATCACAAATCACGACACCACCTCTAAGCCGAGGATCGATCTCACAAGAAACATCCTTGGGGTGGAGGGCATGGGTGTCATTAGATTGCGACTTAAAACTCTTCCAGACGTTATACATTCTATGTATTTTGATATGACTTTTAAATATATTTTGTGGCTGATTACAATTTTGCACTGAATTTTTTACTTAAGTGCCATATATTGAAAGCGTTGAAAATTATTTTTTAAAACTATACAGTCAATAAATTTTTTTTTCGATTCGATTAAGTTTTATTCAAAAAGAATTTTTGAATAAAACTTAATCGAATTTTGTAGTTGCTCTGAGTTTAAAGATATACCTACCATATTATGCAACATATGTAACGCAGTAAAATTAACTAAATATGGCGGCACTTCCTACTCCATTATTCACGAAGCGTTGTTATCCGTGCTAAGCTTATCAAATTCTTTGATTCTTTAGCTATCCAATGGTATAATTCGATTTCAGATATTGGTGATAATTATGTAGCTATAACACCAAACTGTATCCCCCAATTTTGTTATCATCCGTTTTTTGAACTGTCCCCCCTTTGTAGGCAATTTTGAAGACGTATTCACGTCAAAAAGTATCCTATGTTACTTCTAATACCTCCAAAAATATGTGTACAAAGTTTCATGATGATCGAGTAAATAGCTTTCGCGGGAAAGCGCAAAAAACAAAATTATATTCGTATTTATAATATTAGTTAGGGATATAGATGTAAAGAAAATTATGAAAGAAACTTCACAAACGTGAAAAAGTCTTCTACAATTATAAAATTGCGCCCGTAATGACTAAAACGATCCCGAGGAGAGGCACTGACAGAACCTTATTTTTAATATTATAATTGTAGAACGGTTTTATAAAAGTAGTGTCTTCGGTTAAGCTGAAAATCAATAGAGCTTTTAAATTGTGCTCGCGAGGGGGAAACTTTTAACTTTTATTTTAATCTTCTTAATAAGTCAGTGTTGGTCGCTTTGTAATATACAAAAGTGCTAGTTGTGCAATATTCAATTTTTATTCATAGATGCTTCATTTTAGACTTAAGTTTTCAAAAATCGATAATCAAGTGCCAGTGACTGAGTAAGTTAACAATATGATACAATAACAAAAATATATAATCTGCGATAATACGAATAATGGTCGTGTTCTTTTTTAACTTAACTGTCTCTCTAGTGAGGTCGTTCTATAGTAGGACCTTAGTCTAAGATCCTACCAAGAGATGTCACGGGGAAACAGTCAATGTAACGTTTGCATATTCTAATAAACTTCGTTCTTTCGATTGGTAGGAATGTGTCTATTAGCAAACCCGTGAACTATTTCAAAATTCTGGACTAAAATTTTTTAGTTAACACATTTATTCGCGCCGATGGATCGAGAGATGTGCGGAAACCGGTCGAAACTTCTTACCGCCGCGCCACACCGCCTCACCGTTGCGGATCCGGCTCGAAGGACCAATAATTATTCGTATGATGTATTAAAAAAGACCAGTGGACTGTATATTCAATTTACGATATATTACGATAGACAAAAATAGATAAGAACTACACGTATTGTTGGATGTCCTGTCGTGTCGTGTCTGTCTGTAGTGCTATTAATTGAAACATAGCACACACCTCCTTTTCGACTTTTACCAACGCACTGCCCCGCCGTTGCGTCCGTATGAAGTTTTGACTTGTTTCCGCACATCTCTCGATCCATCGGCGCGAACAGCATTTGCAATATATTTATTGACATATTTTATTGGATATTTAAAAAACTTTTCATCTATTAACCAGCTCGTTGAAGGTCGTAAAGGTCTGTCTGATTGTCTACTAAATTTACTTAGACTTGTCAGAGTAAACAAAATTTGTCTAAGCTTAGCCGGCTCCTTTCCGACACACTTTTCAACTGCAATGGATTTTGTCTTACATTACCGGACATGCCCGGTTGATTGCGGGGTAGGCAGAGTAAACCGAACATCTATAGACTTTCCAATTTATCTTAAATAACCGGTTTGTCGGTTGGCGAGATGAGTAGTGATCCCCATCGCATTTACCGTCCTGATTTTTTTTCATAAAAAAGAGGGACAGGAAGCTCAACTGACTGTTAGCAACCGCACTTAACGACAAGTACTGCCAAGTACGGCCAGATGTGTGGCGCACCTGTGTTATGCACCTGCTATTTTGAGATAATGACGTCACAAGAACAATGGACAAAATATATAACGAAGAATGGTATAAATAGGCGGGGATAACATGTTTTCGAATCATTATAATTCTATCGCTTCTTGAGGGCGTCACACCGCTCAAAAATTATGCTATGCATGTAAAAGTGATTCAAGTGTTTTATTCGCTCAAACTGCTCCTCGGTTATATGATGGTAAGTGATTACCACCGTCCATAGACTACTACACTACCAGGGGTTTTTTAGTTGCATTGCCGGCCTTTTAAGAATGAGTAAGCTCCGATAAAGCTCTGATAACGATCTTCGACTATGTCTAGCGACAAGCGGCTTTACTGCTCATATGAGCCACGGGAGTAGTAACACACGACCCCGTCAGGCTCCGAGCTGTTATTGAGATTTTGGATTTTCGAGTAAAACCTCGAAAATACCATCTTTTGTCCGACCCAAACCCGGGATTTTCTGATCGGAGCCGAATAAGCTAACCCCTAGACCACTAGACCGTCAATATATTATAAAAAAGTTATGAAAAGTTAAATAGAGATTTAAATATTTGAGATTTGTGGGCAATATCGATATCATTGGGCATTATAAGTCAGGTTTCCCTGTTGCGGTTGGGGGTAGATGCGATACAATTACCGCGGTTGTGGACAACTCTATTTGCGATATTTAAACATTTAATACAAGTAAGCGTACCACCGACCACGCAGCACATAGATGCCTAATATTTGATTTCCCGTATTGAATGCATCGAAATGTAAAAAAAATGGCAACTAGCTGAGGTAAGACGAAGCGGGATTGCAACGCCGTGATTGGCTAAATCAAGGCCACAGTGAAAGATAGTGATGTAGTGGATCTAGCCCGCCGTGTTGGTCTCGGCCTCCTTTGTAGAATAGGCCAACTGCCGTTCTGCCAGGCAGGTCGTAAAAGGCGACCGATTGGCTATCGAGTCACTACCATCAGGCTACGAGGTGGTAGAGTTCCGCATTGTCTCGCCCGGGTCAGGTACCACCGCCTTACCTATTCCTGCCGCAATAGCGTCAGTGCTTGTCGTTGTCGCGTTCCGGTTTGGAGGGTAAGGTAGCCGGTAAACTTATGCATGTGGCATTAGACCTCGCCACAAGATAGCAACGCACCATTAACATCTTTGGTGCCTATAGGCGATGGTTGACTCTTTCCATCAGGAGACCCATCTGCTTGTTTGCTATCTTATGATATAAAAAAAAAAAACTGATTGGTCGAAACTGATTGAGTATTTCCGCGTGGATTTACAAGTCTGATGTGTTGACTGATGCCATTCGCCTGTTATTAGGTGTCTATGGGCTGTGCGGTCAGTGATGTAAGCGTATATTGTGGAATTCCATAAAATAAAGGAGAAATTAATTTAATTTAAGAAGAAATTAAGTTTGAAATTTAGTTATATTTCTCAGTGTGTTAATAAATAAAACAATTAAATAGTAATTCATGTATTAATAACAGAATAACGTAATTAATATCATTAGATAGTGAATAAAAAAATTACTAATGAAATTTAATCTCATATTAGTCATGTAATTTAATTTTTTTATCATTTTAACATTGTAATTTGGTTTAATATGTATTGTATTATGTTTTACATATTATTCAGTAATCTATGAGACTTGGTGCTTGAAATAAAATTCATTCATTCATTTGTTTAATTTAATTTCTATATGTGACTGGTTTAAAGAAATTGAAATATATCTTCATCAATTTGTAAAAAAGTTCTCTTATGTTTCCACATATATGTGGAAAGATGAGAGAATTACAGATTTTTTAATATTCATATATTAAAAAATCTGTAATTTGGTTGGACCTGCAGGCCATCCCTGAAACTTTCCACTTAATTGAGGTATTTTAAACTCAAAGAATGAAAAACATCAAAGGAAAAAGTATTCTTTCCAGAGTTCAAAAATCTCAATTTTTTTATAAATTACAGTAATTTCGGTTTCGAAAAGCTGTATATTTCGGACACGACGCGACGATCAATTTTGATCTCTCGAATAGCATTCAAAGAAATGCTTGAACTCTAAAATATTTTCTTAACTACATAATCTATAGGCTGAAAAATCAGGAAGATATATCAAAACAACTTTTTAAAAAAATCTTCCTTACTGATAAATCCAAAATTAATCAACGATTTTGATCCAATTACAGTATTTCTCGTAGTTTTTTAAAGAGAAAAGCTGATTAAATATTTAAATCAATCGGTATATTAGCTTGAAAGTTATCTATACATATAATAAAATCGTAGGAAAGTCAAAACTGTACATTTAATTTTTTTTTTAAAGAATACTTGGGGCGTGATCTACAATCGATATCGAAGCCAAAAATATAGTTTTTAGAATTTTTGTCTGTTTGTCTGTTTATTTGTCTGTCTGTAGTATGTCCGGGGTAAACTCAAAAAAAAAACTGCATGGATTTACCTCAAATTTTGTATGAATATTACTAACAGGTCGGGTCAACATAAAGGCTACATATTATCACGCTATCATCTACGTGGGAGGAACAGTGCGGAGTAAACGAAGTCTGCACGGACAAAGTCGTTGGCAACAGCTAGTTTTAAAAATAAGAAATCAGTTTGCTGTAAACAACAAAATATTAATATTTGAAAAGCTGTAACTTTTAAAATTGATTCGATTTCGATTTTTAAAACTGCGTTCTACTGACGTATTTTTTAAGCAATAATTATAATATTTATTATAATTATTGGTTAAAAAATCTCTAAGCTACATCGAAAAAAACTTTTTTTTTAAATTTTTCGCCAACGATAATTCCTGATTGGATAAACCGATTTTGATGCAATTTATGTATTGGACGCAATTTTTTTTTGAGGAAAAAGCTAATTAGACATTGTGCTCAATCAGTACATCAGCATGTATATAAAAATATAAAAAAGTACTGTTTCGCCAAAACTTTTTGAGGTCTTTTCAAAGTTTCTCAAAATCTCCTGAACCGAATTGGTTCAAATTTTCAAGTAGGTACTTTAAGTTGAACGGAATACAAAGGAACCGCGTTTCGATCGGTTAAGTTATTCAAAAGTTGAGATGTGTAAACACACATACACACATCCACACACACAAACACACACACACACATACATACATACATACATACGTACATACGTACGTACGTACGTACAATACAATACAATAACTCTTTATTGTGCACCAAAATATATGACAACATTATAAGTTACAACATAAAAATAATACAAAAATCGCAACATGCATACATACATGCATGCATGCATGCATACATACATACATACATACACACACACACTCACAGACACACTCACACTCACACACACACACGCACACACACTCACACTCACACACACACACACACACTCACACACACACACTCACACACACACACACACACACACACACTCACACACTCACTCACACACACACACACACACACACACTCACACACTCACTCACACACATACACACACTCACACACACACACACTCACACACTCACACACACACACACACTCACACACACACACACTCACACACACACACACATACATACACACACACACACATACACACTCACACACTCACAAACTCACACACACACACACTCACACACACACACATACATACACACACACATACATACATAAACACACATACATACATACATACATACATACACACACACACCCGTGTGGAGTTGCTGGATCTCCCATCGGGCGCGTCCCCAGGCGGCGGATAGGGGAATGCCTCCCAGATATGGGTGGTACCGAGGAAATTAAATACTCGGCGCGGACCGAAACCAGTAGGCCTGGTCGGGCCTTAAGTTCTTTGATCACGTCCTAAGGGACCCAAACCCTAACAGAAAAGGCGACGCTGTGGATCAGACAAAATCATGAGTGCGAGTAAAAGAGAACGTAAACTACCCCAGGAGGGTACCCTTACGGGAGAATCCCTCACTGAACCTGGTTCTGAATCAGATTCAGTCTGCCCCACGTATTCTGGGGGGGGGGCAATATTCGCAACATGAGAAAGGGAAAGAGAAGAAAGAACAACGAAAGCAAGAAAGAAAACGTAGATGATAATAACACGAACTTACTCGAAAGACTAGGGGAGCAACTTCGAGACCTCTTGGAGTTTATTACACCACGCCACAATGTGCATGGAAATATTAAGAAAAAGGTTAATGAGATATGTAGTACATATAACAATTTAACCAAGCTGGAGGAGCTGAATATAAAAAGGAGCAAAACCATCAAGGAAATGAAGGTTGCTAGTACACAGACTACACCAATAGCCGTCGCTGCAGGAACAGCAGAAAGGAAGAAGGTTTCAAACATAGAAGGAGCCGACTTCTCGCAAAACAAAAAATTAGAGGAGAAGTCACTCCAAAAGGCAGAAGGGAAAGGCAATAAAGAAAAAAGTGACGGAGAATGGCGTGCAGTCGCAAAAAATCCTCGGAAAAGACGGGGCCCAGCGACATTGCCCAATGCCCTTATAATTAAAAAAAAGGTGACCTCAGCTATGCTGAAATTCTCAGTAGAGTTAAAAAAGATGAAAACCTCAAGGGAGTTGGCGAACAAGTGTCAAAAATTAGAAGAACCGCAGGCGGTGACATTCTCCTTGTTCCTAATAAAAAGAAGCAAGTTAACGCAGATCAAATATGCGAAGCCGTCAAGAATGCGCTTGGAGAAGAAGCTTCAGTTACAAGTAGGGTCCAACAGACTGTACTTGAAATTAGAGACCTGGATGAATGTACTATAAAAGAGGAAGTCCTGGAAGCTTTACAAAAAGTGCTGGGTGATAATTTGGTAGACACAAAGTATATTAAATCTTTAAGGAGATCTTATAGCGGTACCCAAACTGCAGTAATAATGTTACCAACAGTCATGGCAAAAAAATTACTTCTCACAGGCAAAATTCGTGTGGGATGGGTCGTGTGCCGAATCAGAGAGATCATTAAACCTCTGCAGTGTTACAAGTGTTGGCAATATGGTCATTTAGCCCGAACTTGTAAAAACGAGGATAGATCAAACTGCTGCATCAAATGCGGAAATGGAGGGCATAAGGCGGCAAACTGTGCTGAAGAACCACAATGCATGCTTTGTACTGCGAACAAAAACCACATAATGGGTAGCAAAACGTGTGCTACATATCAGAAAGCCTACCAAGAGGTAACCAAAAAAAGCAAGTATGATTAAGGTCCTACAAATAAATCTTAATCACTGTAAGGCCGCGCAGGATATACTGACGCAGACGATATGCGAACAAAAAGCAGATATAGCTATAATTGCAGAACCTTATAGAAACCTAAACCACCCATCATGGCAAACGGATCTTCACGGAAAAGCTGCAATCTGGTCTTGCGGTAATCACCACTTGGAAGAAACACAGAGCTTTAGCCAAGATGGATTCGTATGGGTCAAAGTAAAAGGAATCTACGTGTACAGCTGCTACGCACCGCCAAGCTGGACACAGGATATGTTTCGAAATATGCTAGGCCGGCTTAGGGATGATGTTAGAACCCGAGGGCCCGCGGTAATTGCAGGAGACTTCAATGCCTGGGGTCAGGAATGGGGCAGCAAAACGACAGATCGTCGTGAACAAATCCTTCTTGAAACATTCTCCACAATAGACCTCGTCCTTCTGAACCAAGGAGACAAACCGACCTTCGTAAAAGGAGAAGCAAACTCCATTATAGACCTCACTTTTGCCAGCAGCAGCCTTATTAACCGTGTTCGGCAGTGGGAAGTGACAGACATTTATACGCAAAGTGACCACTGCATAAAAACATGGGAAGTTATGGCAAAAAAAGAAAGCTGCCAAGGGAAACAGAATGTGACAAAGGGATGGAAGATCAATTCTTTTGATGCAGACTCCTTTATAGAAACACTAGCAGGAGAGAATGTTGAAGAAAGCATAAACGCAGAGGAGCTAGCGGACCTAGTCATGAACAAAATCACCAAAGCTTGCGATGCAGCCATGCCCAGAAAGAAAAGCGGAAAGAAGCACCGTAAACCGGCTTTCTGGTGGACCCAAGAGATTGCTGAAATACGAAGGGAATGCATCCAGGCAAGGCGAGTGGCACAAAGAGCGCGCAAGAAACCTGCTTTCCCTGAACTCCAAGCTGCATATAAAGAAGCTCGCGCGAAGCTATGTAAGGCTATCAAACAAAGTAAACGGCAAAAATGAAAAGATCTAATTGATGAGGTAGACAATGACCTCTGGGGTAGGCCTTACAGAGCTGTAATGTCTCGTTTTAGGCCGCATCAACAGCCCACTTGCCCGAAGTTACTACAAAGGATTGTAAACACCTTGTTCCCGTCACAAGTAAGGCTAGAATATAAGGTGGAGGATAGAAATGTGGAAGATGTTCCCCCCATTACATCCGAGGAACTTTTCAGCGCCTGCAACAGAGTGAAAAATAAAAAAGCACCAGGTGTTGATGGTATACCCAATACAGCTTTAAAGCTAGCCATAAGAACATTCCCACATATGTTTCTTTTTCTTTATAATAAATGCCTAACTGAGGGATGCTTCCCAAGTCGCTGGAAGATCCAAAGACTGGTCCTCATTCCCAAGGAAGGGAAACCACCGAACGATCCTTTCTCGTACCGCCCGTTATGTATGCTGGATAGTGCTGGAAAAGTTTTGGAAAGGATTATTCACGACCGGATCGAAACCGAAATTGGAAGTAGACTGCAGAATAACCAGTATGGCTTTCGGAAAGCAAAATCTACCTTGCATGCTATCGATAGGGTAGTGGCTATTGCTAAGAGTGCTACGGCTGGGAAAAGATGGACTAGGGGGTCTAAAAGATATTGCTTGGTTGTGGCCCTAGATATAAAAAATGCCTTCAATTCGGCCAGATGGAGTAATATCTGCACGGCCATGGAAACCCTGGGAGTACCATCTTATCTAAAAAAAATGGTGGTTAGCTACTTTAGTAACCGACACCTTAAATATAATACCGACAATGGTCCACATGAGTATGAAATTACAGGGGGAGTGCCGCAAGGCTCCGTACTTGGCCCGCTCATGTGGAACATGATGCTTAAGCTGACTTTGCCTGAAGGAGCTGAACTTACAGCGTTTGCAGATGACGCTATGGTAACGATCGTTGCTAAGCACCTGGAGGAAGTGCATCGGATTTTCCAAGATACGTTTGTAATAATCCAAAATTGGATGACGACGGCTGGACTTACGTTGGCGGAACAGAAAACGGAGGCAATGCTTATCACTAGTCGCAAAACAGTCGAAGTTATGACCTTGACGATTGGATCATTCAAGCTGGTTACGCAACCAACTATCAAATACCTTGGTATGATACTAGATGCCAAGATGAACTTTAAAGCCCATGTAGACTACATAACAAATAGAGCATCCAGAACAACTCAGTCACTAGCTAGACTCATGCCAAACGTTGGTGGTCCACGTCAGAAGCGAAGAAGATTGCTTGCCTCGGTAGTCTCATCAATTCTTCTGTATGCAGCACCTATCTGGGAAAAAGCACTGCATCGCAGCGACTCCCGACGCAAATTAGCGTCCATTTACAGATTAAGCGCACTAAGGGTCGCATGTGCTTTCCGTACAGTTTCGATGCAAGCTATATGTGTAATTGCTGGACTTCTCCCAATCCATATACTGGCCAAAGAAAAGAAAAACCAATTCTATGGTGAGGGGAGAAAGGAATACCACACCAGAGAAAACAGCTTAGCGGAGTGGCAGAAGGAATGGGATGCGACCACAAAAGGTAGATGGACTCATCGTTTAATTGCACGGGTTGATGGTTGGGTTAACCGAAAACACGGAGAACTCAACTATTACCTAACGCAGATGTTGTCAGGCCACGGGTGCTTCCGCTCCTACTTGCATCGTTTCGGGCACGAAGATTCGCCAAACTGTTCGGAGGGTTGTGATGCCCCAGAAGACGCAGAACACGTCTTTTTCCACTGCCCGAGCTTCCTTAATGAACGTGAGAAGTTGCAAAACGATCTCGGAGACCGAATTAAACCCGAAACTCTGGTGGAACAAATGTTGCTATCTGAAGAGAAATGGGAAGCGGCGAGTAGTTTTGCAACGCAAGTGCTGAAGAAGCTAAGGCAGAGAGAACAGGAGCGACGAAGATTGGAGCGAGCAACTTCAAATGTCCCACCAAATCACCCATGAGGAAGAGCATACAGCTGGACCACCCTCACGAAGCAATGCTTGACGGCAGTACCGTGGGGGATTAGTAGGTCACGGACGTAGAGGATGGGAGTTTAGTCGGTAGGGCCTGTAGTAAATTACGACTACGGGAGGAGTCCGACACTACGTAGTGCGTAAAGGCATTCTCCAACCTCAATAAAAAAAAAAAAAAAAACACACACACACTCACACACTCACACACTCACATACTCACATACTCACACACTCACTCTCTCACACACACACACTCACACTCACACACTCACACTCACACACACACACTCACACACACACTCACACACACACACTCACACACATACATACACACACACATACACACTCACACACTCACACACACACTCACACACACACACATACATACACACACATACATACAT
Source organism: Apodemia mormo (assembly GCA_036924255.1). Lineage (NCBI taxonomy): Eukaryota > Metazoa > Arthropoda > Insecta > Lepidoptera > Riodinidae > Apodemia > Apodemia mormo. Next base: position 20,426,586 of record JAUPFN010000026.1, read on the forward strand.
ACACACATACATACATACATACATACATACATACATACATACATACATACATACATACATACATACATATATACATACATACATACATACATACATACACACACACATACATACATACATACATACATACATACACACACACATACATACATACATAAATACACACACATACATACATACATACATACATACATACATACACACACATATATACATACATGCAGACATAATGTCGTCATCGTGAATATAGTCGAAAAAGTTTCCTAAGACCTCAAAACGTGTCTAGTGAAAACTCGATTTTCGAAAATCGGGGCAAAATCAGTAACTTCCTTATCTACATACGTAGCGGGAAGTTAAAAAACACCATGTTGATATTGTGACTCATAATTCTGACGTAGAGTTCAAAATTTCACTTCCTCCTACATTAAGTCTATTACAAAGTATATTATAAAAAACATAAAGAACAATGGCTTTTCATCGGCAAACATCGAAAGCTCTCCGGTGTAGGTAGAATTTGTGGGGAAATACTGAAAATTGATTTCTTGAGAGCTACGTAAAATATAGGGCAAGTATCGCTAACAGCCCTCAAACCCTGTGATGTCAGCGCGTTTTTATCGCAGAGATCATTAAAGTATCCACGATTGAGACGAGGGAGACCGCAAATAGGTGGGTACTTATGTTATTTTTATTCTAAAGTGAAATCGTACTAAGTAGGGGTGGGCTACGCGATCCGTCTGACGTAACTATTTTAAGATTTTTATTAATAGAGAATTCTTTTTTTAACACGTTCGTGTGGGAAAACTTTAAAATTAATATTTTATTATTTTACTTTGTGTAGTAATTAAAATCAAGTCAATGACATTTGTGGTGTAGAAGTCCGTTGTCGGGGTTAACTCATAAGGTCCCAGCTCATGCAATTTAAATTGCATTTCAGTTTACTGATAAAAACAACGCTGCCTGGGATTAAATGAGTGCCCAGTTGGCGACAGGCTTACCACCTATCACATTGTGGGACCAAGTGCCTCTGCCTAGCTCTTCAGGAATACGAGCGTAAAGTTGCTTATTAAAGTCAAAAGATCTACCTATAAATAATAGTCTAATAAGACAACTTCTAAGGTTGGTTAAACCAACCTTAAAAGTTGTCTTATTAGATTTTAGACGTTGATTAAAACCAATCTTGATTTTCCCCATGTTGGTCCCGGGCTCCTTTGGAGAATAGGCCAACTGCCGTTCTGCCAGTGAGGTCGTAAAAGGCGACCGATTGGATATACGAGTCACTACCATCGTGGCTACTAGGTGGTAGAGTTCTGCATTGTCTCGCCCGGGTCTGGTACCACCGCCTTACCTATTCCTGCCGCAATAGCATCAGTGCTTGTCACTGTCGTGTTCTGGTTTGAAGGGTAAGGTAGCCAGTAAACTTATGCATGTGGCATAAACCTCTCCACAAGATAGCAACGCACCATAAACACCTTTGGTTTCTATAGGCGATGGTTGACTTTTTCTCCAGGCGACTCATCTGCTTGTTTACTATCTTATGATATCACTACATAGTATAAAACAAAGTCGCTTTGTCTATCTGTCCCTATGTCCCTATGTATGCTTAAATCTTTAAAACTACACAACGGATTGTGATGCAGTTTTTTTGATAGATAGAGTGATTAAAGAGGAAGGTTTATGTGTATTTTATGTAATGAAGAGAAATACTGCAATTTTTGAGTTTTCTGATGTCATGTCATAAATAATTATATTTTTTCCTGCTTACATTGCAAACACAGGCTAAACCCTACGAGATTTATCAAAATAATGTACAAAGTATTTGTACACCTTGAAAAGGTCTACAGATGACTCCGCGATGGTATATGTCTATGTCTCATGGATAACCCACATTAGCATTTTTTTGTCATTTACTTTTTACGAGATATAATGGCTTTTTTTCGAAGCAATTTAAAGCAATGCAGCACTAATCCTTATTCAATTAAATACCTTAAATATATTGTTGTTTTAATATAGATCAATATGGCTGTTTACAGCATGTAATTTAAATGAATATTTTCGAAGATATTACAGGTTTAAAATGCAGGGGCGTAGCGGTTGCGGGGTTACCGGCCGGTCGGCGGCGCGCGCGGTATTTTCTGAAACTGCTGGGCAACGTGTTAATTTTCGGATAAATAAATATAGGAGTTCAGCTGGAAGCTAAAATTTAGTACATTCTTTTTTTTAACTAAATATCACCATATAAAAATCATATGAAATAGTATTAACAAATTATTTGTTTTAGAGATTTTTTTTAGCCTGTTTTCAGAATTTTATACGATCAAGTAAAGTACATACTATCATGTAATTAGTTAGCACATTCCTTAGATAATATCTTCAGGTATATCGTATAATTTTTGTAAAATGGTTATTTAACAATCAATGTAAAAAACGTGATTTAACAAACCAGTTTTTAACTTCCCACTACGTATGTAGATAAGGAAGTTACTGATTTTACCCCGATTTTCGAAAATCGAGTTTTCACCAGATGTCCACGTTTTGAAGTCCTAGGAATGTTTTCCGACTATTTTCACGATGATGTCAGTATGTCTGTATGTATGTATGTGTGTGTAAACATCTCATAACTTTTGAACGGCTAGATCGATCGAAACGCGGTTGATGGCATTCGATTGAATTTCGCTCAACTTAGATTTCCTGTAAATTTGAATCGATTCGGTTCAGTAGATTTTGAGAAATTATGGAAAAACACAAAAAAAAATTTTGACGAAACAGTATTTTTTAATATAACTTCAGATTCGTACACCGATTGAGTACAAAAACTAATAAGCTCTATTCCCCAAAAAACTACATTTGATGTATAAATTGCATCAAAAATCGGTTTATCCGTTTGGGAATAATCGATGACGAAAAATTTTGAAAAAAGCGTTTTTTCGACATAGCTTCGAAATTTTTCAACCAATCATTTTTTGGTGTTCTACAATATTTTAGTACTAAAAAAACTACGTCAAATGCCGTTTCAAAAATCAAAATAGAATCTTACTCTCGAAACTTATAGCTTTTCAAATATTAAAATTACGTTGTTTTTAGCAAACTTACTTAATTTCTTTTTAATAACTTTCAAGTTAATTTACCGATTGACTTAAAAATATTATCAGCTTTTGTTCTTTAAAAACTGCGTCAAATACCGTTTATTTAATCAAAATCGGTCAATTTGTTGGGATTTATCAATGAAGAAAATTAAAAATAAAATATTTTTTGACATAGTATCGAAATTTTTCAACATATCGATAAACCTATCGAATAAATTAAAACTAATGGATCGATTTTAATCATTTTTTTCACTGAGTGACACAGGCTATATATTTTAAGCCGGGGCGGGCCGCTAGTAAAAAATAAAATAAAAAAAACCCTTTAAAGTAGTCTTATTAACTTTAGGTTATAGTTTAATGGATATCACCACACTATTGATGATAAGCAATGCACCATTAACACTTGTTGGTGTCTATAGGCGGTGGTTCTCTTTTTATTGGGAGAACAATCTAAATTATTTGCTATCCAATGATATACAAGATATGACCCAAGTTTAATTAGGTAATTACTAAAGAGAAGACCTACTACCAACCCATAGCTTTATTGACCTTTCGATCGTACAGACATTCAAATAAAAAAGTTGTATATATGTACGCGTTTTAGCCCTATTTATATTTCTAGTAAAATGATAGAACGTGTTAGTTTAAAAGTTCATATTGATTACTTGTGACCATAAACTATCATGTGTTTCAATTTGTACAAACTTTACCAGTCAATCTATTATTAAGGACTATTTGTAAACTGCCCACTTTGCTGGGCGTAAATTCATCAAATCTTTTACGCAATTACTATCTGCCAAGACCAGAATTTTCATCAAGATCCGTCAAGCCGTTCTTGAAACATAAAAAATTTCAAAATGTAAAAATTTAATTAATAATATAGAATATCCCAAAATTTAAGAAAAAAATGCTAATTTGTAAAATACCGCAAAATCTCGCCGGGGTATTTGGTACCACCGCCTTCCCTATTCCTGTCACAATAGTGTCAATGCTAGTCACTGTCGTTTTTCTGTTTGGAGGGTAAGGTAGCTGATAAACTTATGTATGTGGCATTGCCATACCGCCACAAGGATGGCGACGCATAATTAACATCTTTAGTGTCTATAGGCGACGGTTTTTTTCCATTCAGGAGAGCCAACTCCATGTTTTATATTGAATTATATAAAACAACTAGCTGACCCGGCAAACGTTGTTTTGCCTTACATATTAGGAATCCATAGCGGACAAACAACGTGACACGTAATTTATATAAGTCTACGGGATTGTCCTTCCACGCAGCCAAAATGGCATTAAACTTTATATGGTGGTTAAGTATTCTTAAATTTTCTAATTTTCCGCGCAATTTTCTTAATATTTTCTTTTATAAGAACCTTCTCCTTATAATTACAAACACAACAAAAAAAATTACCGAAATAGGTCCAGCCATTCAGGCGTGATGTCGTGACCAAGGAAAATAGGGATTGATTTTTATATATATAAGATTACAGAAAGAAAAGAAATAAATAATAGTTTAAAAAAACTAAAAAACACGCTTTTTATAGAAAACCGAACTAAATAATAGAAAATAAATTTTAATAAATTTAAATTAAGAATAGTGTTAAAAATTTCAATAATTATAAATTAATAATAGTGTGAATAAAAAAATAATTTTATTTAAAAAAAAGCGTGGGGTGCATGGTGTCAATAGTTATAAATATTTTATTGACACATATGAGTAGAGTGATTATCATTTCGATAACATCTTAAAAAGCACCCCACGCTTTTTTTAAAATAAAATTATTTTTTTTATTCACATTATTATTAATTTATAATTATGGAAATTTTTAACACTATTCTTAATTTAAATTTATTAAAATTTATTTTCTATTATTTAGTTCGGTTTTCTATAAAAAGCGTGTTTTTTAGTTTTTTTAAACTATTATTTATTTTCTACTTTTTAGTTTGGTTTATTTATAATAGCTTGTTTTTTTAATTTTAAACTATTGCACGACTCATGACGAGAAGCATCAGAGAGTGCTTTACGATCGAAATTTTTTTTTCATATATACATATCTTCATGCCAGATCCCTTACGGGGTAGGCAGAGAGAACCGAGTGCCATACATCACGATCCTTGCAGGCTTGTCTCGCTTCCTCCACATTCATCACTCTTTTCATACACACACGCCGTTTGCGAAGACTCTCAGAAGAAAAATTTCCGTAGGTGGTATCAACCTTCGGAAATTTTTTTCGCCTTATTTTGGCAACTATTTTTAGTATTATAGCCTTGTTAGTTAACGGAATCAATATATTTTGCATACTATTGTCGAGATAATTTAATGGAGATTAATTCTATACTTGCTAAAAATTAATTTAGTGCAATAGAAACGGAAAAAAATATGAAAATAGGTCAAAAAATGTCCTGTCCGTCATGTATGAAACTCCGGAAACACTGTAACTTATGAAAAAATCAATTATTTGAGTTATTTTTTTTTAATTCTAATCGGCAAACAATAGATCATCGAAAGCGAATGGCTAATAAATTCAGTGTCGTTTAATTACAATTAATAAAAAACGAAAACTACAAGACTGTATATCTATATATATCCATGTAAAATTAACATGGATGGTGATATATCTATAAATATTATGTACATTTATTTTGTTTTTTTTGTTTTTTTACTCATTCAATTAAACTTAGTCACAGAGACGGTGGCGGACTCTTCGTGGCTCGTGAAATCTAAGTTATATGCGCAGACACTGTTGCAAACTCTAATTCGCATACCTAGTCGAGTGCCGCGGTAGAAGCACGGAACTACTTACACGCTTATAGACATATGTGTGTGTGTGTGTGTGTGTGTGTGTGCGTGGTGTGTGTGTGTGTGTGTGTAAGTGTGCAAGGCGTTCCTGTCGTACTCCCATACAGGACAATACGACGGGGCCAGATATGGGCCATTCTTGGCGCAATGCTGTCTATCTCTGGCCCATGCTTGTAAACCCGCTTTGGCCCAGCCTTGGTAGAAGTAGACTCGGTAAGATCCAAGAGCGTCTAGCGAATGAGTCTTTTGAGCAGAGAGCTATTAGAGTTGATCTCATTATTGAGCGAACTAGCGAACTAGCGACTAGCGAGAGAACTACTAGCGAACGAGTCTGCCGAGCAGAAGGCTCATAGAATTGGTCTCATTGAGGAGCGTTTAGCTAAGGAGTCCGCCGAGCAGAGAGCTCGTGGATTAGTAGTGATAGGAAACCGTACAGCAATCGAGTCTGCTCAGCCACGTGAGAACCGCCTAGCGGTAGCGCGTCAGACGTCACAAAGACTTCGTTCAATTACTGAGCGTAATTTTATAACCACCATAAATCAATATGCTGAAGTACCATGTACAATCTGTAAGAAATTATTATATCCAAAACAACAGACGTCATTAGTTAAAGCACGTTTTGATATTTTTTTTTTGCTCGACTACCATAAAAAAAAAGAAAAGTTCCTTCTCAGGCCTACTGGAACAACATGGAAGTTATATCTTTACCTCTTGAACTGACCGACTTGACAGACGTAGAACAAAGACTTTTGTTAAGAGTAGTTCCTTTTATAACTAGTTTTCACCCGCACCAAAGTGCTCGTCAACACGAATCAAACGAGCCCAAACTCGATAAAGTTGTGTTATTTAATTGCTGAGCTCCTATGGTCACCTTCTGGCTTCATCATCGAACCCTGCAGGATCCTAGTTAGCACCAAGCACCAAAGTGCTCGTCAACTCTAATCAAATGAGACCAAATTCGATAGAGTTGTGTCATTTAATTGCTGAGCTCCTATGACCATCTTCTAGCTACATCATCGGACCCTGCAGGATCCTAGTCACCACCAAGCACCAAAGTGCTCGTCAACATGAATCAAATGAGTCCAAACTCAATAGTCTTGTTATTAATCGATTTTTAACCATTTAATTATTAAGTTCCTGTGGTCACCTTCCGATTCAGATTCATTAGATCAGCTCCATGTCATAATAAGGTTTCATTGTCATTCAATTAACATACGTATACAAAATTTCAGCTCAATCGGTGACCGGGAAGTGGATCAAATTTACTTGTGAGATTTGATTTCAGACATCGAGATAGGTACAATAAATAAATGCTCATAAAACAAAAACTACTGGGCCTACCTGAATCAAATTTTTATGGGACCAATTCGAAACTATTCCGCATCAAACAAAAAAAGAATCACGTAATTCGGTTCAGAAACCTCGGAGAAATCGGTGTACATACATAAAAAAATATATACCAGCCGAATTGAGAACCTCCTCCTTTTTTTGAAGTCGGTTAAAAATGGAATAATTTTATCAAATTAGTTTATTGTCATCGGTCCTCGATAAATCTACAAAGTTTGAACGAAATCTGGCCGATTAAAGTGGGTCAAAATCGCGCCCAAAGAAGTCGGTTACAAACAAACATACAAACATACAAACATACAGGTGAAGCTAATAAAAAGCGTGTAAAAAATTGCAAGACTATGCATGTTACAGGGCATCACAGCTGATGTATAGTTACTAACATATTCAAACAATGTGTTGTGCAAAATGCAAATATTGAAAAAAAATACGATTCATAAAACAATAAAAAATACAAATGTTTATTATATAACAAGCTCCAGCAGCCAGCTCGCTGCTTTATATAGGTTTTTGACGAATCCCGCGGGATCACTTAATTTTCCAAGATAAAAAGGAGCTTTTTCGCCGTGTTGGTCCCGGCCTCCTTTGAAGAATAGGCCAACTGCCGTCCTGCCAGGCAGGTCGTAAAAGGCGACCGATTGGCTATCGAGTCACTACCATCGTGGCTCCTAGGTGGTAGAGTTCTGCATTGTCTCGCCCGGGTCTGGTACCACCGCCTTACCTATTCCTGCCGTAATAGCGTCAGTGCTTGTCACTGTCGTGTTCCGGTTTGGAGGGTAAGGTAGCTGGTAAACTTATGCATGTGGCATTAGACCTTGCCACAAGATAGCAACGCACCATTAACATTTTTGGTGTCTATAGGCGCTGGTTGACTCTTTCCATCAGGAGACCCATCTGCTTGTTTGCTATCTTATCATATATAAAAAAAAGCTTATGTACTATTCCAGGTCATTCCAGGCTATCTGTGTTTTCAGTTTCATTCAAATCCAATAAGCAGTTTTTTCGTAATTAAGTAACAAATATCTGTTCATTCATCCAAACATCCAAAATTTTATATTTATTAACTAGCTGACCCGACAAACCTTGTTTTGTTACATAAATTAGTGAATTAAAAAATAGGGGTTGATCGTAGATGGTTGAAAATTTAGGGTTGTATGTATTTTTAATGCTGTATCATAAAATAATTAAAAAAAAAAATGATGTGGTGTCGCGGGACACCAGGTAGGAACGAACTTCCTTCGGCTAAACGGCACTACTCGTACCAAGCAGTAGTCACGATGGTAGTGACTCGCATAGCCAATCGGTCGCCTTTTATGACCTGTCTGGCAGAACGGCAGTTAGTCAGCAGTTAGTCAAGACGGATGAAGAGATCAAGACCTCTTCAAAGGAGCCCGGAACCAACACGGGGTAAATTCTCAAGCATTTCACGACATATGTATGTATAATATATATAATATATAATATATATATATTTAATCGGCTTGATTCCTTGGTGTTACGCAGATATTTATACTATAGGTTCGCTCTACATCTTTTATCGCATCTATCATGGAGAGTATATGTGGCAAGCTTATCGTCACCCGGGCACTATTCCAATCCCGGGCATTGTTGTTTTTACCGGGAAATTTAAAAACTCATTTTTGGTACTAGGCCGTGTCAAGAAAATCTGTTTCAGTAAAATTTCTCGGGATATAATTAGAGTTTTAAGTGCCCGTTGTCAACCTCAAGAGCCACTTGTCACATCAAGTATGCTCGAATGGATAACGAACCTTTCGGCGGTCGTGCTTCAAGGTAATTTATATATTTTGACCGCCTCGTTGGTCAAGCCGTTAGCGAACCTGACTACGAATTGTCGGGGTTCAGGTTTGGTTTCCGACAAGGACAAACATTTGTGTAATGAGCATAGATTTCTAGGTGTTTGTATTTCTAGGTTTGGGTGCTTATTTTGTATGTATTTTTTAAATTATAAGATAAACAAGCAGATAGCCTGATGAAGAGAGAAATCCATTGTCTATAGACATCAAAAATGTTAATGGTGCGTTGCTATCGTTGTGGCGGGATCGGATCTTAATGCCACTGAAATAAGTTTATTAGCTACCTTACCCTCTAAACGGAAACACGATAGTGACAAGCATTTTTTTTTATATCATAAGATAGCAAACAAGCAGATGGGTCTCCTGATGGAAAGAGTCAACCATCGCCTATAGACACTAAAGATGTTAATAGTGCGTTGCTATCTTGTGGCGAGGTCTAATGCCACATGCATAAGTTTACCCGCTACCTTACCCTCTAAACCGGAACACGACAGCGACAAGCACGGACGCTATTGCGGCAGGAATAGGTAAGGCGGTGGTACCAGACCCGGGCGAGACAATACAGAACTCTACCACTTAGTAGCCACGATGTTAGTGACTCGCATAGCCAATCGGTCGCCTTTTACGACGTGCCTGGCAGAACGGCAGTTGGCCTATTCTTCAAAGGAGCCCGGAACCAATAGGCAAAGTGTTGGTACAAGACCCTGGTGAGACTATACAGAACTCTACCTAGCAGCCACGATTATACAATGTCTCTACATTGTTGTCTCTTTCCAGTAGGAGAATTATCTGCTTGTTTATTATCATATAATATAAAAATGATGTGGTGTCGCGGGACACCAGGTAGGAACGAACTTCCTTCGGCTAAACGGCACTACTCGCTTGTGTACGCGACTGTCGCGCCTGCGCACGTCTCATTTAACGCTTTTATTCCACGCATTTTTCTTACGGTTTTACTATCACATTTTTTTTCAGTTCGGTCGCGCAGCAAAATCCCTATCCCCTCCAAGCCTGCCGTAAGAAACTTCGTTCCAATATATATTCATATAAAATGTCCTCTAGTCTTCACAGGTAAGCATTACCAAAGGAAATTGCTTTATTTAGATATCAGGCGTTTTGATTTTTGAAGCTTTAACAAAACGAAGAATAAAATAAAAATATTATCACGCCAGTTTACTTGAGGGTAGGTAGAGTTTTTCGACAGTAGAGGGGCATACGAGCAGGGGGTGGATACCTGAGTGCTAAGTGTGAGTTTTTCTTTTCGCATTCGATCGTGAGCGCGTTTGGAGTTTACTAGGAATTTGTATGTGATTTGTACAGCGCCACCTAGTGGTAAACGGGAGAAACCAGTTTACCACTAGGTGGCGTTGTACAAATCACATACAAATTCCTAGTAAACTCGAAACGCGCTCACAATCGAATGCGAAAAGAAAAACTCACTCTTAGCACTCAGCTTCGTTTCGACAAGACGCAAATCTTTTTATCTTCCAAAAATCTCGAATCGGGTAACTAATAAAGTTCTTCTAATAAACTTCGAACATTTTAATTCGAGGTTAGTGATTACCGCCGCCCATGAATATCTGCATTACCAAGAGTCTTACAGTTGCATTGCCGGCCTTTTAAAAATGAGTAAGCTCTTTTCTTGAATGTTCCCAAGTCATATCCGTTCGGAAACACCCCCGCCGGTAATTGATTCTACAAAGGATTAGTGCGATGCAGAAAGTGCCGAGGAAAGCGCATGGTTGTGGATTTTCAGACATCGAGGTGGAGAGGATAAGTACATATGAGGTAAGTAACGTGTTATTACACGTTACTTACCTCATCAACGGAGGTCCTCGATTTTCCAGCTCGTTTTCAGGTGAAATAGGTGGTAATTCTTAGAGTTGCGCCGAATGTTCGGCCGAATATTCATGTTTGGTACATTCGGCATATTTTTTCATGTTCATATGCGGCAGAATATTCGGTTGTTTTGCCGAATAATTGCCGAATATTTAAATTATAGGTAATACTTAAAAGAGATCATTTTTAAACAGAAAGGTTAAGTGTGGTTTAGTCCGAAAGTTGTACATAGCTTTTTGTAAATAAAAGAAACACTAAGTTTTTGTAGCAATTAAATATTGACAAAATGAAAAAGATTAACAATCAATTTAAATAAAACATTAATCAAAAATACTTCATTTTTTTACGAATGATGAACTAAATTAAAATTTTTATTAAAATTATATTAAAATTAACAATTTTAAGAACAAGGCTTTGAGTAATAACTTTTTTAAAGCGCAGAATTGAACCGAATGGCTCGGCCAAAAATTCGGTTCGGTATGTTTTGGACCGAATATTCGGCCGAAGATTCATATTCGGTTGAACCTATATTCGGCGCATCTCTAGTAATTCCGATGTTATTTCCAATAACTATGACAACCATGATCTAGCCAGCTGCCACAATTTTTTAAATAAAAGAAATCGAGTGTGAATTCGATCCAGTAGAATTGAACCTTTGTATTCTAGTTGATTTGTAGATTTGTAAGAGAATGAGGTGAATGCATTGTGGGCTTGCCGCTTATCACATCATAGGACTAAATATCTTCGGCTAATCGTGGTGTACTGGTTGTACCTCTGCCTATCTCTTCGGGAATACGGGCGTGAAGATATTTTTAATACATCAATTTTGAATTCAAAATTATTAATTTACCTACTCTTATTGACCGTCTGTTGGTCGAGTGGTTAGCGACCATGACTAAGGCGACTATGACAATCGACGGGGCTCGGGTTCGATACCCGACGGGGACAAGCATTTATGTGATGAGCATATATGTTTGTATTTCCAGGTTTGGGTGTTTATTAAATATATTCTTGTATTTATATATGTATTTCTATGTATTAGTATCGTTGAATAACACACATAACACAAGCAAATAACTTGCTTACTTTTGGGCAGAGAATAGGAGATCTTTGGGGTTAGATCAGTAAGTGTAATTATTTGTCCCGTGAATATTTATTTGTTTATTTAAAGCGGGCGGGTAATAGCTAGTTATTATTATAAAGCGCTTTCGGCGCTGCAGTCTGCTTTATTAAGTGCGAATTAAGTCTGAAGGGCGTTGAGTCAGTTGAGAAGAGGCGACGGCCATCTCTTCAAAGCCATATAAAACCTTAATTTTGCAAATAAGTTAAAAATTAACTAAGAAATGATGTCCCAGTGACCTTTTTTTTTATATCATAAGATAGCAAACAAGCAGATGGGTCTCCTGATGGAAAGAGTCAACCATCGCCTATAGACACCAAAGATGTTAATGGTGCGTTGATAGCAACGCACCATTGTGGCGAGGTCTAGTGCCACATGCATAAGTTTACCGGCTACCTTACCTTCCAAACCGGAACACGACAGCAACAAGCACTGACGACGCTATTGCGGCAGGAATAGGCAAGGCGGTGGTACTAGACCCGGGCGAGACAATGCAGAACTCTACCACCTAGTAGCCACGATGGTAGTGACTCGATAGCCAATCGGTCGCCTTTTACAACCTGCCTGGCAGAACGGCAGTTGGCCTATTCTACAAAGGAGGCCGGGACCAACACGGCGAGTCTTTTGTCTCTTACGTCATTAAAAATGTAGTGTGGAGGAATAATAATTCCATGAATAATATATTTAATTGGGTGCTCTGTAGAGCATTATTTTATAACTTAATTAACGGTTAAGTGAATCGCAAATTGCAAATACTCTTTTTGAAATTGTAATTCCGTCAACCCCACTGTAAAATAAGGTCAAGTTCGAAATATTTACTTATGGATCCGAATTCACGTAACAAACGTCACTCGAGTCGAAACATTTAAGGCTCTTACACATATTCTTTATAGTTATTTTACTTTATAGTTTTACTAGCTGCTGCCCGCGACTTCGTTTGCGCGGACTTCGTTTACTCCGCACAGTACCTCCGCCGTAGGTGATAGCGTGATAATATGTAGCCTATATGTTGCCCCGACCTGTTAGTAATATTCATGCAAAATTTGAAGTAAATCCATGCAGTACTTTTTGAGTTTACCCCGGACATACATTGGCTTTCCTATGATTTTATTATATGTATATAGATTATATATTTTATATATAATATTTTTGCACAATTTTTAATCAATTACTATAAGTATTAGATTAGATAATAGCTGTTACTCGGGGCTTCGCTCGCGCATATGTACTTTAGAACTTATTTAACCTTTCTTTATAGACTACTTTCCTTATTTTACCCTATTAGAGATCGAATTTTGAAAAACGCTTAACCAAGTAATTCATTATTTTTTATTGTACTCAATTCATACGAAATTTCATACAAATATGTACAAGGAATAAAAAAAATTATACAAAATTTTATCCTCTATTTTTTACCCTCTTCGGGGTTGAATTTTGAAAAATCCTTAAATACGTGTGCGAAATTTCAAGTTTCTAGCCCTAAGGGCTTAGCCTGTACGTTGGAATGGTCAGTCAGTCACTTTTGCCTTATATATATATATATATATATATATATATATATATATATATATATATATATATATATATATATATATAAATTGGTACGAAGAATAGGTAATTATTTTAGAATGACCGTTTTACGTGGTTCTGTTTTACTACATTTTTGGAGGGTAAGGTAGCCATTAAACAAATGTATATGGCATTACCTCCGCCACACGAATGGCAACGCCCTCTTAACATCTTTAGTGTTTACAAGCGATGGTTGTCTCTTTCCATCAAGAAAATTATCTGCTTGGTTTCCGGGCTATGAATTAATATAACGATTTCACTAATTGCCGAAACCTACTTTTGACATTCGGTTCACGCTCCCTCATCCGCAAGGGAATTGGCATGATAATATTTTTTTTAAATATTGAAGCCATAGGCATAAGCTAGGTTTTATACGAAACCTAAAAATCAGCATTCTAAAGTTAGAAGTCGGACAGTTAAATATAGACTTCCCGAATCAGCTTTAAGGGGCTTATTATCATTTTTTCTTTTGTAAGCGATTTTTAGTCAAAGGCTTAAGCATTTCCCGTGATCGTAGTTCCACTGAAAGTAGGTCGAGTTTTAGACAGACGCCATTTTGTTTTGGCTGCATTCACTTTATTAAAACTAGCTCACTCAATTCATTTTAACCTACAGTTTGTGACTTAATTTACACATTTTTTAGTTATAAGCGCGCCATCTATTGATGAGTAGATTCATGTTATAGTAATTGTTTTCATTTGGTTCATGCAAAAAGGCACTACTTATTAAACGTTTATTAGACGGTTAGAATTATTTTAGGATTATACAGCCGCAAGCTGCGTATACTCTGTATATATTTAAAATCGGTAAGGGTGTTTACAAACAATACACTACTCAGAGAAACCAGCACTTTCGTTAAAGTTCTTAAAAGCAATACATTTTTAAAACTTAATTCCAGTGATTTTCCGTATAAAGCCTTAAGAGTGTGAGTAAGAGTAAGTAAGAGTTAATAAAATGCTAATACAAATGTAATGTTTGAAAGAGTTCTGTAACTATTTTTAATGTAAACAATAGCTTGCTTTGTATGCTATTGTACTGGCAACACTGCCTCTTGGATTGATTAAAATCGAACAATTGAATGCTTTCATGATCCACCAATCGCAGCAACCTTTGTTTGGCACGAATTTTCAGTAATGAGTGCTTTGTTAATCGAATCTACCATTTTGGTTTGAGCCGTGTTACGGTGATAATGTACTGCTAACCAGTGAAGTTAATTAGAATATATATATATATATATATATATATATATATATATATATATATATATATATATATATATATATATATATATATATATATTATATATATATATATATATATAGTGCCGAAGTGTAACATATTAAAGCATTTGTGATTAATACCCAGTATTTCATTACGCATAATATACTTTAAATTTTTTTCCGCATATTTTTGTCTCGCCCGGATCTGATACCAACGCCTTCCCTAGTCCTGTCACAATAACGCCAGTGCTTGCCACTGTAGTGTTCCAGTGTTCCAGTTTGGAGGGTTACATAGCCGGTAGATTTATGCAAGTGCCATCAATACCTCGCGACATGGATATCAACATCTTTGGTGTCCATAGGTGATGGTTGTAACTTTTTATCAAGAGAGCCATCTGCTTTTTTGCTATCTTATCTTATATATAAAAATCTATTGCTGTTCGTTAGTCTCGCTAAAACTCGAGAACGGCTGGACCGATTTGGCTACTTTTGGGTTTGAATTAATTGTTGAGTTCCAGGGAAGGTTTAAAAGGCGAGAAAATATAGAAAAAAATTAGAGTAGTTTTTTTTTTTTTATGTCATAAGATAGCAAACAAGCAGATGGGTCTCCTGATGGAAAGAGTCAACCATCGCCTATAGACACCAAAGATGTTAATAGCGCATTGCTATCTTGTGGCGAGGTCTAATGCCACATGCATAAGTTTACCGGCTACCTTACCCTCCAAACCGGAACACGACAGCGACAAGCACTGACGCTATTGCGGCAGGAATAGGTAAGGCGGTGGTACCAGACCCGGGCGAGACAATGCAGAACTCTACCACCTAGTAGCCACGATGGTAGTGACTCGATAGCCAATCGGTCGCCTTTTACGACCTGCCTGGCAGAACGGCAGTTGGCCTATTCTTCAAAGGAGGCCGGGACCAACACGGCGAGAAAAGAGTTAAAAAGGCAGAACAACGTTTGCCGGGTCAGCTAGTAATATATATATATATATATATATATATATATATATATATATATATATATATATATATATATATATATATATATATATATATATATATATATATATATATATATATATATATATATATATTAAATTCTTTCTAATGGATATATTATTATATCTTAATGCTTAGTAATAATAAAAACAAAATATTACTTACAACTTTCCATTTGGAGTTTGCATTCTTGAGTGTCATGTGGGTAGATGAGGAAGTTCATAGCGCACGACAGCTTCAACGTAAGCTTCACCATGTACAATATTGTTTTGTCTTTATATAGCCAGACGTAGTGGTTTGGTATGGTCATAGTTTGAAAGGTGACAGACTTCGCGTTCTTGAAAAAGGAGTCGGGTCTCCACATTTGCTTGAGCCATTCGACTTCTAAAAGTCTGAAAAAATTGCTCAGGTTACTTATTATTTTGTATAACTAAACTTAAACTTTCCTGTGTTTTATTATAGTCTTTGTGGTTTAATGGCCCGGTGTTGGTGTTGACCAAATAAGGTCCCGGGTTCGATTCCCAGGTTGGGCAATTCAAAAATGTGTTTTTTCAGTTTTCTGATACAAACCACGATGTCCGGGATTGGAAAGTTCTCGTTGGGCCATATGATTGTCACCTATCTCATTGTGGGACCAAGTATCTACGGCTAATCTGAGTGCACTGGTTGTACATCTGCCTATCTCTTCGAAGACATGGGCGTGCAGATACTTTTATTTTCCCATGATCCAGGCCTCTTTTGAAGAATAGATATCTGCTAGTTTGCCAGGCAATTTGTAAAAGGTGAACAAATGACTATACTACTTATTAATAAGCACTAACATTGGGACTACTAAGTGGTAGAGTTCTGCATTGTTTCGCTCGGGTCTGGTACCACTGCCTTACCTATTCCTGCCGTATTACCGTTAATGCTCGTCTCTGTCGTGTTCCGTTTTCGAGGGTAGGTAAGATAGCCAGTAAATTTATGCCTGTAGCATTAATACCCCACCAGCAACGCCCCATTAACATCTTTGCCTGACCCCTGGTCTTGTCGGGGCTGGCTCTATCCGTCCAGGTGTCCTAGGCGAGTCACCCATTTGACACCTATAACCGGCAAACAGTTTGGCTGAATAAAACACTTAAAGCACTACATGTACATTATAATTTTTGAGCAGACGGACGCCCTCAGGAAGCGATAAAATTGTAATGAATCAGAATAAGAATAAGAACACATTTAATGTTACACACAAAAAAACATCTTATCCCCGCCTATTTATACTATACTTACCGCCCCGTTGGTCAAGTGGTTCGCGACCCTGACTACGCAATCGTCGGGGCTCGGGTTCGATCCCCGACGGGGACAAACATTTGTGTGATGAGCATAAATGTTTGTATTTCCGGGTTTGGGTGTTTATTAAATATATTCTAGTATTTATATATGTATTTCTATTTATTAGTATCGTTGACTAACACCCATAACACAAGCAAATAATTTGCTTACTTTTGGGGTTAGATCAGTAAGTGTAATTTGTCCAGTGAATATTTATTGATTTATTTACGTATTTATATTTGTTCACTGTTTTTTATAATGACGTCATTATCACACAATAACAGCTGTATAAATTACACAAGTGCGTCACACCTGGCCGGCTAGTACTTCGCACCTTTGGAAACAAAGTGTCACTTCTGCATATTTTATGAAAACGACTTAATTATGTAGCAAAAACCGCGATAATCGGCTTTAATATACAGCAAAAATAATAATAATTATTATTAATACTACGTTAATACTCTTAAACGTTATTGAAATATTTAAGAAATACGTGTAGAAAAATACTATTTTGCTTTTCCTGTAAAGTTTGCAAACATGCAGAAATGACATTTTGTTGCCAAAGGTGCGACTTGTCGTTAGGCACAGTTGCTAACACACCCCTTATTAAATGATAATATTTTTTATATTATGAGATAGCAAACAAGTAAATTGCTCTGCTCATGAAAAGTGACAATGATCGCTCATGGCTTTTTCCTCGCTTAATAAAAAATTACATTGAATGCAGAAGAAAATCGAGTCATATTTGCTACAAAACGAGATATATTGTGGTGTGACGCGTGAATAAATGAAAATTACAATACCTGTATTCAGTCGTCATATTTTCTGGCAGTCGTAATCTGAAATCTTTCCAAGTTTGAGCAAAGAAGATGTCTGCTGCATATGTCTACAATTTAAAACTGAATCATTTATTATTGTTTAAAAAACCATCACAGCAATGTACTAGATTGGTTTGGGCAAAGATGTCACAAGATGATTCCGTAGATCGGGGAAAGATAGACCCCGAGACTCAAACAGAAGTTTTTGTATATTATACAATAGCAAACAAGCAGATGGCTATTCTAATGGAAAGAGAAATCATCGCCCATAGACAACAAAGATGTTAATGCTGCGTTAGTATCCGTGTGGCGGGATGGCAATATCACATTCCTAAGTCTACCGGCTACCTTACCTTCCAAACCTAAATACGACACTGATAAGCATAGATGCTATCGCGCAAGGAATTAGTAAAGCGGTGGTAACATATACCTCTGTGAGACGTTGAGGAACTCTAGTAGTTTGGTGGTAGTGACACCGGCCAATAGTTCACCACATACGAATGGTTTGGCAGAATGTCAGATAGTTCATCAATGCGGGTCTGGACCAACACGGGGAGACTCCTATCCTCAAATTACGTCACATAAATTTAATGGTTTTTAGACCTTTTCTAAAATAAAAGTTCCGGGGTTTTACCCGTAAAATTTCTGGGATAAAATCTATCCTATGTCCTTTCTCGGGTCTCGGACTATCTTTGTACCAAATTCCATCTAAATCAATTTAGTGGTTTAGACGTGAAGAAGAGACAAACAGACTTACTTTCGCTTAACAGATTTACTTTCGAAAAAATTCTAAAATAGTTCCCGTTCCTGGGATTTCGAGGATAGACACTATCCTAATTATATGTGCTTAACCAAAAATTAATTATTTTTACAAAAAATGTGTATTGTATGTCTATTATTATATACAATCATAATTCTGATAGTCTAAATCTAATGTAATAACAACTTTTTATGAAATTTATTTATAGGTAATCCTATAAATAAATTTCACAAAAAGTTGTTTGATTTGCTGTTAGATCAAACTTATTATGATAGTAAAGAATTTTTAGCCGATAAAATCCAATGTTCATGGATAGAAATATGTATGTTGAATTCGCCTTAAAAAAATTTAATGTAAGTACTAAAATTTTGTAAATGGTGGAAACTTTGTAAATTATGAAAAAAATATTTTCACAAAAAATGAAACTTGTAATTATAAAAAACGAATGTAAATAATAAGTAGGTATGTAAAATAAAGTAAAAAAGACCAGCCCGCTGAGTTCCTTCCGCCAGATTTTCTCAGTGTGTGGCCGCGTTCCGATCCGGTAGTAATTCTAAAAAATCGATACTATGTTTCAAATGTAATATTAATAATAATATTAATAATTTAAATGTAATATTAATATAATGGTAGAATATGTTAGCAACTTAAATAAGTTTTAACTTTTTGATTTTATGTCGCAAAATTAGCTTTCGACGTAAAAATTGTAAACAAATCATCAAATTATGTAATAAGATATCGATATGAGACAAAAAGTAAAGAAAAGGTAATAATAGTAACTTTATTTACTGAAAATCCAAAAAAAATAACCTATGTTCTTGCAAATAAATATTTTCTTTCTTTCTTTCCATGTTCGTTCTCGGGACTCAGAGTATTTTTGTACCAAATTTCATCCAAATCAGTTTAGTGGCTTAGGCGTGAAGAAGAGACAGACAGACAGACAAAGTTAAGTTTATAATATTAGTATGGATTAGTATAGATTTAATAAAATTAAAACTGCAGATTTTTTCATTTTTTAAAGTATCATCACGCCCTGTTTCCCAGAGGAGGGAGGCAGAGTAAATCAATTGTCTATAGACTTTCTGGTTCACCACGATTCACCAGTTGGTCAATTGGTGAGATGAGTGGTGATCCCCATCGCCGCATGTGTTTATTTATTTTAATTAATATATTTATTTATTTAATTAAAGACTTTCCTTCATAAAATTAAAATAAAATTGAATATTTTAGATTATGGATAAAACAATAGACTAATTAAATAACAATAAATAATCGATCTATATATTAATACGTGAAACAAAAACTTTGTACCCTTTTTACGAACATTATGCGAAGTAAGGAGTGTGAAATTTGACACAGTTCAGAAAGCTATATTAGTATGTTAGTATGTTATATTTTTAATACAAGTTATACAACGTGAAAAAAAAAGATTATAAAATAATATTCAAGATTTTATTTTACCAATTTGTTGGCGTAACTTATATGTATACTAGCTGCCGCGTGCAGCCCGCTGCATAATAAAAGTTTTTGGCGAATCCCGCGGGATCGTCTAATTTTTCCGGGATAAAAAGTATCCTATGTGCTATTCCAGTTCATCATCTATCTGTGTGCCAAATTCCATTGAAATCTGTTTAGTAGTTTTTGTGTGATTGAGTAAAAAAATCCATCCATACAAATCCATCCATCCATCCAAATATCCAAACTTACTTAAATTTTTAATATGAATATAGATTCATGGCAAATTACAGCTTTCTTGTACTAACGATATCCCGCGACTAAGCTAAGCTGCAGACGGACGGACATGGCAACCTTTTTAGGTTTCTAAGTTGACTTCGGAACCATAAAAATGAGTGTATCGACTCAGACGCACGGATGGAATTTTTACTCGTTTAAAGAAGTCATTAATTTTCTCTTAAACTATTTTCTATCTTTTTCTTTCTTTTTTTATGTAAAGACAGGTTTCTTTCCGCAAAAACGTTATCTTGCAGCTCGAATTCAATATTCTATTTCGGCGCGTGTCGTGTATATATTCAATAATACAAAATGAAAGGATATAAACTCTATAAAACGCTATTGTAAAGACAGACACTAGTTACTGGAATAAATAATATTACCATTGAGTTCTCATCAATAGAGTCGAGCCCCATGACTGTGACGTGAAAGTTGACTATCGTGGGCTGGTCATCCTTCTTTGGAGGGCGCATTTTATCGTATAACCGCGGGTCCTCTGGCAGGAGGTCTTGAAAGGCGACTAGCGTTGACCTGTCAACAAAATACCCATGATGGAAAATAGTTCTTAGCGTTTTTATATTTCTCGTAAGATTACAAACAAGATGGCTTTGCCTAAAGAATGAGACAACAATCGCTTATAGACATCAAAGTTGCTAAAAGTCCACTGCCCTTCGTAAAACAGGGATGTTGTATTAATTTGCGGCTACCTTTCCCGCCAAATCGGAATACTATAGTAATAAAAACTGACGTTATTGTGACTGATAAAGGTCAAGCAGTGGCAATACACCCTACCGATACGTTACAGAACCCTTTAGGACTCGCGGTGGCTGTAACACGCTAAGCCCATTGCTAGTGTTAGCAACTGCGCTTATCAACAAGTACTCACCGGTCAGGTGTGGCGCACTCGTGTGATTTATGCGCTTGTTATTGTAAGATAATTATGTAATATTTTATCACTTATACACTTCTACTGTTTCACAATAAAGCTATTATCATTTATTACCAACCGGTAGAATGAAAAGTGTAGAAGATAATTATGTCATTTTTTTTTCATAGTAACAACAATGGACAATTTTTTTTATATCATAAGACAGCAAACAAGCAGATGAGTCTCCTGATGGAAAGAGTCAACCATCGCCTATAGACACTAAAGATGTTAATGGTGCGTTGCTATCTCGTGGCGAGGTTTAATGCCACATGCATAAGTGTACCGGCTATCTTACCCTCCAAGCCGAAACAAGCG
This sequence comes from Apodemia mormo, assembly GCA_036924255.1. Lineage (NCBI taxonomy): Eukaryota > Metazoa > Arthropoda > Insecta > Lepidoptera > Riodinidae > Apodemia > Apodemia mormo. The sequence continues at coordinate 20,448,237 of JAUPFN010000026.1, forward strand.
TGTTGTGATGTTTCGGTTAGATTGATTCAAGTAATTGGTCCATATTATTTTTATTAAATATTCAGATTAAAGAGTTTATTCCAAAGTTATGCGCGTACAAAGATTTCAGGGATTCATCTTTATTGATATAAATTTGAAGGTAGATGCACATACTTCCTTCAATAAAATCTGGGAAACTGGTGGGATACAAATTGTAATTATATTATTTTGTAACGGTACAAGTGTATTTATTGATGAAAATTCCATTTAAATCGAATTTCATTATATTGTGTTAACGATAAAAAGTGTAGAATATATTCTATACGCTTCCTATTATAATTATTATCTCCTTGTTCTATTTTGTTACAAAAAATCATCGTTAAGACGTTATTCTTTTCAGTATCTTAAGCGGCGCTTAGCCAAGGGGTTTCAGACAATGGCCTTTGTAAGACAACGTTCTCTTTTACCTTACATCTGAAGTTTTTACACATTTGTAAAGCACTTACGTCGGGCGTTCTAAATGAAACACGAACATATTGTCCTAGACAGATATTTTTAATTTTTTAATGTCATATGATAGCAAATTAGAAGATGGTTCACCTAAAGGATAGAGAAAACCATCGCTTATAGACACCAAAGATGTTAATAGTACGTTGTTATCTGTATGGCGGGATACTTTTAATTCAAAAGATCCAATGGAAACGAAAAATCCTAAGGATTCTTGAGTGATTTATAACTAACACACAGCGAAGCGTGGCAAGGTTCAGCTAAATATTTAAAAAAAAGCTAGGTTAAAAATGAGGGTGATGTAGATATGCCTACAAATATATATTTTTTTATTTTCATAGATATGATAATTCTTATGATGCTATTAATTAACATATTAGACCATGCGTGTAGATTGGCCCTCATATTATCCCATTGATTACGGCGTAGCGCTACGCACACGCTACACACACGCTACGCTTTTATGATAAAACAGAATACTTACAAACAGTACTACCGTATAAAAGACTCACTCCCTAACAAAAGTCAGGTTTACGTATTTATGTAGTTGATTTATTTGCAATTGCAAGGTCGCTGATTTATTTGCAATTGCGAGGTATTTTCTTTTTTTTTATATATTTATGATATATATGATAGCAAACAAGCAGATGGGTCTCCTGATGGAAAGAGTCAACCATCGCCTATAAACACCAAAGATGTTAATGGTGCGTTGCTATCTTGTGGCGAGGTCTAATGCCACATGCATAAGTTTACCGGCTACCTTACCCTCCAAATAAAAACACGACAATGACTAACACTGACGCTATTGCGGAAGGAATAGGTAAAACGGTGGTACCTGACCGGCGGGGTGATTACGTAACTCGCAATGCGAAATTATCGTGATTGTTTAGTTATTGCAAGACACATAACAGCCTTGTACATTAGTGGTAGTCGTTGCCGCTTTATTAGTTTTGAAGCTGTGATATTGCAAAAAGTGCATCTAGTGACCAGCAAGCAATTGGCGACGTTTTTGATGATTTTTTTCATTACGTTTAGGAGTCATCGCTGATCGCTGGCGAATTGCAAACGTTAGATGATACGCCTACCAGTCGAGCCGATGCAGAACTCTACCATCTAGTAGCCACGATGATAGTGACTCGTATTACCAATCGGTCGCCTTTTACGACCTGCCTGGCAGAACGGCAGTTGGTCTATTCTTCAAAGGAGCCCGGGACCAACATGGGAAAAAGTCGATTTATTTGCAATTGTAAGGTAGTTGATTTATTTGCAATTGTAAGGTAGTTGATTTATTTGCAATTGCATGGTAGTTGATTTATTTGCAATTGGCTTGCAAGGTAGTCGATTTATTTACAGTTGGCTTGAATTATTGCGGTAAAAAATATGCGCTGTAAACAACAATTTGTCAAATGTGCCTGGGAGATCAAGCTATGCTAGGTGTTTAAAGTATCATCACGCCCTGTTCCTTTGCGGGGTGGGCAGAGTAAATCGAATGTCTATAGACTTTCCGGTTCACCGCGATTCACCGGTTTATCGGTTGGCGATATAAGTGGTGATTCTCATCGCCGCATTTACCGACATGTTAACGATTATCAATTATTTCTAGCGATAACCGAGACAGATAGCATTACGTGGTCATCAGAGGCAAGGGAGTGGTCAGTGGTCAGTGGTGGACACACCACTCCACCAGACTTCAGCTGCTACTGAGATTTTAGATTTTCAAAAAAATCCTTGAAAATACCTCAACACTTATCTCGCTTATCGAGCCATCTGCTTGTTTGTTGTCTTATAATATAAAAAAAAAAACATTTTCTTATAATATAAAAAAAAACATAAAAAAAACATTAGTAGTCACGATGTTAATAATCAGTTTGGAGGGTAAGGTAGCCAGTAAACTATACATGTGTCATTCCTACCCCGCTATACGGATAACAAAATGCCAATATACTAAAAACCATGATTATTTTTCCATCAATAGAACAAACTGCTTGTTTATTGTCGTGGTAAATAAATAAAAAAATATTCTTCGTGTTATAATAGAGAGTGATTAGTGTATACGTACGTTTTGCTCGCCTAGTAGACACAGTCTTGCTTGTCAGTGTATTTATCCCCTTAAGGTCACCGATGTACAAAGACTTAGCCAGTCTAAGCTGACCGCAGACCGATATACAGTAATTTAAGTCAACCGTTAGTCTAATGACAAGCTCATTGTCATTGCTAATTGTAGGGGTTCGTATTCGATGTCCGTAACAGAAAAGTATTTTGAATAAATAAATATATATTCACTAGTCAAATTAACCAGTGAGATATGGGTGCTAATCAAGGATAGAGTAGGGTAGAGCTCTACAACGACTTTTTTATATCATAAGATAGCTAACAAGCAGATGAGTCTCCTGATGGAAAGAGTCAACTATCGCCTATAGACACCAAAGATGTTAATGGAGCGTTGCTATCTTGTGGCGAGATCTAATGCCACGTGCAGTAGTTTACCGGCTACCTTACCCTCCAAACCGGAACATGACAGTGACAAGCACTGACGTTATTGCGGCAGAAATAGGTAAGGCGGTGTTACATGACCCGGGCGAGACAACACAGAACTCTACCACCTAATAGCCACAATGGTAGTGACTCATATAGCCAATCGGTCGCATTTTACGACCTGCTTGACAGAACGGCAGTTGGTCTATTCTTCAAAGGAGCCCGGGCCCAACACGAGGGATACGACTCGCCCGGATATTTGGTACCACCACCTTTTCTATTTCTGCTACAATAGCAACACTGCTATCTGATTGTCAATGTTGTATTTCAGTTTGGAGAGCGAGTCAGACACGCTTACGAAGGGTTGTGTACCATTATCTATAAAAAACGTCACGTTTGTTGTATGGGAGCTTCTTTAAATATTTTTTTATTTATTTATTTACTAGCTGGTACCAGCGACTTCGTCCGCGCGGACTTCATTTACTCCGCACAGCACCTGGTCACTAGGTGATTGCGTGATAATATATAGCCTATATGTTGGCCCGACCTGTTAGTGATATTCATGCAAAATTTGAAGTCAATCCATGCAGTACTTTTTGAGTTTACCCCGGACATATATACAGACAAACAAACAGACAAAAATTCTAAAAACTATTTTTTTGGCTTCGATATTGATTGTAGATCACGGCCCAAGTATTCTTTTAAAAAAATATTCAATGTACAGTTTTGACTTTCCCACGATTATATTATATGTATAGATTTTTAAAGTGAATATTTAACTTAATAATGTGAATATTTCAAGCGTCTACCAGTTGTCTTTATTAAGACCGAGAAAAAAAATGCAAAAAAATCACGTTTGTTATATAACATAGAATACAATATATATTTAAGGGGGCTCTAAATATATATTGTATTCTATTTTTAGTAAGTACTTGCTGTAATAGCGGTGACAGAAATACATCATCTGTGAAAATTTCAACTTTCTAACTATCACGGTTGATGAGACTGGTAACAGACGGACAGACAGACAGATGAATGGTCAGTGGAGTAGTAGTAAATTTTACCTTTTGGATAAGGAACCCTAAAAATCATTATTCAAATAAAAATTTACAGACAGTAATTTTGAGAAGTCATCTATGCTAATATTATAAAGAGAAAACATTTGTATGTTTGTATGTTTGTAAGGAATAAACTCTAAAAGTACTGGACCGACTTTAAAAAATTTATATGCTTTTAAGCTCTTGCGGCTGGAGTTCCAGTAGTTAGAGCAAATGAATAAGAAAAAGCCCCCCGTTTTCCTCGTGTTGTTTCCGGGCTCCATTCTGCCAGGCAGGTTGTAAATGGCCACCGATTGGCTATGCGAGTCAATACCATCGTGGTGACTAGTTGGTAGAGTTCTGCATTGTCTCGCCCGGGTCTGGTACCAATGCCTTACCTATTCCTGCCGCAATAACGTCAGTGCTTGTCGCTGTCGTGTTCCGGTTTGGAGGGTAAGGTAGCCGGTAAACTTATGCATGTGGCATTAGACCTTGCCACAAGATAGCAACGCATCATTAAAACAACCATTTTCAGATTTACCTAAAACTAGTATTTGACGTCAGTATAAAATTATATACCATAGTTTTATTATGACATCGCAGTTAAAAATGCGAAAAATGTTTCGAGAACACATCGAAAACACTCTGCGGCAGCCTCCGGTGCGAGGGTGTTCGTTAGCGAAGTCTTGCAACTGGGTCAATAATGTATTATGTATTAGTTTTGATACTTATAATTTGGAGATTTATATTATAAAGGTACCTACTACCTACATACGATAGATTTTGCGGTATTCATTATTTATAGCAATAAATAAATATCATTGCACGAAATACATAAGTCAGCTAGTCCTAAAGTAAAAAAGTTATTTGATTGTGATATGGGTTTAGCCAACGATTCTAAAATAATCTAAAAACACTAGGCGACTTTCTGTGCACTTTTGTGGTACATTTTACTGGAAAAGTATCGCACTTTTAGGTTTGAGCTTTGACGTGGTAGTTTAAATTCATCTCGAGATATGTTCTACCATTAAAATACCATTTTATAAACACTAAAAAAATAGAAGATACATGTTGTGTTAGAATTTTATTACTACTAACGCCATCTATTATGAAAGTAACGAATTAAAATACTACAAAGCTACACTGGGCGACGATCTATGCCCTTTTGTGGTACATTTTACTGAAAAAATATCGCACTTTTAGGTTTAAGCTTTGGCTTGGTAGTTTTAATTCATTTTTATTCACTCCATTTTAATACAATATTAATCTATTAATACACTTGTACTTTTTAATTTCCCGTTACGTATGTAGATAAGAAAGTTACTGATTTAGTACGTAAGTAAAGTGTTTTCTTGCTTTTTTTGGGACTTAGCAATTGAGACATTTCAATATATCTTAGAACTGAAAAAATCTATGCTTATAGTTTTTACTCTTTTGAGCTTAAAATACGATAATTTAGTGGGAAGTTGCAGATATGGCCTGCAAGGTCAACCGTTCACAGATTTTTCACAATATGATTACTGTGAAACAGTACAAATGTATTAATTGATTAATATTGTATTGAGATTAATTTCCAATCTTAGCCCGAGGGTAAAAAGCTAAAAAAATGTGTTTTTCTTTATAAGATCAACTTTCATTTTTAATACCCATTTTTCCTTGAAAACTCTTTTACAAAAAAGTTACCATAAATAAAAATTGATTTCTATCAATATTAGACTTTAAGGGCGAAGTGGTGGCGCGAGATGGATCTTGAGTTGCTACATATTATAGGTAGACTTATAGGTAGACCAGAAAATAGGGTGTAAAATATGTAGATAACCTTTATACTTGTTCGGTGTAGATAACATTGATAATTATAGAAATCGTGTTTTTAATAAATTAAGAAAATTTTAAAGAACTTTTCTTGTAAAGTACTAAAAAAATTTCTTTATTTTGGTTTTATTTTGCTCCGCCCCCCTAGACCAAAGCCTGACGACGCCTTTGATGCGAATATAATGTTTGGGTAAAAATACGCTGACTTTTTTAGGTTAGATAATTATAAATAAAGTCCATACATTAAAAGACGTATTTCTCATAAAAATACTTTCCTAACAATATTACTAGGTAGTGGCCGCGTTTCCGTAGTAGTTTTTTTTATAAAAATATGTTGACGTGTCAAAATAACTTGTAAAAAGTTTTATTGAATAAAGTACTTCTGATTTCTGATTATAACTTTGCGAGCCCTTACAAAGCTCTGCTTTTTGCTAGTAAATAAATAAATATTGCTGGAGAAATTACACGAATTGATCTAACTCCAAAGTAAGCAAATTATTTGCTTATGTTCTGGATATTAGTCTACGATACTTATACATACAAATACATAAATAAATACTGTTACATACATAATAAACACCCAAACTCAGAAATACAAACATCTATGCTCATTACACAAATGTTTGTCCCTGCCGGAAATCGAACCCGTGCCACCTCGATTCGTAATTAGGTTCGGTAACTACTCGTCACCAACGGGGCGGTTTAACATAAGACGGTAAAACACAGCAATACATCTTATCTTATTAATCTATCTCACAGAAATAAACCTTATCTTATTAATCTATCTATTTCACAGAAATACATCTTTTCTAATTAATCTATCTATCTCACAGAAATACATCTTATCTTATTAATCTATCTATCTCACAGAAATACATCTTATCTTATTAATCTATCTATTTCACAGAAATACATCTTTTCTAATTAATCTATCTATCTCACAGAAATACATCTTTTCTTATTAATCTATCTATCTCACAGAAATACATCTTATCTTATTAATAACTTACTATCTCATCTTACTAATCTCACTTGTACTATAAATGCGAAATTATGTTTGGATGGATGGATATTTGTTATTCTTTCACGCAAAAACGGCCGAACCGATTTTGATGAAAAGTGGCACAAATATAGATTTTTCCCCGTGGGATTTACCATAAACTGTGATAATGCAGCGGTCTGCAGTCCGCAGCTAGAAATACATATATGTAAATAATGAAAAATATTTAATAAACACCCCATTTCAATAGTATCAGTCACGGATTAAACTGGATACACCATTCAAGGAAATTTCTTAGATTGCCAACGTCATTTGCATTTACACACAGAATTACAGAGTTATAATACTTAACGATGAAATAAAATCTCTCCAGACTCTTTATTAAAAAATAGCACAATATAGCATTCTATTTTTTTTACGATATAATATATCTACAGGCATGTGACATTTACATACATTTGCTCATATGCGCAGCTACGCATTTGGCGCCCAAAACCGTGTCTATTATTATTTGTGTGGTCTGTGGTATCAATGCTTTTTCACTATCGTAAACCTGATTGGATGGGAAGGTAGATGTAAACTAATATTATAGGGGAAATATTTGATTTTTTGTTTGTTTGTTAGTTACGACTTAACTCAAAAAGTAGTCGACACATTTAAAAAAATCCTTCACCTTTAGAAAGCTACGTTATCCAGGAGTGACATAAATAATAATAATAAATACATATCGCTGGACAAATCACACGAATCGATCTAACCCCAAAGTAAACAAATTGTTTGCTTGTGTTAGATATGGGTGTTAGTCAACGATACCAATACATAGAAATGCATATACAAACACTGTTACATACATAATAAACACCCAAACCCAGAAATACATACATATATGCTCATCACAGTCCCTGTCGGGAATCGAATCCGAGCCCCCTCGAATTGTAGTTTCGTTCGCTAACCACTTGACCAACGGGTTGGTCAAAATAGGCTCCTACTTTCATCTGACTATACAAAGGGAAGTAATGATTTTTGGTGACAAACAAAGTTGAGTGTATGTGGTAGTAGCAAATAAATTTATATAATATGTAACATTAGCTAGCTGCAGCCCGCTGCATTATAATAGTTTTTGGTGAATCCCGCGGGATCACCAAATTTTTCTGGGAAAAAAGTAGCCTATGTGCTATTCCAAGTCTGTGTGATAAATTTCCTTCAAATCCTTTTAGTAGTTTTTGTATAATTAAGTAACAAACATCCACCCATCCAAACATCCAAACTTTTGCATTTATAATGTAATACGTAGGTCACACTATAAGTTTTGCGTAACTTAAAAAAACAACATGTTATAACCAAAATATTATGTTTATTGCTTTTCAAAATAATCTCCTTTACATTTTAAACATTTTTTCATACGATCGAACCATTTTTTAAAACAGGAGGACCACAGATCTGAAGGCATGTTTTCTACGTGCTGATTGAACGCTATCACTGCCTCTTCGGAGTTGGTCAAAGTAAAACCTCTCATCAAATCTTTGATTTTGGGGAAAATACAGGTCAGGGTTATGCACAGGATGAGTGACGAGATGTACTTTTTCGGAAGCTAAAAATGACTTTGTTTTGTTGGCCGTGTGTGAAGAAGCGTTATCATGGTGTAGGTGAATGCGGCTTTTGGGTCCTCTTTTGCGAACTTTTTCTAACACCCTGGGTAAACAAATGGTATCCCCAATAGTCTTCGAATTGTCTCATAGGTAATCCGGGGGTTTTCTTCAATTAACCGCCTAACAGTAGCCACATTATTTTCGTTGGCGGCAGTTGAAGGCCGCCCTTCACGAAATTCGTCATGTAAAGAAACTCGACCTCTCTCAAATTCAGCAAACCATCGCCTCACGGTGGTCAAACAAGATGCTTCTCTCCCAAAAGCATTTTGAAGACGAGCGGCACAGTCTTGCGGAAAAAGAGAACTTTTAAAATCATAAAAAATCATCTCTCTAAAATCTTTTCGACTTAATTCCATTTTCGTTACGTACGTAGAATTTTGATGTGTGATAAAAAACAATTGACAAATCATTTCCCGCCAATTTTTTTTTTATTACTAAGAAGGTTACAACGTTTTAAAAATATAACATTCGAAATTCAAATAGTTCCGATTAGCTAGAAGTGCAAAACTTTTAGTGTGCTCCATGTATCTATAAATTGCGTGTCACGTTGTTTGTCCACGATGGACCCTAAAAATACTGAACCGATTTCAATGAATTTTTTTAGATTTCTACTGTTTGGTCCAACTTAAAAGATAGGATAGTTTGTATCCTAAAATACACCCCCACCCCTTCTCAAGTACCCCAACAAATCTATCTATCTATATATATATATATATATATATATATATATATATATATATATATATATATATATATATATATATATATATATAAATCAATTGCTGTTCGTAAGTATAAAACTCGAAAACGGCTAAACCGATTTGGCTAATTTTGGTTTTGAAAATCCGGGTCAGCTATTTATTTAATATACGTAATTTGTATGGCAAAACAACGTTTACCTGGTCTTCCAGTATTAATATATAACATAATATTTCCCCACATAGACAGTAAAGCGATAACATCTTTGGCATACCTAGTTTAGGTTATGTTTTTTTCTGATATCTTTTTATATCAAACTAGCAGATTGATCTTCTGATAGAAAGAGAAACCATCGCCTATAGACACCAAAGATGTTAATGATGCGTTGCCATCCGTGTGGCGGGATGACAATGCCACTTTTTTCCTCTTATATTTTCCGCACTTAGCCACTTGCGCTTTTATACGTAGCTGGCTAATTTATTCCAGCTATCATAACTCCTTAAAGAAGTTTATAAGACGGCTTATTTTTTCACAACCTTCTTTAAGAGTTTTTGGATTATCCAGGATACGTGCCCGTTGTTCGGCTACGCTCCTGCACTTAAGGAGAATGTGCGCGGTGGTTTCTTGTTCCTTCATGCAGCCACATGCATGATGCTACTGGCATGGCAGTGCCACATTCATAATGCTAATTTACCTTCAAACCGGAACACGCCAATGCCAAGCATTGACGTTATTGCGGCAGGAATAGGTAAGGTGGTGGTACCAAATATCCGAGCGAGATGTTGCGGATTTCTACCACATAGTAGTTACGATAGAAGTGACAGGTATAGCCAATCGGTGGCCTTTTACGACCTGCCTGGCAGAATGACAGTTAGTCTATTCTTGCCCGGAACAACACAGGAAAAATCTATCTACGTCAGGAAAATATGCTTGTTAATCTATGTTATAAAAAACAGGCAAAGTTTATTTATAAGAACATATGTACTCGACGTTCAGATTTAAATTAATATACAGTAACTTAATGATGTAGACAAAAATGTGAAAAAATTTTCGAGTACACATCGAAAATACTTCGCGGCGGCCTCTGTTAAGAGGGTATTCGTTAACGAAGTCTGGCAACTGGGTCAACCACGTCTTATGTATTAGTTTTGAATGTTGATAATTATAATTTGGACATTTAAATACTTAGAAACATATAGGGTTGGCAACTTTTATTGTAGGAAATAAAATGCCCCTTATTGGTCCCGGGCTTCTTTGAAGTATAGGCCAACTGCCGTTCTGCCAGACAGGTCGTAAAAGGCAACCGATTGGCTATGCGAGCCACTACCATCGTGGCTAATAGGTGGTAAAGTGGAACTGGAAGAATCATATAAAAAAATTAAAACAAAAATGTCGAGCTTTACCTATGCTTTAAGAGAACTTCGCAAAGCAACGGATCTTAACACCGCATTGTCTGCATATTATGCATATGCAAACTCATGGCTTACATATGGCGTTCTACTATGGGGAAATAGTGTGAATGTACAAGATATATTTATTTCCCAAAAGAAATGTATACGTATTCTCAAGAATATCAAAGACACTGAAAGCTGCAAACCATATTTTAAAAGCCTGAAAATATTAACGTTGTCGTCAATGTACATTATGGAAGCAATTAAATTTATAAGAAAATATCCTCAATTTTTTAAAAATCAAATGGATATTCCACGACGCTTCGAAAGTAGATTTAAGTATAATTTGCCGCAATCAAAATTAAGACTGCATAGTTCCGGACCAAATATAATGTGTGTGAAAATATATAACAAATTACCAGATAAAATTAAATTTAAAAAAATGACCATATATTTATAAAACTTGTGAAAAATCTCCTGATAGAAAAATGTTACTACACTGTTAACGACTTCCTTAATGATAATCACATAAATCTTTCATGAAATGGATCGGTCCAGTCCCACATTGCAATACTCTAATAGGGTGTATATGTTCACTATCTACTAATTATTATTGTAATACATAAAGTTGTTTGTAACATATAATGCAATAAATTATTGAGTATTGAGTATTGAGTAAAGTCCTGTATTGTCTCGCCCGGGTCTGGTACCACCGCTTTATCTATTGCTGTCGCAATAGCGTCAGTGCTTGTCATTGTCATGTTCCGGTTTGAAATGTTTCCGGTGGGATTAGACCTCGCCACAAGATAACAACGCACCATTAATATCTTTAGTGGCAAGAAACCCATCTGCTTGTTTGCTATCTTATGATATTAAAAAAAATAAAGAATATTTCTCCTAGATATCAACAACAGTATATTTTGTAGATTCAGACGTTACTTTGCAGAAATCCATATTTCAAAGACGAATTTGAGGTATTAAATTTTAAAAAAAATCCGCAAAATCTTATATGTAACTGCTGTGATGCAACTGAAACGAAAGGTAGTGTAAGGAATGGGGTAAACTTATTCAAGCATATTCAATTTATTTATTATATCAAAGCATTATCTAATCATAGTCCTCCCACGTCCACCATACTTTCTTCCACGTCAGTAGGAAAGACACACACTTGTGGTGAGACAGCTGCGTCTCAACTTAAATTTATTAATTGATTTATTTATTATTAATTTATTATTAATTTATTTATTATTTTTCAAGCACATTTTGTCATTTTTGTTAGTAGGTTAAGGCTTTCGGTAGATAACTAGATATGATATTTAACTCCGCCCTATTATCGTGATGGGCGGCGCCAGCGCACATTTTGCAAACGCTAACCTCAGTTGAGTTCCCTTGAGTACGCACCGCAGGACGGACCCTTGCCGCCCTACGTCACACGAGCGCGCTCGATACCCGCGTAGTGCCCTGTCGTGAACGTTTTTAACTATTCTGTATATTGTTTGTGTAAAGAACTGATTGAGACTAAATAATAAAGAACAATTTAATGTGTAAGTGACTTTTATTGATACATATTTATTTTATTTAATGGTGGGTATCAAACGCCCCCATACACTCACAAATTATGCACTGAACGCACGTTTTACTTCATACTTCACACGTACTTATAGCAATTCACCCTCATTCCAGTGGCGTAGCAAAAGGGGGGCCGCACCGGGTGTCACCTTTTTTGATGTGACACCCACTCAGTCTCTCAACTTTAAGAACAATGTACAAACAAAAAAAATCACTAGCACAAAAATTTCTGTTTCGGGGATTCCTCAACTAGCACTAGCTTAGCTCTATGTATGATTCGGGGAATCCCGCAAAAGAGCCTGACGCTGTCATAGGAGATTCTTCAACATTTCTCATTTGTTTCGTGAAGAGTGTTGTGTTTGGTTGGCGTGATTTTTTAAACGTGTATAATTATTCTATAGTGATATATAATAAAAAGAAAAAATATATTAATATATCAATATAAATGATCCATGATCTTTATCATATAAAATTAATTGCTTTTTACTTTCGATGAGGTGACACCACCAACTTTCGCACCGGGTGCCACCCAAGCTAGCTACGCCACTGCCTCATTCATAGTAAAAATAATCATTAGTTGAAAATCGTTTATAACGCACTTATACTTTTCAAATATTTTAAATTAATGGACCGGTTTCGCTTTTTAAAGCATCTTTAGGACCTGATATTCTTTATTTTTTACTAAAGAATATTACATTTATGCTTTCGTAAAGAATATTACGTCCCGAAGATGCTTCAAAAAGCGTAAATGGTCGATTATTTAAAATAATTTAGTCTATACCTATAGTGAAATAAAAGTACAAGTAGGTTATAAACTATTTTCCACTAATAATAATGGAATGTCACCAAGTGCTGACGACTGAAAGTGTAAATCTAAGATAATCTAAGATTTACCAATAATCTAAGAATAATCCTCGTAAACTTTGGCAATCTATAAAAAGTTTATGACTATTCATTATTAGTAATATATAGTATGTATGTATATAATGTATAGTAATAGCCCTAATGTATTACGGGATCCCATCGATCAATATAATGATCATTTTACAAATGTTGGGGAACGACTAGCTACTCGAATACTTACTGATATTAATAAAACTGAAACTGACCAAGTCAATGCAACCAAAAGTGATCATTCCCCATCAGAGCCTTTTTTATGACACCAATGTACACAGCATGAAGTAGAAAAGATGATAATGGAGTTACAAAGCGGGAAGGCACTGGGTGTAGATGGACTAACTAATTCCTTAATAAAAGATATAAAATATTCTATTATTCACCCCTCGACTTTATCTATAATCTAAGACTTTCCCGTGGAGTATCCCTTGATAAGTGGAAAATTGCCTCGGTAAGTACAATTTATAAAACTTCTAGAAAAGTTGTTTAATATTAGACTGTCAAATACTTGGAAACTCGCAATTTTATATCATATAGACATTTCGGTTTTTGAAGACGAAGAAGCATTGAGGATGCGATATCTCTCTTAACTTCTGAGGTGTCTACACAGCTTGATAACAAAATGAATTCCGTCTGCGTCTTCTCAGACTTGGCCAAAGCCTTTGATATTGTATTAGTTCCAATAGAAATATTTGGTATCAGAGTTGTTGCTCTGAACTAGTTTAAAAGTTACTTAGTGAATAGAATACAGTACGTAAAAGTTGGCCAGCATTTAAGAATTTGCAGCCCATTAACATTGGAGTGCCTCAGGGAGGTAACCTAGGGCCCACGTTATTTATCTTGTATATTAATGTTATGCAGATGATACTGCAGTATTAGTCTACACGCAAAGTGGAGTTGTGTAAGATGTAAGGCAACTATTTATTTTGCGAACAAAACTGTCTGCCCACAAGTCTATACTAGTTTCTCCTAAACATAACAACTTGCTAAAGCAGAGAGCATATATATCGTTTGACCAGGTTAAAACCTATTTTTCCCACCGTTTTGGACAATAGAAAAGTTTTTCGACTATTTTCACGATGACGTCAGTATGTCCGTCTGAATGTATGTATGCATATATGTATTAACTTTTGAACGGCCTGACCGATCGAAACGCAGTTGATAGCATTCAACTGGATTCTGCTAAATTAAGCCTCGTATCACATGCGCAATCATGTGTTCTCATTCTGTGAAAATGATTTCATCAAGATTGGTCAAGTATTTAGTTCTTGTTTTATAACGGAACATAAATAAATATAAATAATAATAAATATTCACGGGACAAATTACACTTACTGATCTAACCCCAAAGTAAGCATATTATTTGCTTGTGTTATGGGTGTCAGTCAAATATACTAATACATAGAAATACATATATAAATACTGGAATATATTTAACAAACACCGAAACCCGGAAATACAAACATTTATGCTCATCACTCAAATGTTTGTCCCCGTCGGGGATCGAACCCGAGCCCCGTCGATTGCGTAGTCGGGGTCGCTAACAACTCGACCAACGGGGCGGTCTATACCAAATTTCATTTAGATTCTTCAGTTACAACTTACAATGGAAAATACAGATAGACAGAAGGAAATGATACGTGCTTGCGCAAATTATGCGCAAGCACGTAGGTACATTCTCATTGTACACCAATTGTCATAGAGACTGATCAAATCTATTTTTTATATTATTAAATAGCAAACAAGCGTATGAGTCTCCAGATGGAAAGAGAAAACATCGCGTATATGGCCGAAAGACGTTAAAGATGCTTTGTTATCCATGTGATGGGTTGATCAAGCCACACGTATAAAGTCTATTGGCTAACTTACCCTTGAAAGGAACATTGCAGTGACAAGCACTGACGCTATTGCGGCAGAAATAGGTAAGGCGGCGATACTATATACCCGGATGAGATGTTGAAGAACTTTACCACTTCGTAGTAACGACGGTAGTGATACATATTGCCCATTGTTCGCCTTTACGAACTGCCTGCCAGAATGACAGATGGTCTATTCTACAAAAGGAACCCGAATCAACACTGGGGAACATTCTTGAGTAATAATGGGACATACAGACACAATAATAATGACTTTCACTTGCGCAATGTTCAAATGTTCTCACTCTATACCAATTATTATCAAGAATGGTCAAACCGTTCTTGAGTTATTACAGGTCAAAAAGACAGACAAAATTATCAAAATGGTAAAATTAATGTCAGTGAGTCATCATTTAATGTCAGTGTCATTTGTTTGCCAAATATTTTGATTTTAAATATTCGTTATTTAACATAAAGTTTGACAAAATTTTGAAAATATAGATAGGTACTTATAGATACTATTTAATATACACACCAATAGTTTAAAGATTACTTACTGAGCATAACAAAGGTCCCCAGCGCCCAACCATAATCTGATTAACAAAGTTGTGAACCAAAGTAAAATACCAGCTGCCATTTTGTAATCACTTTTCTTTTTTTCAAAATTTAATTTTCAGTCACACAAATACTAAATCTTAAGGCTTTATGCTAAATATTTATATTTAATTGAGAAATATTTTTGAAATATTTTTGTTACTTTCTTATTTTAAATATTGTCTTTTGTCTTTTTTTAATATTAAAGGAACTTATTTAACATTTAAAATACTAATGAGTGGAAGTAAAAAGTTTGAGCGCGAAATGCAGTTTTGACAGCTGTCTTTGAATGCGCGCGAAACAGTGATGGATGTGAAGTAAAAAAAGGATTTTAAAATGCAAAGCGCATGCGTTGTCCCTTCGTAACTTTGAGGGATTAGTTGCAACTTTGTAATAGTACAGGAGGCAGCTAGGTTTGTTTCAACTATTTTTTGATAAAGATAATACTCATATTTCTAATGCTTGGAGATTAGACCGTCTTTCTTCTTAGGTTTTCTTCGTCCGTTCTTTGAAGATAAGACTGTCTGCCATTCTGCCTAACATTTCGTTTAAAGCGAACCATAAACCAAATATGTTACGAACACCGTGACTATTAGGTGGTAGTTTTCCGGAATCAGGAATGTCTTATCCGAGTTGGGTACCTACCATTGCTTTACCCATTCCTACCACAATACTGTCGATGCATGTCACTGCCGTGTTCCGATTTGCAGAGGAAGGTAGTCTGTAATTACCTAATATTCCACCACACGGATAGCAACTTACCATTCCACCATTCATGCCACATTGATATGTTTTTTAGTGTCTATTTGGACGGTTGTCGCTTTCTTGTTGCTTGTTAGACCAAGTAACATCGTTTATTTATGATTCCATTACTTAAAAGAAAAAATTATAACTCTTATTAGCATCTTATTATTTTTTGTCTGTTAAAACTTTTTTCGCGGGAATGAACGTAGAGATCAAGCTGCAATTAATCTATACATATTATAAAATCGTAGGAAAGTCAATGTATGTCCGGGGTAAACTTAAAAAAAACTGCATGGATTTACTTCAAATTTTGCATGAATATTACTGACAGGTCGGGTCAACATATAGGCTACATATTATCACGCTATCACCTACGGGGGAGGAACTGTGCGGAGTAAACGAAGTCCACGCGAACGAAGTTGCGGGCAACAGCTAGTATTAAATAAGTACTTAAGTCTGCAATTTCTGTGTAGTATTTTTTGCAAGCAGTCAAACAATTAAACTTTTAAATCAACGCATTCAAAATACATATGTCTAGTTGTCCGATTTCAGTGTTGATTGGAAAAGTGGCGGTTGACTATAGGCCGGCCACCTACGAGTATCACAGGGTGAGACTTGCAAATGTTATAACACTGCCTACCTCTTCGGGGATACGGCTGTGAAGATCCTTTTTTCCTATAGAACTTAAATAAGCATTAAGTTTGTATATTTTTAACCCAATTAACCCAATTAAGTATTGGATTAGTAGGTTTGTTAGGGATCCGCACAATCACAAAACCCCGCGCAAGTGTTATTGGCTTTGCCTTGGGCTCACGGCTACTTGAGCACGTCTGCAATATTTCTATGGACTTATATAGAGCTGATAAATTATTGCAAGATTATTTGTGATTTGGTCTTCCGGCCGCAATCGACTCGCGACGTCATCTGCTTTGTTTACGCCAGTGTCTTTAGTCTTTTAATGGCGCGACCCCTTTATCACTGTAACATTACTCTGCCTTTAGCATGTAAAAAATTACGACCTGCTCTGCCACTGAACTTGTATTACAAATATCAAATCCGTTCAACTATTTTATTTATTTGCAGGAAAATAATATATCCTGTATGTTAAAAAATATATTCAGTTATTCAACAAAAATAAATAGAAACATAATTTCATTAGGTACTAGAAACAAAAATTAGTTGGCTATACAGAAATACAGATTAATTATAACTTCTAAATGTTTTATAGAAGTCAGTGTTCGTATTTATAATATGAATCCTGATGAAACTGTAAACTATTCTGATTTATGTGATATTTGCACGCCCATGTACGGTAGAATAATTTCAACGATACAATTATAAAATTTACATCTATAATATAGCTTATTATAGCCAATAAGGAAATTCTTTTTCTTTTTTTTAAACAAACACACTAGCTTATCATATAAACACTTGACTCTGACAGGAATCAAAACAAACCTCATCAGTTACGTATTCTTGGTTGCTACCCTCTTGACCATCAAGGGGATTTTTACGTTTAACTCAATTAATTACGGTCTTCATTCAGCTGTCAATGTGACCAATAACTCTAAATTAAAGTTAAGAAATATGCTGACATTTTTCTTTATACCACTTTCATAATTAGATCACATTCCTTCCTATTGCATATCATTTGCAGAGCAGAGCAGAACATGAAAGGGCTAATGATATTAGAACAGGAATCCTGCAGCCTCAAATTCAAAGTTATCATTTTGTACTTTTCAAAATATTCTTCAGATAGACCAAACACAGACGCTACTACGTGTGATATGATCATATATGTAAAACAATATGATAGAGGTCTTCCGATATGCGTGCATCAGAAGCGGGATTAACATCTCCTTATACATATTGCAACTTTGTCGTAGGCTCTATAGTTAACAAGCAGCGTCTTGTACTTTTTAAAATAATCTCGAAATAGACAGAACACATACACTACTTTATGTTCTTAATATGATCATGCATATAAATGAAATTATAGAGGTCTTCCGAACAGCTCCTTATACATATTGAATCCTCACTATGAGCTCTATAGTTAACAAGCACCTTTTGTACTTCTCAAAATATTCTCCAGACAGACGGAATACAGCCACAATTGCGAGTAATATAATAATGTATGCAATGTGTAACGTGTGTATCGTCAAAGGCATTGTTTGGTAGCTTAGTACAATCATTCATACGAGTATGTTATTATTTCTTGAGTATAGATTGATTATGCTTGGTCAAGAAAACTTTTTGTAATAAAATAATTCCTACTAATCCTATCCTACCACTCCTAATAATATTACAAATGCGAAAGTATGTTTGGATGGATGGATGGATGGATGTTTGTTTATTTTATTTTATTTTATTTTATTCACGCAAAAACGATTTGGATGAAATTTGGTACGCATAAAGATGATAACCTGAATAGCACATATGGTACTTTTAATCCCGGAAAAAAAATTGATCCCGTGGGATTCATTGAAAGTGTAATAATGAAGCGGGCTACAGGGCACAGCTAGACAAAGATAATTTTCTATGGCAACAGTAAGTGTCAGTGGGTTTTTATCTATCAATGATGTGAGCAGAAAAAATGAGACCCAGAGGTTGTCATGACATTAAAGGCATCACGGCTGCTGACTCAACGTGATGTTGTCTTAATTATCGGTTTATTATAAGTTTACCAGCTACCTTACCTTCCAAACCGGAACACGACAGTGACAAGCACAGACGCTATTACGACAGGAATAGGTAAGGCGGTGGTAACAGACCCGGGCGAAATAATGTTGAACTCTACCACCTAGTAGCCCCGATATTAGTTCTCGTATAGCAAATCAGTCGTCTTTTACGACCTGCCTGGCAGAACGTCAGTTGGCCTATTCTTTAAAGAAGCCCGGGACTAACACGGGGAGTATTTAAAAGTAAACAAGCATTTTAAAATTCCACAATCTTTTTTTAGAAGAGTGGGCAAACGGACAGGAGACTCACATAATGGTAAGAGATTACCGTCGCCCATAAACAACTATACCTCAGTGGTCTTGCAGTTGCGGTGTCGATCTTTTAGGAACGAGTAAGCTCTTTTCTAGAAGGTTCTAAAATTGTACCCGTTTAGAAAAATCTCTGCCGATAAATGATTGCACATTAGAGTAGTGCGGAGCAAAAAGCGTCTCGAGAATCGTACGATTGTAGATTTCTCAACATCAAGGTGATGAGGATCAAACTTTGTAATTTGTCACGACGTCTGATGGTGAAATTCGACGGCAGGAACTAATCCAAACAGTTCCCTGGAACATTCCTCATGATAAAGCCGATAGAAGGTATACAGTGATGCCATATCTCTACGTAATGACAAAGAATCAAGCCAATTTGAAATAGCCCTGGCATCAGTGATTGGAGCCGCTCCACGTTGAGTACGATCAAAAGAAAGGAGCTGGTACTTAAGAGGACATAAATGAGAGTAGCATCCACATGATCGGTATCATGTGATTTTATAAAGCAGAAGGCGATGGGCTGGTGTGAAGTGCTGCCTGGCCCTGCTGTGGTGAGCTTTTTAGAGGCCAATTTAGCCTTGCCTACCGAGGGACCGCGGAACTGAAGGTCACTCGATATGTCGACTTTAAGTATTCCAATACTGGCTAAGGCTTTCAGGAAAGTATTTTTAAAACGAGAAGATACGAAAATGGTTGATTTTTTTTTGCGGTAAATGCACAAATTTGTGTTTTATTGGGATTAAACTGAAACAAAATTTATCGACCCTACTCCAAGGTACGGAAAATTGTCCTTCAATTTCCGCCATTCGTTGAAGTGTTCCTGAGAAATTCCGCTGCGGTCGCAGTACTCACCCGTACTATCATCTGCATAACAATTAACGTTGCTTGATCGCAACATGTCATTAATGTGCAAAAGAAACAGCGTAGGCGGTAACATACAGACATGGGGAACACCAGCATTGACAAATTTAAGGTCAGAGCATGCGCCATCAACAACGATCTTGAAGCTCCAAACCGTCAAAAAATTGGCAATTTCCCGTGATCTCTAACTAATTCCTGGGAAGCCGATAGGATGGGAGCTTAGGAAGAATTGCCTTGTGCCATACCCGATTCAAGGCCTTTACTATGTCCAAACTCAATGCCAACGCCTCTCCCTTATTCTCCATTGCCTCCGCCCACCGGAGTCTTAAGAAGATCACCAGCTGAGCGTCCACGACGAAAACCGTACTGACGGTCACTAATCAGCTGGTGCCCTCTTGATACCTCAGAATGTAGCATTTAGAAATAGACTATATTATCTTGGACAATAAGGAGGATCTCGCTATAGGCTGATAGCAGGACGGAACCGAGCGATCACCTTCTGTAGGGACTGGACTGAACTGGAATATCGTGAACAGATCTCCCCGCATGATCGGTAGTACGTGAACGGAGCTATTCGGCATCATGGATGTTGAAGTCGCCAAGGATCATGATAAATGCGGAAAGTATCTGCTGCGGCATGGAATCCGTTACAATTTGGATATGTCCAATGACCGACTCTTTGATTCGTCATTTCCGCTGTGGGACCTGTAAAGGCAGATGATCGTCATCAGAGATGGTCGTCGCAATCTACACGTAGCGTAGATGATAATAATACAAAAATAATAATAAGCAAAAACTTACAGTAAAATTTCTTTTGTTATACCGTTTGTACTTGGCTGGTTTTTGTTTGTTATTTCATTCATGCTCATTTTCAAGATCAGCGTCATACTTATTGCAAATTTTCTAAGCAGGATGCAATATATTTATCTCTAACAGTTGCTCGCGAATTTTCTTAGTTAGTCTGTCGACACTAGCTCAGCGGAAGAGCGTCCCGGCTTTAGGG
Organism: Apodemia mormo; assembly: GCA_036924255.1. Classification (NCBI taxonomy): domain Eukaryota; kingdom Metazoa; phylum Arthropoda; class Insecta; order Lepidoptera; family Riodinidae; genus Apodemia; species Apodemia mormo. The sequence continues at coordinate 20,469,300 of JAUPFN010000026.1, forward strand.
AAATGGTCGCAGGTTCAAATCCCGCGTGTCGATGTTTTTCTTTGCTGTTTTTAAGGTTTTTAAGGTTTTTCTTAGTTGGGTTCAAAAATTAGCCTATGACTCTCTTGGATAATGTAGTTTTTTAAAGGTGATTTTTTTTAAATCGGTCGAGTAGTTTTAGTAAATTGTAACAAATAAACAAAAAAATCTAATACATTAAACAATTTATCAATTAAAACGTAGTGATTGTATACTCTTTGCTGTCAACATTTAAAAAAGTTAAAACTCTTGAAAAGCACTTTAACTAAATCGTCAAGGGGATCTTTATAGTTATCTAAATTTTTTTACAAATAGCAAAATGGCAACGTAAGCAAATAATGACTTTTATAGGTCAGTTGTTCATTCCTTGGGTTACATTTCTGAAGGGATTTCTGATAAAAACCGGTCAAGTGCGAGTCGGACTCACGCACAAAGGGTTCTGTACCATTAATTTACGAAAAAAACTCATTTATTATACGGGGAACCCCCTTAATATTTTCATTTTTTTATTTTTAGTATTTGTGATATGATATAGGAATACATAATTTGTGAAGATTTCAGCTTTCTAACTATCACGGTTTATGAGATACAGCCTAGTGACAGACAGACAGAAGGGCAGACAGACAGTGGAGGCTTAGTAAAAGGGTCCCGTTTTTACCTTTTAGGTACGGAACTCTAAGAAAGGAAAAAAATACAGCTTATGTTACGCGCTGATAATATAGCTCCATATTAGTCATTTTTTTCAATCGATTCAGCGTTTTAGACGTGAAAGTGTAACGAACAAACTCACTTTCGCATTCATAATATTAGTTAGGATGAAATAAAAATTCTTCACTATTAAAAAATACGGAGGTAGTTATAAAACTAGGTTATACATCTTTTTTTATAGAAGAGTGGGCCAACGGACAGGAGGCTCACCTGATGGTAAGTGATTACCGCCACCCATAGACAACTACACTACCTGGGGTCTTGCAGTTGCGTTGCCGGCCTTTTAAGAATGAGTAAGCTCCTTTTTGAAGGTCCCGTTGTATCCGTTTAGAAACGATAACTCTGCCGATAACGTCACCAGTATATTTCAGACTGCACAAACAATTTCCGATAATAAACAACCCCAACAATGATTTTGTCCAATTTGCAGTAAGCCATTGGGGAACAAAAAAATAGTTTTAAATATAAATTTATTAAAAATAATTTGTACAAAATAATAATACTTAAAGGTAGTTTCATTTTTATGTGTTTCTCTTGTTATTTCATCACGTCTGTACTCATTAAACTTAGTTGTAATTCTGGATCTATCTCTTTTTTGCCTTTAAAACTATCTTCTATGTCCTGTAAAGTCCTGTCTTTTGTTTCTGGTAACAAGGCATACATTATCAAAAGACAAACAGTCAATATACCTGAGTAAACTAAGAATGCTCCTTCAACTCCAATCGATGTGTATAAATGAGGAGCTGTTTTCATAGATATCATAAAAGCAGGTGTTAAGAATGAAGTGGAAACAGTGGATCCAAGACTTCTATACGCCAAAGGGAATACTTCTCCACATATTACCCAATTCAGTGGAACCAATCCTAAACAAAACGACACAGTATAAACTACCATTAAACTCATTGGTATTGAATCAATAAACCATTTTTGTGTAAGTATTTCTGCTTTCCTTAAATATATAAAAACTGATATCATTGTCAGCGATATTACTGTCATGACACCGCTAGTAAATAATATAGTTCTTCGTTTACATTTCTTTAATAATACTATTGCTAATAATGCACAAACTGTTCTTAACACATCTATGATTTTTAATTGCCAAGCAACTTTACTAGGATTGTCTTTATCTAAAACTGATTGAAGTATCAAATTTCCATACGCTGGAACCATATGTGCTCCACCAAATTCAAATACTATAAGCATGCATATAGCTATGATTAATGGTTTAACGAATTCCTTCTTTTTAAATATCCTTAAGATGTATTTTAATGTATTTGATATCGATTTAACAAGCTTATCCCATTTGAAATTTCTTTCCATCAATTTGTCTTCGTTCTGTTTTTGGAATTCTCTTTCTTGACTTTTTATCATAGCTTCTAGTTCGATTTGCTGTTCAAATCCTTCTCCTCTTAACCACCGAAATGCTTTTTTAGCATCATCAAATCTACCTTTAGATATCAACCAACTAGGAGACTCCGGCGATAAGCTAATTATTACGATTGATATTAATGGAAACGATGAACAAACTGCTGCTGTCGTTTTCCAAGTTAAGTAGTCTCCCCAAACATGAGCCAGGAAAATTCCAATGCCTAAAGATACAGCAAAAGTTCCTAAAAATGCTCCTCTATATCTTGGTTCTGTATATTCAGCTACTAAAATCGCTGCTAACGGAGTACGCAGTCCTAATGCAAGTCCATGAAGAATCCGTGCTAGAAGAAACATAGGAACGGTGTTTCCTGAAACAAATACTATCCATCCTAAAAGAGCTGGCAAGGTGCAGATGAGGTGAGCTTTCTGGCGGCCATAACGGGTCATGAGGATTGGTGATATGAAGTTTCCAACGATGCCCATCACACCAACGGAAGACGCTGAAAAAATGGAAAAAATATCAAGTTTAATAAAAAATATTGTATTATATATCGTATGGGCCCTCATCAAAGAATAGAATCTTGTCATTCTGCCGATCACTTTTTAACGGATTGGTAAATTGGGGTACATATCTTTTTTGGGCCCGTTTTGAAGAAAAGATCTGCCGTACTGCTAGGCACCTCGTATAAAGCGAGTTTGAACTAAAGCGTATTAGTTACCTCTAACATTGTGCCTAATTAATAGGTATTATAATTTTGCAACGTCTAGACGTCAGCCCGGACGAGACCGGGTGAGGTACTAACTTTAACTTACTTATTCCTTCCGCAATATTATCATGTCTCTATCGTTTTAAAGGGTAAGGTAGACGTTAAATGTATGCATGTATAACTCTGCCGATAACATCACCATTATATTTCGCATTGCAAAAAAAAAAAATCCGACAATAAACAACTACAACAATGATTTTGTAAAATTTGCACTAACCTCGCCACAACACCACAGAAACTCCTCATTAACATGTTTGGTGTCTATAAGTGACTGTTATCTCTTTTCATCAGGAGAACGGTCTCGTTGAGCTTAGGAGCATTCCATGTTGCTGTCGTCATAACATACCCACAAGGATTACTTGAAGCATCCAAGTTGGGGTCAACTTCAACCGTAATACTCTAGTGCAGTTGGTCTCAACCTTACCTAGGACTTAAACGTTATTAGATAACAGAACTTATTTTACGATTCTTAACGTTATTACTCTAGCGATAACTCAGTAAAAAAATTATTTTCAAACACTATAATATGTATCGCAACTCAAATAACAGAACGAAATTTTTAACGCTGAATAACGTTATAATATCGATATGTATGCGACGTTCCCGCGTTTCATGCTGTTTCGTGAATGGTTCGTCAACTAGCATTAGAAGACAATATCAAAATACCATATAACATAACGTTTATTCTTAGTGTATAACGGAATTTAATGAATAACATTATTAAACAGAATCACATTATGTATTATTTTTGGATAACGCTACGCTTGAAAATAACGGGTCATGTTTCTAATGCTAATTCTATGCTTGAAAATAACGGGTCATACGACCCGTTTTGTTTGTTTCGTTTTTACCCTAGTTACCCCCTCTATATAAAGGGCTTATGGGTAACAGTATCCTCAGAGGGCTCCTTTGAAGAATAGGCCAACTGCCGTTCTGCCAGGCAGGTCGAAAAAGGCGACCGAGAGGCTATGTGTGTCACTACCATCGTGACTACTAGTAGTTCTGCATCGGCTCGACCGGGTCAGGTACCACCGCCTTACCTATTCCTGCCGCAATAGCGTCGGTGCTAGTCACTGTCGTGTTTCGGTTTGGAGGGTAAGGTAGCCGGTAAACTTATGCATGTGGCATTAGACCTCGCCACCAGATAGCAACGCATCATTAACACTTTTGGTGTCTATAGGCGATGGTCGACTCCTTCCATCAGGAGACCCATCAGCTTTTTTTTTTTATATTACAAGATAGCAAACAAGCAAGATAGCAACTTCGCCGTGTTGGTCCCGGCCTCCTTTGAAGAATAGGCCAACTGCCGTTCTGCCAGGCAGGTCGTAAAAGGCGACCGATTGGCTATGCGAGTCACTACCATCGTGGCTACTAGGTGGTAGAGTTGTTTGCTATCTTATGACATAAAAAAAAAAGCAGATGGGTCTCCTGATGGAAAGAGTCAACCATCGCCTATAGACACCAAAGATGTTAATGGTGCGTTGCTATCTTGTGGCGAGGTCTAATGCCACATGCATAAGTTTACCGGCTACCTTACCCTCCAAACCGGAACACGACAGCGACAAGCACTGACGCTATTGCGGTAGGAATAGGTAGGGCGGTGGTACCAGACCCGGGCGAGACAATGCAGAACTCTACCACCTAGTAGCCACGATGGTAGTGACTTGATAGCCGATCCGTCGCCTTTTACGACCTGCCTGGCAGAACGACAGTTGGCCTATTCTACAAAGGAGTCCGGGACCAACACGGCGAAAAACGGCTTGTTCGCTATCTAATGATATAAAAAAAAATGCAAGGAACCCTCCCCACGTTAACCTAACGCGCCCGAGTAAATGCGAGAATCTTTTCTTCGGTTACTATAAAAGTACGATTTTCAGTATTCTGTCCTGAATTCTCATGGTTTAAGACCGAAAACGTAAAATACATATTTAAAATCCTAATAAAGCACCAATATCGCTTCTGTGTTTAAGTTGTCCGGTGTCGGTGTTGACCACGTGAGGTCCCGGGTTCGATTCCTGGGTCAGGCAATTCAAAAAATGTGTCTTCAGTGTTCTGATAAAAACAACGTTGCCCTGGATTTGATATGTGCCCGGTTAACGATAGGCTTTCCACATATAATACTGTAGAACTGTATCTTTGGCTAATCGTGAGTGGGTGTCGTACCTCCGCCTACCTCTTCGGAGATACAGGCGTGAAGATACTTTACTGCTAATAAAGAAGCTTTGTACTTTACCTATCCAAGACGTATCGTGATCGGTGAGTTTGACAGGTCCTCCATCAGACTCCAGTTGCGCGAACAGCACGGCGGGGTAGCCATGAGCGCAGCCATGTCCAGCAATGTTCAGTGCTGCTCCTGATACCACGAACGCCTGGAAAGTTGTTAATACAAACTGTTAATGTGTAATTGTGACCCGAAGTCATTGCTGCTGAGATAAAAATAGCTTATGTTAAAAAAGTATATTCACGCCCGTATCCCTGTTGACGTAGGCAGAGGTACAACCAGTGCACTCATGAGCCAGGTTTATTATGTGGCAAGCCTATCGCCAACTGGGCACTTATTTACTCCCTGGCATCGTTGTTAATATCAGAAAACTGAAAAAATAATTTCATTCATTCCTTTCGTGTTACGTCATGCCGTGGTGAAACGTCATCATTATGTTATTACTAGCTGACCCGCGCAGCTTCAGTTCAGTTACAGCGAAACTTTTATTATAAATGTTTGTTATTTCACGAAAATTATTAGTACTATACATAGTAAAGTAAATTATTAAATAGTTTTTCAAATTTAGTCAACAAACCCAGGGGTTTTTTATATATTACTAGCTGTGCCCGCGACTTCGTTCGTGTGGAAAATATTCTAAAATAAAAACCCGCATAGTTCCCGTTTCCGTAGGATTTCCGGGATAAAAACTACCCTATGTCCTTTCTTGGGTCTCAAACTATATTTGTACCAAATTTTATCCAAATCGGTTCAGTGGTTTGGCCGTGAAAGCGTAACAGACAGACAGGCAGAGTTACTTTCGCATTTATAATATTAGTATGGATAAAAAAAATAGTACTTGCATAACTAAAGTTTTTTTGATAAAAAATAAACTAACCCATTTATATATAAAAAAATATTTAATCGTATATAAGCAGTTATTTTTCACAAGTTAAATAATATACATGATTATGGTATTAGATAATCACTTAATATTTTAATAAAAAATGAAAACAAACATTTAAGTACTATACAAACTTGTACCTACTTCAATAACAAACAATTGAGCAAATAAATTCAATATCAATACATCAATATATCCACGGGACACTCCTGATCTAACCCCAAAGTAAGCAAAATACTAGCTTGTGTTACGGGTGTTAGTCAACGATACTAATACATAGAAATACATATATAAAAATGAAACTTGTAATTATAAAAATAACTTTTGTAATATGAAATCATTCTTGTAAATTAGTAATAAGTACATAAATAGGGAAATAAAGACCAGCCCGCTGAGTTTCTTCCGCCGGATCTTCTCAGTGCGTGGCCGCGTTCCGATCCGGTAGTAATTCTAAAAATCGATACAGTGTTTTAAATGTTATACATATTATACAATGATATTTTTTTAAATATTTGCGCAGCATATAATGGTAGAAGAATATATTGGTAACTTAATTAATTTTTAACAACTTGTAACACCCATGTTCTTGCAAATAAATATTTTCTTTCTTTCTTTCTTTCTTTCTTTCATATATAAATACTGGAATATATTTAATAAACACCCACACCCGGAAATACAAACATTAACGTTCATCACACAAATGCTTGTCCCCGTCGGGGATCGAACCCGAGCCCCGTCGATTGTGTAGTCAGGGCCACTAGCCATTCGACCAACGGGGCAGCGGACCAATTTAATGGGGGCAATGGCTTTGCATGGTTATTCAAGTAGAAAACTTTAAAATATTGTTTTTTTACAAAATAGATAATATTTGCGTAAGCGAACAAAGAGCTCCAACTTCACATCCAGAGAGCCGCATGAGGCTCGCGAGCCGCAGGTTGCAGACTAGTCTATTGCGAATGTGGCATAAGCAAGGCTAAACTTCCAAGGTCCTGAGTGCTAAGTGTGAGTTTTTCTTTTCGCATTCGATCGTGAGCGCGTATCGAGTTTACTAGGAATTTGTATGTGATTTGTACAGCGCCACCTAGTGGTAAACGTGAGAAACCAGTTTACCACTAGGTGGCGCTGTATAAATCACATACAAATTCCTAGTAAACTCCAAACGCGCTCACGATCGAATGCGAAAAGAAAAACCCACACTTAGCACTCTGATAGTTGATACTCTGTTGTTTCTACGTAACTATAAAGGAAATGGCGTGAAATATGTATACTATTATTTGAGGATTTCAAAACCTACCTGTTTGATGAAGGTATTCATGATGTCAGGAGACCTAGGACGGAAGCTGAGTGACCTGGAAAATAAAAATATATAATTAAATACTTATCAAACTGGATTTTTATAGGCTTATCTTTCCTTTTCTGTACCTAGATAAAATCTTAAACTATTTAGCCTTAGTGACTTCAGATGCTTTAAATTTGATAAAAAGCTGTTACAGTTTAGCAACACTATTTAGGCATGTTGTTAGTATATTATTTTTAAGATAAAAAATTTAGTAAATTGAAAAGCACAAGTCTCATAACGCTAATATATTTAAAAATATTTAACAGTTTATTGATGAATTAAAGTATTTAATGCGTTTATAAAACGGTGTTCTGAGTGCTAAGTGTGAGTTTTTCTTTTCGCATTCGATCATGAGCGCGTTTGGAGTTTACTAGAAATTTGTATGTGATTTGTACAGCGCCACCTAGTGGTAAACGTGAGAAACCAGTTTACCACTAGGTGGCGCTGTACAAATCACATACAAATTCCTAGTAAACTCCAAACGCGCTCACGATCGAATGCGAAAAGAAAACTCACACTTAGCATTCTGTATATCTGTGTACTGTTATTCTGCCGTCCTAAGAAAGAGTACAGTAAGTCGTGATTTTGGCAAAATCAACTAATTATACAGAAATGATCCCTGAAAAATTACGCATTTTTCCCTCTTGGTTTCATTGTTGTATTATGTTTGCCCGCGATTTTGCATGTAAATAAAATACAGTATGTTTAATTCACATGTTAAGAGTTTCTAAGAAATAGAACAGTAAGTTGTCGTTTTATTTAACATACTGTGTTATTTACTAGGAAAATCATAAAACTAATCAACAGTGCAGTAAGTGCAATAAACTAATCAATCCATACTAATATTATAAATGCGAAAGTAACTCTGTCTGTCTGTCTGTCTGTCTGTCTGTTACGCTTTGACGGCCAAACCACTGAACCGATTTGGATAAAATTTGGTACAAATATAGTTTGAGACCCAAGAAAGGACATAGGATAGTTATTATCCCGGAAATCCCACGGGAACGGGAACTATGCGGGTTTTTATTTTAGAATTTTTTCCACGCGAACGAAGTCGCGGGCACAGCTAGTAGTTTTATAAAATCACAGTTTTTCACCCAGTCATCAAAAATATCCAGCGCAACTTTGGGCGGGCTTATCTCAGAATCGATTTTGGGTAACTTACAGTACTCTTTCTTAGGCAGTATTATTGTATTAATGAAATATGAGTACATAGACATAGGTTAAATCTAGCAAAAATGCTCGACTTTGACATGTTGACAGTACAATGCAACGTTTATGCGGCTTGCTGTACCAGATACAGTACCTAGAAATATTTTAATTATCGTATTAAAACTCCAGGATATATTTTACACATGCATAAGTTTACCGGCTACCTTACCCTCCAAACCGGAACACGACAATGACAAGCATTGACGCTATTGCAGCAGGAATAGGTAAGGCCGTGGTACCAGACCCGGACGAGACAATGCTGAACTCTACCACCTAGTAGCCACATGATAGCAACTCGTATTACCAATCGGTCGCCTTTTACGACCTGCCTGGCAGATCGGCAGTTGGCCTATTATTCAAAGGAGCCCGGGACCAACACGGGGGAAAATTGGTTGTCCCTTTCTTGCGATTGCCAGTGTAAATAAAACTATCTGATGGTAGATTTTTATATATTCGGTAATAGTTAAATCTCTTTTATTCATACACGTCGATAAATATATTACCATAAAATGTATTGTAATTAACATAGTGAGTTCTAAAATGTGCTTATTTTAATTATTACGTAATTACTTATGCAATGCAAAGATGTTTCTCAAATTTAAGTAGAATATTAAGTAATAGAAACTTAGTAGTAATTTGCAAACTACGTATGGCCGCACTTATATATGGCGATTGGCGCTTTATTTAGTAGAAAGAGACACACTCCGCCAATGTCATGGTAGGTACTCTTCGGAACGATTTTAAAGCGCGTTTGAACATTCCGGGTAGAATGTACCTTCCTTGGCTACACTTTAAAGAAAGCATAGACAACAAATAAAATTGCTCTTATAAAGGTTTCATTTAAAAAATAATATATTTGTACACATATAGTAAAAGCGAGTAAAAATTTTACGAAATTATAAGGTTTTTTATAGCAGGAAGTTTGACTAAAGACGATCATTTTAAATACCAGGTATGAACTCACCCTTGTTCTTTGGGAAGTGATGGTGTAAAAATAGCAATGTGCTCAAAAGTCTTATTGTACGAATCTACCATCCGGCGTATAGGTGAGCGCTGGCAGGTATTATTTCGACACAGGCCTACTGCAAAAAGCTCTCGCGTGCATGCGCGACTCTTATAAACTAACCTGGGGACTGCATAACATACACTATTTGTAAGATCAATTATTCTTGTCAGTGCTATGTCAGTGTTATCCCATTGTTTTTATTGACCTTTAACACTTACCGGCGACCTTTCCATTGACGATAAAAGAGGAAAACTCCTCTACTTTAGTAGATTTTGCTTATTGTTTCATGATACGCAAATTAAATTCAAAATGTGTTATCTAACATAGCTTCTTGATAAGTTGTTTTTGGAACGAAGTTCCTTACGGCAGGCTTGGAGGGGATAGGGATTTTGCTGCGCGACCGAACTGAAAAAATGTGATAGTAAAACCGTAAGAAAAATGCGTGGAATAAAAGCGTTAAATGAGACGTGCGCAGGCGCGACAGTCGCGTACACAAGCGAGTAGTGCCGTTTAGCCGAAGGAAGTTCGTTCCTACCTGGTGTCCCGCGACACCACATCATTTTTTTATATATAATTTATAAGACAGCAAACAGGTAAGTGGCTCTACAGATGGAAAATGACAATCATCGCCTATAGACACCAAAAGTGCCATATGCATAAGTTTACCGGCTACCTGCTACGCTGTACCAGGCCCGGACGAGACAATGCATGCCGGGTGCTGTGGTAGCCGTGATGGTAGTTACTTGCATCGCCAATCGTTCGCTTCTTACTAACTGCCTGACAGAACGGCAGAGGATCTATTCTTCAAAGGAACCTGAACCAACACGTAGGACCACATTGTCTCGCCCGGGTCTAGTAACACTTGCTATTCCTGCCGCAATAGCGTCAGTGCTTGTCACTGTCGTGTTCCTGCTTGGAGGGTAAGGTAGCCGGTAAACTTATGCATGTGGCATTAGACTTCGCCACCATATAGCAACACACTATTAACATTTTTGGTATCTATAGGCGATGGTTGACTCTTTCCATCAAACAAGCAGATGTGTCTCATCTGCTTGTTTGGTTTTTTATGGTATAAAAAAAGAGACAGGCAGAGGTATAATCAGTGCAGCCAGATTTCCGAGGATATTTACGGCCTGTTTCCGAAACGAAAATTAATCTGGGTTTAACAGATCATTTGCTTGTAAAAATTAGGTTAAACACAGACTAATTGCTTGTTAAAACTAATTTGCGCTTCGGAAACCGACTGTTACTTTCATAATGTGATTGGTGGAAAGCCTATAACCAACTAGGCACTTATCTAATTCCAGGCAACGATGTTTTTCGAGAAAACCAAAAAAACATATTTTTGAATTGCCCGGCCCGATGATGGTAGTGACTCGATCGCCTTTTACGACCTGCCTGGCAGAACGGTAGTTGGCCTATTCTTCAAAGAAGCCCGGGACCAACACGGGGAAAATACCTCTTCGGAGATACGGGTGTGAAGATACTTCGTTCCCTAAAATAGTAAAATGTGATGTGAAATTTAGCATTAAATTTCTTATATTGACATGTTAATTTTTCGCAAACAAAGCTGCGGTGGTCAATTAGTTATAAAATATTGCACTAGATAAAGACGTACATTTTATAACTCTTGGTGCCATATTCTAAAAACATCCACAGTAATTCTGTACGTCTCGTAATTATAATTACGTACATAAAGATGAGATATAATTTTTCTGTGGCTTCGTATGAAAGAGCCTTCTATTCGCAATGGGGCTTAGTTTTATAAAAGGCTGAATGACTGCCATTCGTAATCGCCGCATACTTTAATGGCTCGGTCTACTTTTTATGCATTGATATCAAACTCAATTACTTATTTTTATTATACCTAGTAACTTAGAGACCGGGCCTCGCTGTGCTATTTATTCTATATATATTATTAATTAATAATTCTATATATATTAATAATTCTCGTGTCGCGGTGTTTGTTACCAACTTACAAGGTTAAAAATTATTTTCAAAATTGGTTCACAAAATAACCGAGTTCTGAGGTAACAAACAAAATAAGTACAGCTTTTTTTATATCATAAGATAGCAAACAAACAGATGGGTCTCCTGGTGGAAAGAGTCAACCATTGCCTATAGACACCAAAGATGTTAATGGTGCGTTGTTATCTTATGGCGAGGTCTAATGTCACATGCATAAATTTACCGGCTACTTTACCCTCCAAACCGGAACACGACAGTGACCAGCACTGACGCTATTGCGGCAGGAATAGGTAAGGCGGTGGTACCAGACCCGGAGCCGATGCCGAACTCTACCACCTAGTAGTCACGATGATAGTGACGCGCATAGCCACTCGGTCGCCTTTTACGACCTGCCTGGCAGAACGGCATTTGGCCTATTCTTCAAAGCCCGGACCAACACGGGGAAATGATTACCTGCTTTTGGGAAAGTCGGTTAAAAACAGTTTTTTGTAATGTACATTTATTAAATCGGTTTGTTAACAATAAAACATTGGTTACGCGTGAAGTATTTGTAAATATCATAATAATGTATTTTTTACAATTTGTTCTTATTTCATAATGGAACCGGTAAGACAAGCTTATGAGGTACAAGTTTCTTTTAATAATAATATAATATAATATAATATTCACAGGACAAATTACACTTACTGATCTAACCCCAAAGTAAGCAAATTATTCAATTGACGTTTTATTACTTAACTAGCTATTGCCTGCGACTTCGTACGCGCGGACTTCGTTTACTCCGCACTTTACCTCCCCTGTAGGTGATAGCGTGATAATATGTAGCCTATATGTTGACCCGACCTGTTAGTAATATTCATGCAAAATTTGAAGTAAATCCATGCAGTACTTTTTGAGTTTACCCCGGACATACATACAGACAAACAGATAAACAGACAAAAATTCTAAAAACTATATTTTTGGCTTCGATATCGATTGTAGATCACACCCCAAGTATTCTTTTAAAAAAATATTCAATGTACAGTTTTGACTTTCCTACGATTTTATTATATGTATATAGATATAGATAGTATAACTCTGTATTTCTGTATGTAATTACAAGCTACACTGACAGCTAAGTAATTGTCTTGAAAGGTGTATCCACTTTATCCGTGGTAGTAACCCTAAACACTTCGATTCGATTGACGTTTTATTACTTAACTAGCTATTGCCTGCGACTTCATTTACTCCGCACTGCTCCTCCGCTGTAGGTGATAGCGTGATAATATGTAGCCTATATGTTGACCCGACCTGTTAGTAATATTCATGCAAAATTTGAAGTAAATCCATGCAGTACTTTTTGAGTTTACCCCAGACATACATACAGACAAACAAGCAAAAATTCTAAAAAATATATTCTTGGCTATGATATCAATTGTAGATCACGTCCCAAGTATTCTTTTAAAAAGAAATTCAATGCACAGTTTTGACTTTCCTACGATTTGTTATATGTAGATACTTAAACAAGCCATACACGCTAGGGTTGTACCGGACATGTTTATTTGAGTGCAAAGTGTGAGTTTTTCTTTTCGCATTCGATCGTGAGCGCGTAACGAGTTTACTAGGAATTTGTATGTAAATATAATCTGGCAGTAAAGTGGTAACCCCTGGTGGTGATTTGTACAGCGCCACCTAGTGGTAAACGTGAGAAACCAGTTTACCACTAGGTGGCGCTGTACAAATCACATACAAATTCCTAGTTAACTCGAAACGCGCTCACGATCGAATGCGAAAAGAAAAACTCACACTTAGCACTCTGAGATCAATCTACGAGTAAATCTGGCGGTAAATACACACTCCGGTTTACCTGTGCAGATAAACTATGTAGACAAACCTATCGGGTAAACTCTAGTGCAGTGTTTTCCAACCTTTTTGTGACATGCCTCACTGTAACATTTCTTAAAAAAAAGCACAACAGCGTTGTTTAGCGAGTTTTAGCACGTCCGGTTTAAATAGCCTGAAGCGAAAGGGTTAAAGTTGTGTCTAGTCCATTTTTGAAATTGCCCTCCTTAATTATCAAATAGCCCCTTTGTGGGGCGTAGGCCCTACGTTGGGAAACAATGCCCTAGTATGTATGGCCGGCTCTAATTATGGACATAATTATTCAAAAAATATATACCTTTGGTCAAAATGCGTAGTCGGATAAAAATAATTAATCGTATTATAATGTGTTTTGTAATACAATGTTATATACACGTAACACGAGTAATGAAATCTTTGAAGTAAATGGAATATTTCTATTTTTTAAAAGCTTTTTTAAAAATGTAAGTGTAGACCAAATACTTCTATGTACTAACGTACAGGACAAGGCATGTACCACGTCACTTGTGAGACACTAAAATGCAGTCCATGGACTGCACCTACATCTCTCCGTTGAGGGCAGCGATGAGATGCGTTGTGTTCTAAACACTCATAACTTTAAAAAAGACTTAAATTGTTAAACAGCATTGTTTTATATGTATAACTAATTTTTCTATAAACATATTAGAAAAGGAAATCGGCCTCAAAAATATAGAGTCAGCTGAAATTATCCAATTAATTTATATACAGATAGCTGACCCGGCAAACGTTATTTTGCTAAATATATTTATAACAGTATTTCTCTACTATATAATGCATGTTATTATACATATAAACCTTCCTCTTGAATCACTCTATCTATTAAAAAAAAACGCATCAAAATCCGTTGCGTATTTTTAAAGATCTAAGCGTACATACGGCCATAGGGACATAGGGATAGACAGCGGAAAGCGACCTTGTTTTATACAATGTAGTGATAAATAATCCCATATTACAATTCAACAGACACTAGCAACAACATTTTAATAAGATCTATAGCTAAAATTCATGAAATCAATCAAACACGTACGCTTCTTATTTCTGCTTTTAACAAACAAGAAAAATCTCGGATAAGTTAGATGCAACATTTTAAACTAACTATTATATAAAATGCAATAAAAATGAAAATATTTTTATCTATAGTTGGAACTTACAACACAGAAGACTGTATCTCTCTAAACTAGCTACTCTTAGTACTAAAGAAACAAAAAAAAAACAACAAAATCTGTGAACGAGTACCTAATAAATATATTGCGGTAAAAAAACATTGTCGATATTTTAACTGGTAAGTGGTTAAAGCAAGGAACTTATATACTATAACTGGAATTGTTACAAAGCAATATTTGAAAAATAAAAATGTACTTTATTTCGTTACCCATAAAGTTGACATTTGTTTTTTACTTAACAGAGGGGGAAAACGTTCTGAGCAAGACAACGACATGAGTGAATGTTGTCCCTTTCTTGCAATTGCCAGTATAAATAAAACTATCTAGATGGTAGATTTTTACATATTCAGTAATCATTAAATCCTTTTTATTCATACACGTTTTTAAATAAATTAGCATAAAATGCATTGTAATTAACACAGTGAGTTCTAAAATGTGCTTATTTTAATTACGTAATTACTTATGCAATGCAAAAACTGTTTCTCAAATTAGTAGAATTAATTAGTAGTAATTTGCAAACTACGCATGGCCGCACTTTTATATGGCGATTGGCGCTTTATTTAGTAGAAAGAGACACACTCCACTCATGTCGTGGTACTCTTCGGAACGATTTCGAAGCGCGTGTTAGCATTCCGGGTAGAATATAACTTCCTTGGGTTAAAGTCAAATAATCTTTATAATAAAAGATACAAAAACATATTATATCTATATTGATGATATATCGCGACTTAAAATAGTAATAATTATGAATTCAAGTAATATTATTTTTTAAAGAGTTTTTGTTAATATTAGCATTATAAAAAGTGTCCGTGACATAATTTACATTTCCGAAGGAATTAATAATGTTTTACGATTTACGATACGATAAGCATCTATGAACATGCGTTGCTTTTGAGGCTAACTTTGTAGGGACCCTCATCATTTTTAGTTGAAACTAGTTTATCACTCACTTGTACTTTTATTTCACTATTATTATACACTAAATTATTTAATTTTATCGACCGGTTTCGCTTTTTAAAGCATCTTCAGGACGTAATATATTTCATCAAAAAAGATTATCATACATCTTCAGGACGTTATATTAGGTCCTGAAGATGCTTTAAAAAGCGAAACCGGTCGATAAAATTAAATAATTTAGTGTATAATAATAGTGAAATAAAAGTACAAGTGAGTGATAAACTAGTTTCAACTAAAAATAATGGAATTTCACCAAGTGCCGACGATTGAAAGTGTAAAACCCTCATCATTCTCTATTATTTTACGCAAATTGGTTTACACTGTTTGGTGTTGGTTCACATAACCAGCTACCAGCCAGTTACATCGGTCAACCAGCTTACAGATTTTTTATGTTATACCGCATAACATTTTATAGAGTAATCCGATTTCAATAATTCTTTTTTTTATTGAAATTGGTATATCACGAGGGTGGTTTCATTTAAATAAAAAAATTCCAACCATAAGAGTACGAAAACAAGGAATAGTACACCCACCGGTTCTAATGTATGACTACGCATAATTTTTAACAGCGTGATCCGATTTTGATAATCCTTCTTTTATTGGATAGAATATACATCCCGAGGCTTCTCTCATATAATTTAAAAAAAAATGCACTGAAAATGGTACAAAAAACAGAGATTAATTGATAAGACACTCAGTTTTTTTTCACGGGACAAATTACACTTACTGATCTAATCCCAAAGTAAGCAAATTATTTGCTTGTGTTATGAGCGTTATTCGACGATACTAATACATAGAAATATAAATATAAATACTGCAATATATTTAATAAACACCCAAACCCGAAAATACAAACATTTATGGTCATCACACAAATGCTTGTCCGCGTCGGGGATCGAACCCGAGCCCTGTCGATTGCGTAGTCAGGTTCGCTAACCACTCGACCAACAGTGCGGTCAAAAATTCTTTTATTGGATAGAATACATCTCGAGGCTTGACTCACATAATTTTAAAAAGTGCACCCAAAATGATACGAAAACAGAGATTAATTTATTACTAGCTGTTGCCCACGACTTCGTCCGTGCGGACTTCGTTTACTCCGCACAGCGCCTCCCCCGTAGGTGATAGCGTGATAATATGTAGCCTATGTTGACCTATGTTGACCCGACCTGTTAGTAATATTCATGCAAAATTTCAAGTAAATCCATGCAGTACTTTTTGAGTTTACCCCGGACATACATACAGACAAACAGCCAAACAGATAAAAATTCTAAAAACTATATTTTGGGCTTCGGTATCGATTGTAGATCACGCCCCAAGTATTTAAAAAAAAAAAATTCAATGTACAGTTTTGACTTTCCTACGATTTTATTATATGTATAGATTTACTTACAAATTTTAATATAATACTAGCTGACCCGGAAAGCGCTGTTTTGCCATATAAATTATTGAATTAAAAAATAGGGGTTGATCGTAGAGAGTTGAAAGTTAAGGGTTTAATATATTTTTCAATGCTGAATCATAAAAAAATAAAAAAAAAATTTTTGTCCATAAAATAAAAATAAAACTTCAGAGGTGTCAAGGGACACCCGGATGGAACAAATACAAATACAAATATACTTTATTTGCACAAAATATTTGTATTTGTATTTGAACGAAGTTCCTTTTATTATTATTTACAAAAAACCTGTATACACTCAACAAAAATAATCGTTGCGACACCACACTGTGCAATGCGAAATAGAAATGAAAATATCTGGCTTGCTTTCTATAAGAGAGAGAGAGAGAGAGAAAGAGAGAGACAGACAGAGAAACATTCGCACGCTGCACAGCTTACAATACTTAACTATAGCAAAAAGTGTCGTGACAACTTTTCGTAAGATTTTTTTCCGTCTAGCCCCCTTTCCCAACGCGCGATAAGGAACTTCGTTCCAAAATGTTTAGGGGTTGACAACCCTTAACATTTAAGGGGATGAAAAATAGATGTTGGCTGATTCTCAGACCCACTGAATATGCATACGAAATTTCATGAAAATCGGTCAAGCCGTTTCGGAGGAGTACGTTAACTAACATTGTGACACGAAAATTTTATATACAAAATGACCACCTTTAAACTTGACGACTGGCAGTTGTTAACGCCCATGCCAAAAAAAACAAGATGACCACGCATAACTTTTCGTTAGTTTAATTTAAAAGGTATTATTGTTCAATCTCAATTCCGAGGAACTGTTTAATTCCTGCCGCAGAATTTCACCATCGCACAACGCGACAAAATTCAGAACTTCATCCCCACCATCTCGATATCTGGAAATGTACTAGGTGGTAGAGTTCTACATTGTCTCGCCCGGGCTTGGTACCACCGCCTTACCTATTCCTGCCGCAATAGCAACAGTGCTTGTCACTGTCGTGTTCCGTTTCCGAGTGTAAAGTAGCCAGTAAAACTTATGCATCTAATATTAGACCTCGCCACAAGATATCAACGCTCCATTAACATCTTTGGTGTCCATAGGCGATGGTTGACTCTTCCCATCAGGAGACCAATCTGCTTGTTTGCTATCTTATAATATTAAAAAATATTTACAACTGCGTTCTTATCGAGGTATTTTTTTCCCCGCACTACTCCTCTGTAGAACCAACTTCCGGCAGGGATTTTTCAGAACATGTACTTAGGGATCTTCAAGAAAAGAGCATACTCTTTCTTAAAAGATGAGCAACGCAACTATAAGTCTTTTGATAGTGTAGTTGTCCATGGGTGGCGGTTATCACTTACTATCAGGAGAGCCTCCTGTTCGTTTGCTCCCCTTTCTATAATAAAAAACACCCATTTTGAACAGCCATGGTTGGACTAAACACATTTGTATTGTCGGTATAGTGACTAGGTGATTGAGTTCTGAATTGTCTCGCCCGGGTATGGTACCACCGCCTTACCTATTCCTGCCGCAATAGCGTCGGTGCTCGTAGATGTCGTGTTACGGTCTGGAGGGTAAGGTAGCCGGTAAACTTATGCATGTGGCATTAGACCTCGCCACAAGATAGCAATGAACCATTAACACTTTTGGTGTCTATAGGCGATGGTTCACTCTTTCCATCAGGAGACCCACTTGATTATTTGCTATCTTATGATATAAAATAAATAATAGTTTAAAAAAACTAAAAAACACGCTTTTTATAGAAAACCGAACTAAAAAATAGAAAATAAATTTTAATAAATTTAAATTAAGAATAGTGTCAAAAATTTCAATAATTATAAATTAATAATAGTGTGAATAAAAAAAATAATTTTATTTTAAAAAAAGCGTGGGGTGCATGGTGTCAATAGTTATAAATATTTTATTGACAGATATGAGTAGAGTGATTATCATTTCGGTAATATCGTAAAAAGCACCCCACGCTTTTTTTAAAATAAAATTATTTTTTTTATTCACACTATTATTCATTTATAATTATTGAAATTTTTGACACTATTCTTAATTTAAATTTATTAAAATTTATTTTCTATTTTTTAGTTCGGTTTTCTATAAAAAGCGTGTTTTTTAGTTTTTTTAAACTATTATTTATTTTCTACTTTTTAGTTTGGTTTATTTATAATAGCTTGTTTTTTTAATTTTAAGCTATTGCACGACTCATGATGCGAAGCATCAGAGAGTGCTTTACGATCGAAAAATTTTTTTCATATATACATATCTTCACGCCAGATCCCTTACGGGGTAGGCAGAGAGAACCGAGTGCCATACAACACGATCCTTGCAGGTTTGTCTCGCTTCCTCCACATTCATCACTCTTTTCATACACACACGCCGGTTGCGAAGACTCTTGGCCAAGGTTAGGTTACACAAACTTGGCCCAAGTTAGGGTGACTCTAGGCTTGGCCAAGTCTAGGTTATTCAGTCTTGGCCCAAGCCTGGTTAATCATTGGAATAGCCAAGGCTGATTGCCCAGTTATGGCCCGGGCATAGGACAATATAGGTTTGCCAAGATGGGCTTCCCAATAATGTCCCAGGCATGGCCCCGTCGTTCGACTCTGGGGCTTCCTGTATGGGCTACTATTCTTTTATCAGAACTATTTTTTTTAACCATTTTGGTTTTGTAGTTTATTAAAAACTAGCTGCAGTGTGCAGCCCGCTGCATTATAAGTTTTGGTGAATCCCGCGGGATTATCTAATTTTTCCGGGATAAAAATAGCATATGTGCTATTCCAGGTCATCATCTACCTGTGTGCCAAATTTCGTTCAAATCCGTTCAGTAGTTTTTGCGTGTTTGAGTAACAAACATCCATCCAAACATCTATCCAAACATCCAAACTTTCGCATTTATAATATTAATATAGATTTACTACAGATTTACTATAGATAAATTAGTGTATTGTCATCGGTTCTCGATAAATCTACAAAGTTTGAACGAAATCTGGCTGTTTAAAGTGGGTCAAAATCGCGCCCAAAGAAGTCGGTTACAAACAAACATACAAACATACAGGTGAAGCTAATAAAAAGCGTGTAATAAAGTGGGTCAAAATCGCGCCCAAAGAAGTCGATTACAAATAAACATACAAACATACAGGTGAAGCTAATAAAAAGCGTGTAAAAAAAGCGTGTAAAAAAGCGTGAGGTTCATGTTGTCAATAGTTATTAATATTTTACTGACAGATATGAGTAGAAGGATTATCATTTCGATGATATCTTAAAAAAATCAAGCCACCCTTTTTTTATAAAATACATTTTTTTCTTATTTGTACAATTATTGATTTTTATTTATGAAAATATTTTACACTATTTTTAATTCAAATTTATTAAAATTTATTTTATATTTTTTAATTTGGTTTTTTATAAAAAAAAGTAGTTTTAGTTTTTTTAAAACTATTATTTATTTTTTACTTTTTACTTTGGTTTATTTATAAAAGCGTGATTTTTTTAATTTAAAACTATTATTTGTTTTGTAGAATTAAAATTCTCCTAAGAATTCAAAAAATTGTCAATATTAGAGACATCGGCTAAAGATAATTATTGTAAATTAAAATTAACATCAAGTCCTGTCTTATCGACTGTAGAGAAAAATTATAAAATTTTTTAATTAAGTTTCTTACCTTATCAACTATAGATGAAAATTATATAAATTAACAAAAATCTCATTTTGCATTTGCATGAGCTATTTAGTAAATAGCTCATATAAATAATAGGTAGTATTTAATTAATATAAAATATTTATTATTTTTGACTTTATAGTTTTTGAAGTCGGTTTTTTTAACGTAGTTATTTTTATTTAATACTTTTTAGTGTATTGTTGTATTGCCAACTATTTATGGGTATACCTACAACAGGTGCTGCGCGTCTTAAAAAATAAAGATCTCAAGAAACGGAAAGGGAACAAAAGTAGGTAGTCGTCTTCGTAAAAATGCTCATCGAAACACAATGTCACGTTCTTGTGATCTTGAAAAACGTTTGTTGGCCATGAAAGCATATATATAATCACGTTTACGTTAAGAAACTTTTGAAAGTATATATTTTCTAGACTCGGTAAGATCCAAAAGCGTCTAGCGAATGAGTCTTTTGAGCAGAGAGCTATTAGAGTTGATCTCATTATTGAGCGCCTAGCGAATGAGTCTGCCGAGCAGAAGGCTCATAGAATTGGTCTCATTGAGGAGCGTTTAGCTAAGGAGTCCGCCGAGCAGAGAGCTCGTGGATTAGTAGTGATACGAAACCGTACAGCAATCGAGTCTGCTCAGCCACGTGGGAACCGCTAAGCGGTAGCGCGTCAGACGTCACAAAGACTTCGTTCAGTTACTGAGCGTAATTTTATAACCACCATAAATCAATATGCTGAAGTACCATGTACAATCTGTAAGAAATTATTATATCCAAAACAACAGACGTCATTAGTTAAAGCACGTTTTGTTTTTTTTTTGCTCGACTACCATAAAAAAAAAAAAGTTCTTTCTCAGGCCTACTGGAACAACATGGAAGTTATATCTTTACCTCTTGAACTGACTGACTTGACAGACGTAGAACAACGACTTTTGTCAAGAGTAGTTCCTTTTATAACTAGTTTCCACCCGCACCAAAGTGCTCGTCAACACGAATCAAACGAGATCAAACTCGATAGAGTTGTGTTATTTAATTGCTGAGCTCCTATGGTCACCTTCTGGCTTCATCACCGGACCCTCTAGGATCTTAGTTACCACCAAGCAATAAAGTGCTCGTCAACATCAATCAAACAAGCGCAAACTTGAAAGAGTTCTGTCACTTAATTATTGAGCTCCTATGGCCACCTTCTAGCTTCGTCGTCGGACCCTGCAGGATCTTAGTTAGCACCAAGCACCAAAGTGCTCGTCGATACGAATCAAACGAGCCCAAACTCGATAGAGTTGTGTCATTAAATTACTGAGCTTCTATGACCACCTTCTGGCTTCATCATTGAACCCTGCAAGAACCTAGTTACCACCAAGCACCAATGTGCTCGTCAACATCAATCAAACGAACGCAAACTCGATAGAGTTCTGTCATTTAATTACTGAGCTCCTAGGGCCACCTTCTGGCTTCATCATCGGACCTTGCAGGATCCTAGTTACCACCAAGCATCAAAGTGCTCGTCAACATGAATCAAATGAGTCCAAACTCAATAGACTTTTCATTCTACCTAGTCAATAGTCATTAACCGATTTTTAACCATTTAATTATTAAGTTCCTGTGGTCACCTTCCGATTCAGATTCATCAGATCCGCTGCATGTCATAATAAGGTTTCATTGTCATTCCATTAACATACGTATACAAAATTTCAGCTCAATCGGTAACCGGGAAGTGGATCAAATTTACTTGCAAGATTTGATTTCAAACATCGAGATAGGTACAATAAATAAAAAATGCTCATAAAACAAAAACTACTGGGCCTACCTGAATCAAATTTTTATGGGACCAATTCGAAACTATTCCGCATCAAACAAAAAAAGAATCACGTAATTCGGTTCAGAAACCTCGGAGAAATCGGTGTACATACATAAAAAAAAATATACCAGCCGAATTGAGAACCTTCTCCTTTTTTTGAAGTCGGTTAAAAATGGAATAATTTTATCAAAATAGTGTATTGTCATCGGTCCTCGATAAATCTACAAAGTTTGAACGAAATCTGGCCGTTTAAAGTGGGTCAAAATCGCGCCCAAAGAAGTCGATTACAAACAAACATACAAACAAACATACAAACAAACATACAAACAAACATACAAACAAACATACAAACAAACATACAAACAAACATACAAACAAACATACAAACATACAGGTGAAGCTAATAAAAAGCGTGTAAAAAGTAAGTATATTCTTACCTGCATGAGCACTTCACTGAATTGACTCTTAAAACACCTTGTTCTTTCAATATTTTACCAAGACTAAGCTTTTACGCGATAATTTACTTGTTTTAAACTAAGTTAAATAAAGTTAACCTTGACTTTGGGTGGAAAACTAATAATTGTACAGCTCGTAGAACATTAACCGGAAATATAATATTATAATAGCGTCACGTTTTCAGATACCAAAAGCGCGAGACAATTGCTTAATTAACCTTAAAGTAAGTACGTGCTACGAAACTTTTGGCTAGTTTTAAGTCCATATTCTAGATATTGTCGGCTTTGGATACATTGTATCATTTTTAGGGTGTTTTTTATATCATAAGATAGTAAAGAAGTAGATGGGTCTCCTGATCGTAAGAGTCAACCATCACCTATAGACACCAAAGGTATCAATGATGCGTTGGTATCTTGTGGCGAGGTCTAATGCCACATGCATAATTTTAACCGACTACCTTACCCTCCAAACCGGAACACAACAATGATAAGCACTCACGCTATAGCGGCAGGAATAGATAAGGTGGTGGTACCAGACCCGGGCGAGACAATGCAGAACTCTACCACTTAGTAGCCACGATGGTAGTGACACGTATAGCCAATCGGTCGCCTTTTACGACCTGCTGACAGAACGGCAGTTGGTCTATTCTTCAAAAGAGTCCGGGACCAACACGGGTTCCGTACTTATAGGATAACTTCGTTGTCCGTTTGTCAAGACTGTTTTTAAAGTTGACATTTATATCAAACTAGCTGTTGCCAGCGGCTTCGTCCGCGCGAATTTCGTATACTCCGCACAGCACCTACCCGTAGGTGATAGCGTGATAATATGTAGCCTATATGTTGACCCTACCTGTTAGTAATATTCATGCAAAATTTGAAGTAAATCCATGCAGTACTTTTTGAGTTTACCCCGGACATACATACAGACAAACAGACAAACAGATAAACAGACAAAAATTCTAAAAACTATATTTTTTACTCGATATCGATTGTAGATCACGCCTCAAGTATTCTTTAAAAAATATTCAATGTACAGTTTTGACTTTCCTACGATTTTATTATATGTATAGATAAGTAGTTTAAACAACAAAATAATAGTATTTGAAAAGTAAATACGTAAAATACAGTTTCAAAAAATTTTGTTTTTTGAAATTGCATTTTACGTAGATTTTTAAGTACTAACATAATATAGTAAAAGGTCGAAAAATTATTAGTTGAAAAATCTCGAAATTATGTAATTATTCAAAATTTTTCGTCATCGATAACTCCCGAGCAGAAGAAGCGATTCGATTTGTGAATGGGACATATTTTTTTTGAGGAAAAAAGTTAATAGATTTTGCACTCATTCGGTACATTAATCTGGAAGTAATATTATAAAATCTGTTTCGCCAAAAATTTTTTCAGAGTAAAATTTCTCTAAATCCCCAGGACCGAATTGGTTAAAATTTTCCGGATGTCTAAGTTGAGCAGAATCCCATTGAATTCCATCAACCACGCTCTGATCGGTCATGCCGTTCAAAAGTTATGAGATATCTCCATATACACACACGCACACACACACACACACACACACACACACACACACACACACACAAACACACACACACAGAGAGAGAGAGAGAGAGAGAGAGAGAGAGAAAGAGAGATACAGACATATACATGCATACATACAGACGTACTGAAGTCATCATGAAAATAGTCGGAAAAGATTCCTAGCACCTCAAACGCGGAGATCTGGTAAAAACTCGATTTTCGAAAATAAGGTGCAAAATCAGTAGCTTCATAATCTACATTCGTAGAGGGAAATTAAAAATCCCATAAACTTAGGTGTTGAATTCCTGTATTAATTGTGTTCCTGTAATTATGTTAGTGACCAGATTCGAGCCGCTTAACTATAAGACCACCAAGGCAGAACTCCTAAACAATGCGGTTATGCCAGTAACCTTAGAAACTATTGCATTAATATGAAATAACATCCTTCGGCAAACACTTGACTGTGACACCATGACCTACATGACACTCAGAATTTTAATAAAGTATGGGTTAACGATTTTATGTTTTTTTCTCAAGCATACAAATATAATGTATGCTGATATATTCCTATTATCAATGTCTTTTAAATGTGTTCTTTCAACCGACGAAAAAACACAGGTTTTCAGTTTGTCATGTATGTATGTAATATTGTTGGAATTGGATAATATTTTATTATGATGATCTATTTATACGTTTAGTATGTTGCATTTCAACCCCGTCACAAGGAGAACAACGCAGCCGGCAGCACTAACATCTTTGGTATCTATAGGAGACGGTTGTCTTTATCTATTAAGGGGACTTTCGGCTTGTTTTGCTATCTTATAATATAAAAACATATATCGATGGGTCCTACGTAAGTTGTCGTAACTTAAAAAATGCGATTTTTGTTTTATTTATGAAAATGACTCCATTTTTATAGATTTTTAATATCACGAAGAATAAAAAACAAATTTCTATTAGAAGCTGGAGTTATCTTATAGAAATTTCATTGTTATTCTTCGTCTTATTAAAGTTTCTATAAAAATAGATATTATTAATATCTATTTTTATAGAGATATAAAATTTACTAGGTGGTTGAGTTTTGCATTGTCTCGCCCGGGTCTGGTACCTCCGCCTTACCTATTCCTGTCGCAATAGCGTCAGTGCTTGTCACTGTCGTGTTCCGGTTCAGAGGGTAAGGTAGCCGGTAAACTTATGCATGTGGCATTAGACCTCACCACAGATAGCAACGCACCACGAACACCTTTGATGTCTATAGTCGATGTTTGACTCTTTCCATCAGGAGACCCATCTGCTTGTTTGCTATCTTATGATCTATCTATACATATAATAAAATCGTAGGAAAGTCAAAACTATACATTGAATATTTTTTTAAAAGAATACTTGGGGCGTGATCTACAATTGATACCGAAGCCAAAAATATAGTTTTTAGAATGTTTGTCTGTTTGTCTGTTTATCTGTTTGTGTATTTGTCTGTTTGTCTGTTTGTCTGTATGTATGTCCGGGGTAAACTCAAAAAGTACTGCATGGATTTACCTCAAACTTTGCATGAATATTACTGACAGATCGGGTCAACATATAGGCTACATATTATCACGCTATCACCTACAGGGGAGGAGCAGTGCGGAGTAAACGAAGTCCGCGCGGACGAAGTCGCAGGCAACAGCTAGTATAAAATAAAAATAAATACATAGATAATAATGTGAACTGGAAGTACAAGTGAGTTTATTTGTACTACCTTTTCACCAGGTACCGACAATGGAAAGTATCCAATTTATAAAAACAGAGTCATTTTCATAAATAAAACAAAAATCGCATTTTTTAAGTTACGACAACTTAAGTAGGACCTGTCGATATATAAGAACACTCGTCACAGGTCGGGAATCTAACCTGCAGTGTAAGTACATAACTTGCAATAGCAAATCAATCCTTAAAATGGCGCCACAATCGCTAATTTTGCATCACGTATAAATAATAACAATGCGATAATAAAAACACGACAGTGCTGCCTCTGTCGAGCCATCGATAAATTAAATAGTGCATCTTTAATATGGTTTGACAGCTGACTTAAGATTTCTGATTAAGATAGTCAGATGTGTTGGTGTAAACAAAATTTTATTCTGAGCTTTTGAGCTCGGCCGGCTTTGGCCTGGACACTTTTAGAATTATAGAATGTCGTCACTCACAATATAAAATATACTTAGTAATATTTCAATGCCGCCAATGAAACGTATCTCTGTGGCTAACAGAGAGCTCTTGAGCTAGCAAGCCTTTTAAATTGAGCAGTTAGAGCTACCTTTTGAAACAACGGAGCAGAAAAACAAAGATCATCAATAAATTATAACAAATAAAATGGCTGAAATTAGATAAAACAAAATGACCCAGTTAATAACTAAGGTCATACTCAGACGAATTAATACTTAGATTAGCATTTTAAAGGACTTTGTATTTTGCATTTGATGTCCATGCTTACATTTTTTTTCGATATCATAAGATAACAAACAAGCAGATGGTTCTCCTGATGGAAAGAGAAACCATTGCCTATATACAGCAAATGTGTCAACGGTGCATTGATATCCGTAATGGCGAGATAACAATGCCATATGCATAAGTCTATCGACTACCTTACCCTCCAAACCGGAATACGACAATGATAAGCATTGACGCTATTGCGGCAGGTGTAGGCAAGGCGGTGATACCAAATGTCGCCGTCAATACATGACAAAGTGTAGTTTTAAGTATATTATATTATATGTATGTTAGTTAGTCTATAAGGTATTTATAATATGGGCCATGTTACCTAAAATAAATGGTAAATAAAATAAATAAATATGCGCGGTGATACGTTTCTTTCCCAATGATACACATGTCTATTAGTATTCATGTCTCATGTGGTCTCATCACCGACAGAGGCTACCGATTTAATAGTAGTGTAGATAATATTCACTTTTGTGATAAAAATAACGTTGCCCGCGATTGAAAAAGTGCCTGGCTGGCGTTAAGACTTACCATCTGTATTGTGAGACAGAGTGTCTTCGGCTAGTCGTAGGTGCAGTGGTTGTACCTCTGCCTACCTCTTCTTATAGATAATACTAGCTGTGCCCGCGACTTCGTCCGCGTGGGATTTAAAAAAAGTGTCCTAAGTTACTCATTATTATACCAGCTATCTACCAGTGAAAGTCCAAAAAAATCAGTCCAGCCGTTCTAGATATTAGCCGGAACAAACCGACAGACAGACAAAAATCATAAAAAGTGTTATTTTGGTATGTACCGTGTATACATCCATATGCATTTAGTTAAAACCGGTTATTTTAATATTACAAACAGACACTCCAATTTTATTTATTTGTGTGTGTAGATGTATAGATTTACAGTTTACAATTATACAGTATAAGTACAGTTTACAGTTTTGATAACCCTAGCTATTTTCCATTACGTTACGGAGAACATCACTTTCTCTTGCAAAAGGGCTTAAACACACTGCACGCCCGACCAATACTAATACGTAATCTTATAACAATCGACAAGGTTATCTGCGATCTACGCAATGTTCGTTGGATATCCATGTGTTTTGAATTCAGAAGGTATTCTATTTTGTACCGGTTTTATTTCAAAAATCTTTAAACCAGTTAAACCTGTAAGCCATTCTTGCAAACTTCCCGCTAACTTGAAGTATTTTAAGCTCAAAGGAGTAGACAATATACTGCAGCATATTTTTTGAGCTCAAAAGTGCTTAAAAAAATTTTAATGTTTGGATGAATAAAAAAATAAACAGATTTGAATGAAATTTGGTACACAGGTAGATAATGACCGGGAGTAACACATAGGCTATTTTTATCCCGGAAAATAGTTGTTCCCCCGGGATTCACTAAAAACTTTTATAATGTAGCGTGCCGCACGCTGCAGCTAGTTTAGCAATATTTGTTGATTTTTGAACAAAAAATCTTAAATTTGTTAAGAACGACAATATTTTTAACTTACTAGGTGGTAGTGGTGGTAGAGTTCTGCATTGTCTCGCCCGGGTCAGGTACCACCGCCTTGCCTATTCCTGCCGCAATAGCGTCAATGTTTGTCGCTGTCGTGTTCCGGTTTGGAGGGTAAGGTAGCCGGTAAACTTATGCATGTGGCATTAGAACTCGCCACAAGATAGCAACACACCATTACCTTTGGTGTCTATAGGCGACGGTTGACTCTCCATCAGGAGACCCATCTGCTTGTTTGCTATCTTATGATATAAAAAAAACGTAAATTGTCGTAACTTAGAAAATGCTGTTTTTGTTTTAATTATGAAAATGACTCCATTTTTACAGATTTTTTAATAATACGAAAAATAAAAATGAATTTTCTCATAAAAGTTGGATTTTTCTAAAAGAAAGTTCGTTTTTATTCTTCGTGTTACTAAAAGATCTATAAAAGTGAAGTCATTTTAAGATCGCATTTTTTAAGTTACGACAACTTATGGAGGACCTGTCGACATATTATCATGTACAGCCTCGCAAAAAAGAGTAAAAAATAATTGAGGTCGCCACTATCGTTTATATGGTATCACAAATACTCCATAATTGTTTTTGATACTTCGAACGTTAGCTACAACACACAAGATTTGATTGTTTGTTTGTTTCATATAAAAATGTGAAATTATTGGAAAGTAAACAAGAAACAATTGACGTTTATTACTGAAACTCGATAACTTTAGTGTTGTGTTGTTTGTTGATAACTAGTATATTTAGTTCAATCCGTCACCGCAACGCACTCTTTTTTGCCAAGCTATATGTCACATAAATGTAGTGTGTGTTATATTTATTTACATTAATTTAATGTATTTCTAATGCATTGCTTAAAAATATAAACTCTAACGGTGCTAAACTCCATTTTTCACCGTTCAGGTAATTGTTGCAAAGTTTTTACTTCACATAATAATATGTAGACTAGCGTTCGGCTAAATTTGACCATAGACTAAACGATAAAATCGATTTTAATTTGACAACAGGCTTCTTCTTCTTCTTTATTGTACGAATGGCAATTATCAGTTAATTCTGCCAGTATCGAATGAACTTAAGAAGTGACACGTGTCATCCATTTCTTGAAATGGAATTAAGGTGGCTCTTTTTGGATTGTATAAGTTGAAAAGAAAATAGCATAAGTACATAATATGTGTGTATTATCATGTATGTCACAAGATTGTAGTATGTTAGTTATTGTAGTGTGTAGCGGTCGTGGTGCCGTGTTGCGTTCTTTTAGGAACGGCATGGTGATCGGGTCTTCATCATCGATAGTCCTTTTAAGGGCTGCTCAGAATCAGTGATCACTTGTCATCTTACGACTTGCCCGGTTTAGGTTCTACGAGTTGGCTGCAGTTGGACGTCTTGTCATTCGTCCTGCCGTGGCTTCTCCTGGTCCTGGCCAATGCATCTGCGGGCTGGTACGGCTGCGCCTCTTCAGTGAACAAAGTGAAGTGCTAGTTAAAATGATACGGTGTCCGTCGCCACCGTTTCTTTGTTTGCATGGAAAATTAAAGTGCGTTATTCATCGACCACACAGCCCATAGACGCCTAATGTTCCATTTTCCGTATTGAATGCATTCTGGCAACTAGCTGAGCTGAGCTGCAACATCGTGATTGGCTTACTCAAGGCCACAGTGAAAGATAGTGATGTACAGAGGATCTGATTGGTCGACACTGATTGGGTATTGGTGCATGGACATTTACATCGGAACTATAAGTCAGATGTGTTGACAGAAGCCATTCGCCTGTTATTAGGGGTCTATGGGTTGTGTGGTCGGTGGCGTTATTGTTTGATTCCAAATCTTCCCCGTAGTTCGTTTTCCTCTTGTTGTGTTTGTTTCTTCTTGTTGGTGATTAAAGGTTGTGAGGTACGGTGGTCTTCCTTCGAGGTAATTTAAGGTTGTGCAAAGACAGTAAAGTACCAGGAAAATCGTAAGTATCGTAAGTATACCGAAAATATATTGTTAACCATCATAGTTAAAGATTATTAAAAATAACCATTATGGTTGAAATATAAAGTGTGAGAATTTATGTTGTTAACCATCATGGTTAGAAATTATTGAATGTAGTAACCGTTATGGTTGAAACATATGGAAAGAAGGTTAGGAATTTTAGTTGATAAAAGAGATAACCATCGTGGTTAGAAACTTGAGACGACTGCCAAAGTCGCTAGAGGGTAACCATCGTGGATAGTAAGAGATAACCATCGTGGTTAGACACTTAGGACGACCGACATGGTCATTAAGAGATAACCCACGCGGTTAGTAAGAGATAACCGTCGTGGATAGACATTTGATGGTGGTAGCTGACGGTAGTGCTGGCTACCGCCAAATTTTTACTTAATTCATATATTTGTAATACATTTTATTTAAAAATGTTTAGGTTTCTACACTCCTCGGCAATTATCTTCAACCGTGCCTTATTTCATACTCCACCGTTCGCGTAATTGTCTAAAAAAGGAGTATAAAGTTATACTGGGTGGTAGAGTTCTGCATTGTATCGCCCGGGTCTGGTACCACTGTCTTGCCTATTCCTGCCGCATTAGCGTCAGTGCTTGTCACTGTCGTGTTCCGGTTTGGAGGGTAAGGTAGCCGGTAAACTTATGCATGTGGCATTAGACCTCGCTACAAGATAGCAACGCACCATTAACATCTTTGGTGTCTATAGGCGATGGTTGACTCTTTCCATCAGGAAACCCATCTGCTTTATCCAAATAGAGCGATTTCTGAGGCATGAGGAAATAATATTACGTACAAGAATTAGCTCACTAAAATATTATCTAGAATATTATCAAGTGAATAATAAAAACTTATTGACCTTAACAAATAAACTATGCAAGTTACTTGAATGTAGCCAGCCCTTTGTTCGCGATAATGCAAGACCTCTCAAATTAATTAATCATTTTTATTACACTATAATATATTGATTGATCCGTTGGTCGAGTGGTTAGCGACCCTGACTACGCGATCAATGGGGTCTGGGTTCGATTTCCGGCAGGGACAGGCATTTGTGTGATGAGCACAAATGTTTGTATTTCTGGGTTTGGGTGTTTATTAAATATATTATTTATATATGTATTTCTATGTATTAGTATCATTGACTGGCACCCATACTACAAGCATATAATTTGCTTACTTTGGGGTCAGATAAATTAGTGTAATTTGTCCAATGATATAATGATACAAGGTTTTGGAGATGGAAATGGTAATTCGGTTACTGCAGTCTTTCAGCGTTAGAACATTATTAATTAATGTAATTTTCATCACCATTAAATCATGTTTCGTAAGACTTTGACACTATAATAGTTTGCATGGCCGCAAGGTCTCTATGAATGTAATTACTTATATAACTAATGCAAATTTAAATCATCTGTACGGTAGTATTACTTTATTATCAGAAGAGCTAATGATTTATGAAAGAGGGCATTAAATCAAGGATAAGGACAAGGTGTTTCTTAAAAAAATCTAATCACATTATTCAATCCAACAATTCAATGTCGAAATGTAAAAGATGTCCAAATGGAAAGAGAAACCATCGCCTATAGACACCAGAGATGTTAAGGTTATGTTGCTATCTGTATTGCGGGTTGGTAATGCCACATGCATAAGTTTACCTATCGGCTACCTTCCCCTCCAAACCGGAACACGACAGAAATAAGCACTGACGCTATTACGGCAGGAATAGGTAAGGCGGTGGTACCAGATCCGGGTGAGACAATGCAGAACTCTACCACCTAGTAGCAACGATGGTAGTGACTTGCATAGCCAATCGTTAGCCTCAACGAATTGCCTGGAAGATCAGATGGTCTGTTCTTCAAAGGAGTCCGGATTAACACGGTACCCCCATATTTCCCTAATTCTTCAGAGAGCAAGAGCCGATAAATGCATAAACTTGAACTATTACTGTCAATGTCATTTTAACAGATACCTTGAGTGATCTATACGGAGAATGAAAAAAAAAAATAACAGAACCTTGTAAGAAAAAAGATTTTACTTGTCAGTTAAATCTGGTTCATTAGAATATTCAAGGGCTGAATTAGAATTGGAGCTGTTCATGAACTGTATTAACAATGATATTTTATGCATTACAGAACATTAGCTAAGAAGCCACATAATGTTCAGCTTTAATAATCACCAGGTTGCCAGCTCGTTTAGTAGAACTCATATAATATATGACAGCTCGATGATTATATTTAGTAAATCAATAAAAAACAATGTATTATTATGTGGTAGGTACGTAAGTTTTATCATTTTCATATAGGTACATCGCGGTCAGATTAACTTGACGCATGCTGTTAATGACGTCATTTGGCGCAAAACTTAACAATAATGTCAAAAACAATATAACAATAACAGAAAACTAACCAAATTATCTACGGGCGTATCGGTAGGTAACAAAAATGCTGACCATGGCCATACTGACACTTAAATTATTAACCGGGTGAGCTAAGGGAAGCCCCGCCTCACATTCAAAAGATGAGTCAAGTTAATGTGATCGCGTTGTAATTGTGCTAATATTTGGAAGGAACGTTAGTTCGTTAAAAATATTTACATACACTTCGTTGTTATAACTATTTTTTAACCCCAATCTCGTTTTAAGTTTCTTCCGCCGCTGAGTTTCTTCTGCCGGATTTTCTCAGTGGCCGCGTTCCGATCCGGTAGTAATTACAAATAAAACGACCGAAATTTAAATTTTTGCACATCATATCATGGTAGAATATGTTGGTAATTTGATTTATTTTTAATAACCTATGAAATCCACATTCTTGCAAATGAATATTTTTTCATTTTTTCAAGTTTTCTTCTTTTCCACCACATCGGCTACAAAAAGTTTCCATTTTCAATCAACTTCCTAAAAAGAGTTTTTCAGTTTAAGTCAGTTTAAGTTAAACTAACTTATATTGTCGTGTTTAAGTACTAGTAACCTGAGGATAACGTTGTTGGTTACATTATTAATAACTTAGTTACTTAACAATTTTGAAATAGATATTACAAATAAACTCACTTGTACTTCCAGTTCACTTGTATTTCATATAATTGTATACACCCAACCGGTTTCCGTTATTACAGCATCATCAGGAATATTTTACACAATTATTACATAATTACAAGTCATATTATTTAAGTACTAATCTTAGGTGGGTAGTGGATAAAATTTCAAAATACAGTTTCACCAAGTGCCGACATTGGAAAGTATCTAATTAAATAAGAATTTTGTAAACGCTTTGTGTAATCATTTGTTGTCCTAATTTAGGGGAACCCAAGAGGGCATTTCGGCATTTGACTTATGCATGTGGCATTAGACCTTGCCACTAGATAGCAACGCACCATTAACATCTTTGGTGTCTATAGGCGATAGTTGACTCTTTTCATCAGGAAACCCATCTGCTTGTTCGCTATCTTATGATATAAAAAAAATACTAGAGTGTATCAGATTAATATAAGGGAAGTTCCTCGCATATTATTGAGGCTCTCCACCAAATATAAGTCCTTTATATAGAGACGGGTGCTTGGGACAGAAAATAAAAACGAAATTCCGATAACTTGGGCTTGTGGAAATTGTCAAATTATATTTTTTCGTTATTCTTACATCATTTTCTCTACAGTAAAAGAAAATTCAGATGTGCTCGAGAATGTCAAGACAACATTTTCTTTGCAACTTTGTGACCTTCCCATTTCCTTACGCTACAATTGAATAGACAGATTTTCTTAATTTATCTAAATCTATCTATATCTAGATATAGGAAATGGGTAGTTTTACTTAGTTAAAAAATCTATAAACCTTTTTTTTTAGAAGGGCAAACGAGCAAGAGGTGCACCTGATGGTAAGTGATCACCGCCGCCCATGGACATCTGCAATACCAGAGGTCTTGTAGTTGCGTTGCCGGCCTATTGAGAATGAGTAAGCTCTTTTCTTGAAGGTCCCTATGTCGTATCCATTCGGAAATACCCCTGCCGGTAATTGGTTCCACAACAGAGTAGTGCGAGGTAAAAAGTGTCGGGAGAAACGCGCAGTTGAGGATTTCCAGATATCGAGATGGTGAGTATGGTACTTCAAATTTTGACACGATGTCCGATGGTGGAATTCAGCGGCAAGAATTAATACAAACAACTCGTCGGAACACTTTCCATGATATATACGATAAAAGGCACAGAGAGAACCTACATCTCTGCGCAATGCCAAAGAGTCAAGCTGTTTCGAAATAGCCTGGTCGTCAACGATTCGAACCGCTCATAAAAAAAAAATTATAAACCTGTTGACCTGCAGGCCATTTCTAAAACTTAATTTAAATTAAGGTATTTTAAGCTTAAAGGATAAAAAACTATACTTAAGAATAGATTTTTTCAAAAATCTAATTTTTTTATAAATGACAGTAATTTAATTTTTGCAAAACTTTATATTTATTATATTTATTAAGTATTGTTGCCAATTATCGATTTTGTTCCCTCGAGTGGCATTCGACGTAATGTTTGAGCTCTAAAATGTTTTCTTAGCTACATAATTTATAGGCTAAAAAATGTCGAAGTAATATGAAAAAACATTTTTTTCGAAAGTTTTGATAGATTTTGGCCTAATTTATGATATATGATGCAGTTTTTTTGACTGAAAAGTTAATAAGATTTTTAAAACAAACCGTTTATTATCCTTAAGTATATATCCTTAAGTAACTTAGCTGTAACTGTAATGAACAATATATTAATATTTGATAAGCTGTACTTTTGAAAACATGATTCAAGTTTGACTTTCAAAACTGTTAAATGCCGTTTGTGTAGTTTTTTAAGTTCTAAAATATGGTAGAAGGAAAAAAATTATTAGTTAGAAAATTCTCGAAGTTGTGTCTAAGAAACCACTTTTAAAAATGTTTTGTCAAAGATAATTCCTGAACGGATAAACCAGTTTTGATTCAATTTGTACATTAGACGCAGTTTACTGAGGAAAAGAGCTGATTATATTTTGTACTCAATCGGTACATTAATCAGAAAAATATATTTTAAAAATACCATTTTACCAAATTCTTTTTTTTTTAAATTTCTCAAAATTTCGTAGGCTGAATTGGTCCAAATTTTCAGAAAGTCTAAGTTGAGTGGAATCCTGTCGAGTACAATCAACTGTGTTTCGATCGGTTAAGCCGTCCTAAAGTTATGCGATATTTACATACACAGATACACACATACACATATACATACATACAGACAAACTAATATCATTGTCAAAATAGTCGGAAAAGATTCCTAGGACCTCAAAACGTGGAGATCTGGTGAAATCTCGATTTTAGAAAATCGGGGCCAAATCAGTAACATCCTTATCTACATACGTAGCGGGAAGTTAATTATACAGGACACGTATTGAATTCTATTTTAACAATCATCGATGATCAAATCGTAACGACCAATTGTTTCGTGTACGAATTTAATGTTTAGGCGATTGATTGTTATAATTTTAATTAGATTAGGATCCTACCGTATGTGGAGTCCTTAAGTGACACGTCGTCACATGTGCCCCATGTATATATACATGATTTTCTGAGTGGCCGGTCGATCAGAGTAGTCGTCGACGGCTGCTCATCCGACCAAATGGCTATAAATGCCGGAGTCCCTCAGGGATCAGTTTTCTCCGCAACTCTATTCCTGCTACACATTAACAATCGTCTGAAGCTCGGTATTTACGGGTACGCAGATGATAGCACTGTTGTGGAGAGTTACGTATCCAATACACGGGCCAGTACGACACAAATCCGGTCTCTCAGAGAGGCAATAGTCGAATTAATAAACAAGTAAACATGTGGCGATAAATGCTTTTGATTTTGAATATCGGCAGAATTATGCAACGTCGCGAGTCGCGACTAGTATTGTTCAAATCAATTATTTTATGATAGCACGTTATAGACTATAAACTATATATTACTAGCGCGCTACGTTAAAACTATATTATAACGTGTAACTGGAATACTGATTGCGTGAGTCGGCCACTGGCACGCGGTGACTGAGCGTATAAAGTGTTAGCAACCGCACATAATGACAAGTACTAGCCAGCCAGCTGTGTGGCACACCTGTGTTATGCACCTGTCATTTTGAGATATTGACATCACAACAACAATGGACAAAATATATAGGGAAGAATGGTATAAATAGGCAGGAATAACATGTTTTTGATTCCACACAACACGACACCGTCGACGTCGACGACGAAGACTTCTCTATCTAACGCGGGACGCACAGCCATGACTCCTTCCTCCATTTTTAGTCCGAACGCCGCACTAAGCTGAGGTCCGGTCTCACAGGAGACAGCCCTAATGGTGAGGGCGTTAGTACCTCAAATTTTAATTTAAACTCTGGTTGAGGAGTCTGCTCGCCCAAAAGTCCGGTGACGCAGTAACGACCCAGAGGTCAACTGTCATAGTCATTTTGAAAATAAAATAAGAGTTTTAGATTCATTGTAATTCTATCGCTTCTTGAGGACGTTACTCTGCCCGAAAATATACTATGCATGTAAATGTGATTCAAGTGTTGTATTCGGCCAAACTTCTTTTCGGTTATAAAAGCTATAAAATATGTTATAACGTCTAGCATCTACAATTTAGCACGTTACTCATCAGATCGTATAGTTCGTAACTTCGTACATTATAATGTTATAACTACGGCCTACGTTAGCCACTAGGTACATATATAGCGTGGCGTTATGTTATAGCGCCGAATGCGAATCTAAATAGCGTACGCTTTAAGTTGAGTATACATAGCACGCTATAATATTATGCTATGCGTTATTAACCACTATATATTGACAGCGACATTGCATAACTCCGGCGGCCGGACGGGACATTGCAAAACTCTACTTAGTGGAGGCGATGGTGATGATGCGTATAGCCAATCGTTTGCCTCTTACGGACTGTCTGATAGAACGGCAATTGGCCTGTTCTTGAAACCGGGCCTGGCGATAACGCAAGTCTTAAGCCGCGACGTGATAAACATTCATAAAATGTTATTTTTGGGGTTGATCCTTTAAACTAAATTCATGCTAATATTGCTAATATAAATGCGAATGTCTCGCGGTCTGGTATCCCCTTGACTTATTGAATACAATTTGTTACAATTATATATAGCTACCATAATGTTTTGGTTAAAATTTGCATGTCAATACTTTGACTAAATGTGCAGAACGTTTTCGTTTTTAACACCTATTATTGTACACACATTTTAACCAATAAATATTATTATTAATAATTAATTAACGCCATGATGATCGTGGAGTAATGTTTCTGTGTCTTATCGACTAATTAAACAAAAAGTACCTAGTTGTTGACACTCATAATAGGTAAATAATTAGTACTGCGAACATTTTTGTAAATATTGATGAGTCCTTTGAAGAACAGCAATTTATTCCATTAGCAATAGTTTTTGCAATGCACGCGATGTAAGATGTTTATAGTGTGTAAAATAACCCTGTCCGATTGTCAAAAGCATTATACTTTGTACAATCTTTGTCATTATTTTATGGATATTGATAGATAAATTTTCAGTATATATTCTTGATTTAATGGGAAGCAAGGAACTTATATAATTGGAATTACTACGAAGCAATATTTGAAAAATAAAAATATACTTTATTTCGTTACAAATAAAGTTGACATTTGTTTCTTACTTAACAGAGGGGAAAAACGTTCTGAGCAAGACAACTACAAAAGTGGATGTTGTCCCTTTCTTGCAATTGCCAGTGTAAATAAAACTATCTGATGGTAGATTTTTATATAGTCGGTAATCGTTAAATCCCTTTTCTTCATACACGTCCATAAATACATTAGCATAAAATGTATTGTAATTAACACAGTGAGTTCTAAAATGTGCTTATTTTAATTATTACGTAATTATTTATGCAATGCAAAAACTGTTTCTCAAATTAGTAGAATTACTTAGTAGTAATTTGCAAACTACGCATGGCCGCACTTATATATGGCGATTGGCGCTTTATTTAGTAGAAAGAGACACACTCCACCCATGTCGTGGTGCTCTTCGGAACGATTTTGAAGCGCGTGTGAACATTCCGGGTAAAATGTAACCTCCTTGATGGGAAGTTCCTCAAGTTGGATCGCCCCGTCGCGATGGTCGAGTGGTTAAAATTTAAAAAAATCACCCAAAAGGTTATGAATACAGAGTATGATTGATTAAACACTCACTGATTTTAATGTAATATGATCATTGGTCAATTTTTTTTTTTTCATTTTTTTTAAACATTTTTTGCAAGTGAACCTTAATATCGATCCGATCGATTTTGAGCGAAGTTGACAAATACAAAAATAAATTTTTTTCTTCATATCTATATATATATATATATATATATATATATATATATATATATATATATATATATATATATATATATATCTATATATATATATATATATATATATATATATATATATATATATATATATATATATATATATATATATATCTATATATATATATATATATATATATATATATATATATATATATATATATATATAAGGCAAAAGTGACTGACTGGTATATCAACGCACAGGCCAAAACCTTAGGGCTAGAAATTTGCATGCACATGTATTTCTCGTATGATGCAGGCATCTAAGCAGGATCTAAGGAGGATTTTTCAAAATTCAACCCCGAAGGGGGTGTATGAAACTTTTTATTGGACATATGTGCATGAGTTTTCATATGAATTGAGTACAAAAAAATAATGAATTACGTGTTTAAACGTTTTTCAAAATTCGATCCCTAAGGGGGTAAAATAAGGGAAGTAGCTTATAAAGAAAGGTTAATTAAGTTCTAAAGTAAATATGCGCGAGCAAAGCCGAAAGGTAACAACTAGTTTTATATATAAAAAATGTATCATCACACTCGGTTCCCTTGCGGGGTAGGCAGAGTAAACCGAACGTCTATAGGCTTTCCAGTTCACCGCGATTCAACGGTTTTGTCGAATGGCGAGATGAGCGGTGATCCCATCGCCGCATTTTACCGACATGATAACGGTTATCAGAGGTTTCTAGCGATAACTGGGACCGACTGCTTTGCGTGCTCAGCTAAGCGTGCACGGGAGTGATAACACGCCATTCCGATCTGCTGCTGAGATTTTGGATTTTTGAGAATATCTCGACAACACTTTTGCCCGACCTGAAGACAAGAATTTAAAATGTTATAATATCGATATGTTTGCTGTTTCGTGATTGGTTCGCCGCTTTTCATACTGTTTCGTGATTGGTTCGCCAACTAGCGCTAGAATACCCATAATATCATATACCATAACCAATCACGACGATGCAAACATATCAATATTATAACGTTATAAATCCATGCCTGAAAATCAAACCTGGGACCTCATGATCAGAGTCTAATAGGCCATCCCCTAGACCAGCGATCGGCAACCTTTCGGTAGGCAAGAGCCACAAGGTGGCAAAATAAAATATAGGGGGCCGCGCGTGTTATATTACACCTAAAAGCCCAATATACCTCCGTATAATCTTATATATAAAATTCTCGTGTCACAATGTTAGTTACCACACTCCTCCGAAATGACTTGACCAATTTATTTTATATGCATATTCAGTAGGTCTGAGAATTGGCTACTATCTATTTTTCATACCCCTAAGTGAAAAAGGTTGTCTACCCCTAAATTTATTTAATATTTTTTGGATAATTTTTGGAACGAAGTTCCTTATCGCGCGTTGTGAAAGGGGGCTAGACGAAAAAAATTCTTACGAAAATTTGTCACGACACTTTTTGCTATAGTAAGGTATTATAAGCACAGAAATATCCAGCCACTTCCCTTTAACTCGTGCGTTGAAAGTGAAAGAGTTTATCTACTATTTGATTGAATTATGTATTACAAATAAACTCACTTGTACTTCCAGTTCACGTATATTTTTTAATTTTTTACTATTCACATCCAACCGGTTTCGCTTATTAAAGCATTATCAGGGATGTTTTACACATATTTTATAATATCTTTAACACATTTTTTACAATTCAATTTATATTATTAGCTACTGGAAGTACAAGTGAGTTTATCTGTAATACATAATTTAAAATGCAGTTTCACCAAGTGCCGACGATGGAAACTATCCAATTTACTATTTGAGTGAGTTTACTTTTTTCTAGTGCCAAATGTTTGACATTTATACAGAATTTCGGCCGAATGTCGAATTCCGACCAAAAGTTGAATTTCGAAATTCGACCAAGTGTCGAATTTCGATCGGTTGCAAGATTTTGACCGCCGGTGAATTTCAACCGTGGGTCGAAATTCGACAGGGTTCCGAAATTCGACCGGGTGCCGAAATTCGACTGTGGGTCGAAATTCGACCTAGTGCTGAAATTCGACCACGTGTCGAAATTCGACCGGGTTCCGAAATTCGACCGGGTGCCGAAATTCTATTTCACATAGACGGTAGACGGACGGAGATAGGTGTCGCGACGATTATTTTTGTGGAGTGTATACAGGTTTTTTGTAAATAATAATAAAAGGAACTTCGTACCATCCGGGTGTCTTTGACACCTCTCAAGTTTTTTTCATTAATTTTTATAATGTGGTCGCCTCTGTGGTCTAGTGGTCCAGCGTTGGCGTCGACCACATGAGGTCCCGGGTTCGATTCCCAGGTCGGGCACATAAACAAAAGTGTTTTTTCAGTTTTCTGAGAAACACAAAGTTGCCCGGGATTGGAAAGTGCCTGGTTGGCGATAGGCTTGCTACCTATCACATTGTGGGACCAAGTATCTGCGGCTAATCGTGGGTGCACTTGTACCTCTGCCTACGCCTTCGGGGATATGAGCGTGAAGAAAAATACATACAACCCTAAATTTTCACCCTTCTATCACCAACCCCTATTTTTTATTTCAATCATTTATATGGCAAAACAACGTTTGCCGGGTCAGCTAGTTGATTATATAATTCTATTTTTAACCGACGTCAAAAAAGGAGAAGGTTCTCAATTCGGCCGGTATATTTTTTTTTAATGTATACCGATTTCTCCGAGGTTTCTGAACCGATTTACGTGATTCTTTTTTTGTTTGATGCGAAATGGTTTTAAATTAAATAGAAAAAATGAATATGCTATTGAAATTGTTACAATATACGTTTAATAAGTATTATTATATTCATAAGTTCATGCATTTATTTTGATATTTATAAATTACTTACAAAACATTCACGGGCCGCAAGTATACGTCCGCGGGCCGCGTGTTGCCGACCGCTGCCCTAGACCACGAGCACAGAGTAAAGAGACAACAGAGTGCTAAGTGTGAGTTTTCCTTTTCGCATTCGATCGTGAGCGCGTTTGGAGTTTACTAGGAATTTGTATGTGATTTGTACAGCGCCACCTAGCGGTAAACGTGAGAAACCAGTTTACCACTAGGTGGCGCTGTACAAATCACATACAAATTCCTAGTAAACTCGAAACGAGCTCACGATCGAATGCGAAAAGAAAAACTCACACTTAGCACTCTGAAGACAATCTTGTGTATGTACTTCACTTTTTATACCTAAACTCGGCGGTCGCGCTAGGGTTGTCACTTTGGCTTATGCACAAAAAACACACTAGTATCTTACTCCAGTAAAGTAAAGTTTTAAATCAAAATATGTCACTCTACGTTTTGCATATAATGTAGCCTTAATGATATGAAAACGATTTGTAAAGGTAATTTGTTCGGCAACCACCGACAAGTGTTAAAAAAAAAATTAAAACATTTCTTGCTTTTCTGAAAAAGTTCTGAATAAAATGCGTAGAACTTATTATTTGACATCAAAAAGGTTATATGACATTTCCTCATCTGGTCAAAATTAACTGAGTTAGAGAAGTTTTTAAGTTTAAGGTAAATGATTTTACAAATGACTAGCTGACTTCGTCCGCGTGGAAAATTTTTGAAAATTAAAGTAGCCTTAATTACTACTTATTACATTAGCTATCTGCCAGTGAAAGTCCTGTCAAAATTGGTCCAGCCGTTCCAGAGATTAGCCGGAACAAACAGACATGCAGACAAAAATTGTAGAAAATATTATTTTGGTATATGTACCGTGTATAAATCCATATGCATTTAGTAAAAAGCGATTATTTTAATATTACAAACAGACACTCCAATTTTATTTATTTGTATAGATGACAAATTTTAAATGTGACTATTAATATTTTTAAAGCTTCTTAAATTTCTTTCGACTTCGTTCGCGTGGAAAAAGTTCTAAAATAAAAGTAGCCTTAGTTTCTTCTTATTACATGAGCTATCTGCCAGTGAAAAAACGTCAAAATGGGTCCAGCCGTTTCAGAAATTAGCCGGAACAAACAAACAGACACAAAATTGTGAACAGTTGTATTTTATTTGTTGTTGAGTTGATGACATAAATGGCGTTCTAAATAAGTATATAGTAATAATAAAATCTAAGTTCAAAATAAATAACCCTTAATAAATAAACCAAAAATAATTTAAACAATATGCCGCGGCAAGAATATCATGCACTAGCATGCACATGCAACTAGCTGTGCCTGCGACTTCGTCCGCGTGCAAAAATTTCTATAGTCCAGGGGTTTTACCCACATAGTCACGTGGATATATATATATATATATATATATATATATATATATATATATATATATATATATATATAATATTTGTCTGCGACATCCACATAACATACACGTAAGGGAATACAAACAAATACTTACTTACCTCCATGAAACAACTGGTAGCTTAAAAAACGATAATTCACTGTTTAATGACGAGTTTAAACAGCCGTCCACTAAACAATTTCGATAACTTTTTACTTGTTCCATTATTACAAACACGTATTTAATTAACTGCTGTCGCGCACGTGAATAGCGGGCGGTATCCGTTTTTGCATTGAATCTAAACTACCGAGATTTCGCGTCCGTGAGAGCTGTCTATGTGTGCATTGCTCGAAGACTAGGTGTATCTAGATTGTCTTCTATAGTTATTTCGTGCCACGAGGCAGTTTTATAATGATAAACATTATTGCTTGAGTAAAGCCGCGGGAATAAATCTACCATTGGTATAAATTTCAAACATAATGAAACACTTATAAAATCTGTCTAAAATTACTTCACATAGTAATTTAGCAGCTTGTAATCACTGTGCTAAATATTGCGAACACTGTGTCAGCGTTGTTACGCAAATACATTCGCTTACACTGTCAGTATAACATACGTACCTACAATGTGTAAAAAAACTGTACAATCGTCAGAGGCATTGTTTAGTAGCCTAACAACCTAATACAATCATATGCATGAGTTTCTTCCGCCAGATCTTCTCGGTGGTGGCTTCGTTTCGATCCACTAGTAGTTTAAAAAAAATAAATTGGTAAAGTACGTGTCGAACAGTGTACGCGCAATGTAGGGTTCCGAAGTTGCCCATCACAATAATACGGGCTAAAGAAGGCTTTTATAGTTTAATATATGAACATTTAAGCTAATTAGCTAACGTCAATGACAAATATAATATATCTGCACCACAGATTCACCGCCACTAAAACTTCTCTAAGTTCATTTTACAAGTTGGTCGACGATTACTCAAAAACTTATAAAGCCTTCTAAGCAGTGATAGTTTTCCTTTTAACTTCATTATATTTACTACTACCGTGATTTCTTTCCCACCCTCAAAACCAACCATATAGCCTGCAGAGGGGGACACTAGATTCTAACAAATGTTAGCAATTAAAAGGTTAATATCTTACAAACTAATCCCTTAATCGAAAACTTGTTTTGACAAACCTATAATATTTTTTAA
Organism: Apodemia mormo; assembly: GCA_036924255.1. Lineage (NCBI taxonomy): Eukaryota > Metazoa > Arthropoda > Insecta > Lepidoptera > Riodinidae > Apodemia > Apodemia mormo. Next base: position 20,513,418 of record JAUPFN010000026.1, read on the forward strand.
AAACCTATCCAACGACACTCCACACTATGAGGTACGTAAGAAAAAAATAACATCCCTACTTTCCATGTAAGGTAGCTACCCTGAAAAAAACTATTTTTCAAAATTTTATATTACCAATTTGTTGACGTGACTAATATGTATATTTCTGCCTTAGTTTTCTAGTAATAAGGATCTCTGATCTATCGTGCGGACGGACGGACAGACGGACATAACAAACCTACAAGGGTTCCTAGTTTACTTCGGAAACCTAAAACATGTTGATGCGTCCAAATAAAAATTTAATAAAGTATCCCATCAAAAACATTTTCATGTCAAATGTCAAGACGAATACACCGATTTGCACCGTAAAAAAGTTATCAGATCTTTATGTAACGCCAGGCTTCTACCTCTTCATGATCTAACTTCACATGCCGTAACTCTATAATGAACTAACTCTACAGACCTTAATTTTATAAGCTCTAACTTCATAAATTCTACACTCTAGTTAAAATGTATTGCATTTTATTATTGTATTTTATTATTTTATTATACATATAATAAAATAAAATACAATAATTAAATAAATCATTGTATTTTATTTTATTATATGTATTTTTAATAATGTATTGCTAACAGAAATAGTTGATTTTAGTTTTTAAAAATGTGTTGCAAACATAAATACGGACATGTTTTTGAATTAATTATTATTATTATTCCTTTATTTACATTTTTTTCTTATTTTATATATGTTTATGATTATCTATACATATAAAAATCAATTGCTGTTCGTTAGTCTCGCTAAAACTTGAGAACGGCCTAATCGATTTGGCTATTTTTGGTTTTAAATTAATTGTTGAAGTCCAGGGAAGGTTTTAAAGGTGAGAAAATATAGAAAAAAAATAATAGTAATTAAAAAGGCAGAACAACGTTTGCCGGGTCAGCTAGTAAAATTTAAAAAATACTATATCATAAAAATAAATATATAATAGATATCCCGCCAACGGGAGCCTTGCAGCTAAGCCGTCGATGGTCAGGCGACAGAGAAACCTCCTCACAATACGTGCCGTTCCTAACACTGCCGCCTTCTGTATCCGGCCCTTGATCCAGAATTGTAGGGAGAGCCTCCGTAGAGACTCTTCGCTACAAGACCGTTTACAGAAACGACTATCGTGACAATTATTGTTGAGTTCACTTGTGACTTGGCTTTTTTATATCATAAGATAGCAAACAAGCAGATGGGTCTCCTGATGGAAAGAGTCAACCATCGCCTATAGACATCAAAGGTATTAATGGTGCGTTACTATCTTGTGGCGAGGTCTAATGCCACATGCACCTTACCCTCCAAACCGGAACACGACACTAACAAGCACTGACGCTATTGCGGCAAGAATAGATAAGGCGGTGGTACCAGACCCTGGCGAGACAATGCAGAACTCTACCACATAGGAGCCACGATGGTAGTGACTCGTATAGCCAATCGGTCGCCTTTTACGACCTACCTGGCAGAACGGCAGTTAGCCTATTCTTCAAACGAGCCCGGGACCAAGGGAAAAACTGGCTGTTCTTTTTGCTCTAGGCATTATAATTAGTATGGAGAAGGTGGAGAATTTATCAATTTTTCAGCGTTGCAACGAAACCTATTAACAAAATGGATCACGACTTCCACTAAGCGTAGGTTCTCTGGTAGTAGTGACATAATATTTGTAATTTTAAGCCGGAAATTGTTTTTCTGAATCTAATAATTATGACGAAATTTTGCATTCAGATAGTCTTATACTATTAAAAATAATCTTGGTGAGTGTCATCTCCGCAATAATTAATTTTCAGAGAAAAAATACCCCCCGAGCAAAGCTCGGTCGCCTGGCTAGTCATTATTTAATGTATCAAGTTTATTTTTAGGGTCTTGACAGAGGACGGACTAGGAAAGGTTTTCTTTTTTCTTTGAGGTACGAAGCCCAATGATAGAGTATTTGCATTTACTAGGACGTCATAAGAAGGAAAGGTTCATGGACCTAGAGAAAGTGGTCGTGAGGTTGGATTGATCTCGCAGTGAAAGTTGCAATTGCATGTAGCGTTGAGAAAATGGCTGTCGCTTATTCATTCATTAGATCGTAGAGTTCTGAAACGCCTCGACCGGATTTATATATATCACCGCCTCTCCCATTGCTACCGCGATAGCGTGTATGCTTGTCGCTATTGTGTTATGGCTTGTAGTGTGTGTACTTTTAATTTTGTTGTAATCTAGTCTGTATACTTATTAGGCATGGATCATTTAACAGTTAACATATTAAATTTCGTACTAAATTTTTTTAACAATTAACAACTGTTATTTATATTAGCAATACTGTTAAAAATTACCAATAACTTTATATAGGATAATAATGTTATTAAAAATATTTAAGCTACCTTGATTTATGATAATAATAACTGTTAAAAATTGTAAAACTACTCCGAGGACCTTTTTTTGCTCGGTAACTCGACGGCTTTGCGTTTTTGCTGCTTCTAATATACTTATTATAATATACAGGCTACTGATATAATATAATATAAATAAATAACTGTTAAATATTAATTAATTTTAACAACATACCAGTTAATCTAATTTAACAATAATTTCCATGCCTAATACTTATGCATATGGTCTTAAAATCCGGAATATAAACAATTTGGTATTTATATGCGCTGGTTATCTCTTTTTATCTAGATAATCATCTATCCTATGAATAAACTTCACGGAACTTCCCGGAACGACTAAAAAAATCTATTGTAAGACCATTGTTTAAAAAAGGAGATAAGTTTGATTTGAATAATTATAGGCCTATTACTTTAATTCCAATTTTCTCAAAAATTTTTGAAAAAGCTATGTATGAAAGACTTTATAATTATTTACTGGAATTTAAATTACTAAAAAATAATCAATATGGATTTAGGAAAGGTAGATCTACAACCTTAGCATGTTTTGAGTTAGTAAAAAGTATTACGGAATGCCTGAATACAAAAATGTATCCACTTTGTGTATTTTTAGATATGAGTAAGGCATTTGATTTTGTTTCACATAGAATTCTGTTGACAAAGCTTGAAAAGTATGGCATCAGAGGAAAATCATTAGAGTGGATACAAAGTTATTTAGATAAAAGGAAACAATGTGTTGAAATTTCAAAAGTATGTGGCAATCATCAAAAAATATTTACTTCAAGTTATTGCTGTAGTGACTGTGGAATACCACAGGGAAGTGTTTTAGGGCCCTTGCTTTTTCTAATTTATATTAATGATCTCCCAGAAACTATCGAACATGAATCATTTTTATTTGCAGATGACACAACCCTCCTTATTAAATGTAAAAACAAAAATCTTTTAGTAAAGGAAACATCTGAAACCTTACTTAAAGTTTCAGAATGGTTTAAAAGCAACAATCTAAAAATTAACCTGAGTAAAACAAAAATAGTTGAATTTCAAACATATTACAGTAATAATATCAAAAGTTCAAACATATTTTTTAACAATACCAATATAGAAAATACAGATAATACTAAATTTCTAGGAATAATAATTGACAAACATTGTAACTGGAAAGCACACATTGATTCCCTTTGCAATAAAATTGATAGATTTGTGTATGTTTTAAGAAGAATAAGAGAAATAGCAAACTTAAACGCTACCTTGTTAGCATATCATGGATATGTCTCATCTGTATTGCAATACGGAATCCCTATTTGGGGAAACTCAGTAGATTTAATAAAAATATTTAGAATACAAAAGAAATGTATACGTGCAATATGTAATGTGAATCAACTTTATTCTTGTAAACCACTTTTTAAAAAACTTAAAATACTACCATTACCTTGTCTTTATATCCTGGCGGTATGCGTATTTGTAAAAAAACATCAACACTTGTTTAAAACAAATGCTGAAGTATTAGGTAATACATATTTTAGGAATAGTGAAAAACTACATGTGCCCAGCCAAAGGCTCCACATTTTTAAAAGAAATGCCAATTGTATGGCAATTAATATATACAATCATATTCCTGATAGTCTTAAATCCTTACCTCTTAATAAATTCAGCAAACAACTATTTGATTTACTACTAGACAAATCTTATTATAATGTAAATGAATTTCTTGCTGATAAAATTAAATATTAATCTAATAATACAACAACAACATATCTTCACGCCAGATCCCTTACGGGGTAGGCAGAGAGAACCGAGTGCCATACATCACGATCCTTGCAGGCTTGTCTCGCTTCTTCCACATTCATCACTCTCTTCATACACACACGCCGGTTGCGAAGACTCTTGACACCACCTTCGGACAGTACTCGATCAATCTGATCGTGGTATGTCAGTTTTGGTCTTCCTCGGTACCTACATCCTTCCACATTCGCGTTGTATATCTGTTTTGTTAACCTTTCATCTACCATTCTTTCTACATGTCCGAACCAACGGAGCATGCCCTTTCTCATCTTTACACCGACACTTTCTTTCAAACCTAACCTTTCTCTCACTTCGACATTACGAACCCGGTCCGCGAGTGTCACACCAAATATTTTTCTTAGCGACCTCATCTCGACCGCGTTGATTCTACTTTCATGCCCTTTCTGACATACCCAACTCTCACTTCCATACAATAGCGTTGGGATAAGCACATGATTATGCAGGGCTAGACGGGCACCCTGACATAAAATTGTGCTATTAAGTAATCTCCCTAACGCTCAATTCACTCTGTTCCCTGCACACACTCTTCTTTCAACATCAGCGGTGTACCTTCCATCCCTGCTAAAAGCACATCCAAGATATACAAACTCATCCACTTGTTCCAGCACTACATCATCGACCACAACTCTTACATCCGTTCTGGTTGTTTCTCTTTCAAATACCAAAACTTTAGTTTTCTTCGCATTCAAATGTAAGCCCATACTCTTACAATCCTCATTCATAACTGTGACCAGTGTTTGCAGCTCAGATGGAGTTGAGCCTAAAAGTACAGCGTCATCTGCATAAAGCAGGCAGTTCACCACTAGATCACTCATGCGCATTCCCACATTCAATGACCTCAATCTTTGGAGACACTTATCCAGATATAGAATAAACAGACGAGCTGACAACACACAACCCTGCTTGACGCCGATATTGACATCGGACCAGGGCGATATGTTGCCGTCCACCCGCACACATGCTTTGCAATCCCAGTACATGGATTGCAAAGCACGCAGCAGACGCCCATCTATCCCATAACTGGGTAAAATGTCCCAAAGTTTCTTTCGCACAACTCTATCAAACGCTTTCTCCAAATCCACAAAACCGCAGAAAACCTTCTGGCTGACAGCCAGATGCTTCTCTACGATGTTGCGGAGTGAGAAAACTTGATCCATACATCCTCTTCCAGATCTGAAACCCCCTTGTGTCTTCCACAACATTCCCTCGGACTTCCCTTGCATTCTCCTTTCAATGATCTTACCATACACCTTCGATGCTAAGCTGATCAAACTGATGGCCCTATAGCTATTGCAGTCTATACGTGAGCCCTTGCCTTTATACAAGGGCACGATGACCGCGCGCCGCCAGTCTTCGGGTACTCTACCGGTCCTCCAACATGTATTGCAGAGGACCCAAAAAGAGTCCCAGACGGCAGGACCACCGTATTTGATCATCTCAGCAGTCACCTTATCTATTCCCGCAGCTTTTCCGTTTTTCATACTTCTTATCGCCCATACGATATCTTGCATAGTAATGTCCTGGCACGCCTCCACCGTCTCTGAGTCACTTACTGAGTCAGAGACGGAGGCAGCGTCCTGAACAGCATCATACATATCTCCAAAATATTCACTCCATCGTTTTAACACGCTTTCTGTGCTTGTAAGAATGTCACCATCCTTAGATTTAATCCTATTCATTCTGGAGGCTGCCGAACAACTCCTAGACTTCTTCACTTCCCTCCAAAAAAGTTTGGTGTTTGCCTCGAAGTTGCTCGCCAGTCTCTCTTCCGCTTTCAAACATTCTCTTTCACGCTTTTCTTTCACTAAGGTTTTGGTGGCATTCTTACAACAACGATACAATTCTTTCTTCTTGTCTTTCATACCATCATTCGCTTGCAAACATGATACATAGTCTAGCCATGCTTTCTTCTTTCTCTCAATCGCAGCTTTCACTTCATCATCCCACCATGCATCACCTTCCATTGACTTGCACAGTTTTGCACTACCACATACTTCTTTCGCGGCTACTATCATACTATCTTTCAAAACTTTCCAACATTCGTCTACATCCAAGTCCGGTAGGTTCACTTTCGCCAACCTATCTCAAACCTAAATCTCATACATACTCCTTATACTCGGGTCTTGCAATTTTTCGCTCTTTATCCTTTCAAGCTCTCCAAATGGAACACGTTGTCGCCAATGTCTCCACTTCTTAAACAGACCCCTATATCGGCTTATTACCAAATAGTGGTCCGTTTCCAGATTGGGACCTCTGTAGGCGCGCGTATCCATTAAACAACTGCGGAGTCTACTATCAATCAAAATCAGATCTAACACACTCTTTTGGTCATTCCTTCTCCATGTATACAAATGTATGTCCTTATGAGGGAATATTGTGTTAGCCACAAGAAGATTCCTTTCCATGCATAAATCCACAATGTGCTTACCGGCGTCGTTCACTCTACTGTCACCATACGGACCAAGAACGGCATCGAAACCAGGCCGCTTAGTCCCGACCCATCCATTCAAATCACCACACAAAATGACTCTTTCATTGTCATCAACCATATCCAGAACATCCCTTACAGAATCCCAAAACTTTTCCAGGTCACTGGGCGACGAAGAGCTTACCGGTGCATATAATGCGACCAAAAAGACTCTCGTGATTCCCAGTTTGATCCGGACCCAGAGAAGTCTCGAGCCAGCATGATCGCTCTGGGGCACACCAGACCACAGAGCCATCATGCCACCGGGGAGATCAGTGGTTTCACTACCTTTACGTTTAGTCTCTGTTACACACAAAACATCTAGGCATCTCTCATTCATTACATCTATCAATTCATGCATCTTATCTTCCAACCCACCTCTTACATTCCACGTGCCTATTTGGCACTCTGCTCCCCTCGACTCGCCTATTCGGGCCTGGCGTGATGGGTGGCGGCCCCCATCGCCGCATCCGCCGCTTTTCGTACCGACGGGGGCGGATCGGTACGCGTCGCCTCCAGGGGACGCCCTAATCCGCATTGCGGTACTTATTCGGGCCAGAATTGCAGTCCAGTGGACTGGCAGGGGTCGCGACGCTTCTGGCCAATGACCCCCTAATATGAATCTAATAATAAATCTTTTATTGTATATAATTATAAAAAAACGTTGTAATTAATAAATTTAAACTAACATGAATTAGAAATTACTCTTTTTAAATTACAAGTATGTAATTTATAAAATTGCATATTAAAAAATTTAGTTTATAAGGTAGAACATGTTGATAAATATACATTAAATTGTACAACTTAACTAAATTGATACAAATTATCTATTATCTTTCTTCTGTGTTTAGACTTTGTAAAATGTCAATATTTTAATTAAACAAAAAATTAATTTTGTAATTCATAGAAATAAGTTGTGATGTCAATTAATGTGTGTAATTGTATCATGTAACTATAATTTAAAAAAAAAAACAAGCCCGCTGAGTTTCTTCCGCCGGATCTTCTCAGTGTGTGGCCGCGTTCCGATCCGCTAGTAATTGTAAAAATCGACTCACAACATTTTTAGTTCATTGATAAATAATTATAATTTTAAAATATTTGCATACCATATCATGGTAGAATATGTTGGTAACTTAATCAAATTTTAATAACTTGTAACTCCCATATTCTGGCAAATAAATGATTTCTTTCTTTCTTTCTTTCTAAAAGAAAAAAATGTAGTGAAAAAGGTCATTATCTATACATATAATAAAATCGTAGGAAAGTCAAAACTGTACATCGAATATTTTTTTTAAATGATCCTTGGTGCGTAATCTACAATCGATATCAAAGCCAAAAATATAGTTTTTAGAATTTTTATCTGTTTGTCTGTATGTATGTCCGGGGTAAACTCGAAAAGTACTGAATGGATTTACTTCAAATTTTGCATGAATATTACTTATAGGTCGGGTCAACATATAGCCTACATATTATCACGCTATCACCTACGGGGAAGGAGCTGTGCGAAGTAAACGAAGTCCGCGCGGACGAAGTCGTGGGCAACAGCTAGTTAAATATAAAATTGTGTGTATGTTTGGATATTTATGTGATCCTTTTGTGTGTCAAAACAATATACAGTGTTTACCGATAGCCGTGTGGTTATAATCAATCGTTATCAATGACTCAGTTTGACCGTAGAATAAGAACTTAAAATACTGTTTAACAGTCTCTTAAGTTGTAAGTTTGACAACAGACTCTAAACATAAACAAAACAGTACAAGTATAATGTACTATTTTGTTTATATTTAGAGTCTGTTAATATTACATACACAAAAAATATTATTTTGTGTGTATGTAATGATACTTATTATTGATATATATTGATAATGATATTTATTATTTATTTATTTATTATTAATTATATTTATACTTATATAATATGAATTAATGCTCACACTATTTTTTATATAATATAATTTTATTTATATAATATTTTAATTGCAAATGTTATAAGTAATCACTTTATATTGATATCTGCTTACACAGGTGGATACTTTATATTATTTCAGACTGAAGATACGGCGGCGCACAAATATATTATTAATGAATTTATGTTTAGTATAATCAAATTAATTAATAAGTACTATTTTAGTAATAAAGTATAATTAATAACTTTGATTTTATAAATTTTTATTGTAATTAATATTTTGTAACATAAAAACTAACTTGATTTAATTATTATCTGTACACCAAAACGGCAGATTATGGCGTTCTTATTACGTATACCTATTTATGTAACCGCTCAACCTACTACCACAGAAATAAAAAAAATAAGTTCGAAAATATAACGCAAATACGTTTAATTGCCACAATCAAATTAGAGTCATATTAAAAAAAACTTATAATTATGTACGCAATAGCTCCACACGAATTCACCTCGCACATGTTCAGTTTTCAAGCTGCATTACTGCTTTAGAGCATTATGAATATATTTCTATCTCATATCGACGATGAATCCAAATGAAATATAAAATGTCGGTCAAGTGTACGCTATACTTCGCATAACTAATTTTCTATGAGATTCAATATTACATTCCCTTATTAGTTCGTTATTCTTTATTAATTAAAATAAAGCTATTGCATAGCATTTTTTATCAACTTATGCAATTACAATTATATATTTATTTTGTTTATGCAGTATTTTTTTTCTTTGTTTATTCATATTTAAAACACTTTGTACACAAATTATACGAGTACAGATATTCACTGTTGTACGTAGACGATAAATACCTATACACCTATATACTTTCTCATAAACAGCTGATTACGGTAGTTTTCCAATACCACCAATGCCACCTAAAGGCGGGTTGCTGAACTGAAGAGACAAGCGTGATATTTCAAAAGTCATTAAAAGTTCTGGTATTTATCGATAGATGGAAAAACTAAAAAGTATCACCGCTGTGCCGGTCGGAGTGGGGGGTGTTAGGTTTTTTTCGTTACGGAATTTCTGGATTCGGTCTTCACGCCCGCGATAGAAGCTATGCAATAGCTTAAAATAATTATTTACGTTATAAATACCATAGACTAAATAATAACATCTCTTTTCGGTTTTACAACAGACTTTAGTCGTAAATAAAATAGTGTAATTAAAATAAACTTCTTTATTTGCCTGAAATAGGGTGCAAGGACTATTATAAATATGGTGCGTTGCTATTAGTGTGGTGAGACGCAATGCCACATGCATAAGTCTACCGGCTACCTTACCCTCCAAGCCAAAACACGGCAGTGGCAAGTATTGACGCTTTTGCTCCAGGAATAGCTAAGCCGGTGGTATCTACCAGATACCCGAGCGAGACGTTTCGGATTTCTACCAACTAATAGTCATGATGGTAGTAACAAGTGTAGCCAACTAGTTGCCTTTTACGACCTGCCTGGCAGAACCGCAGTTTGTCTATTCTTTGAAGGAGCCCGAACCAACACGGCGAGGATTATATCTATATTAATCTATATTATCTATATTATCTATATTAATATTGTAAATGCGAAAGTTTGGATGTATGGATGGATGTATGGATGGATGTTTGTTACTCAATCACGCAAAAACTACTGAACGGATTTGAATGAAATTTGGCACACAGGTAGATGATGATCTGGAATAGCACATAGGCTACATTTTATCCCGGAAAAATAAGGTGATCCCGTGGGATTCACCAAAAACTTTTATAATGCAGCGGGCTGCACGCTGCAGCTAGTAAATAATATGTTAAATTTGCAGTAAATACATTTAAATTGTTATATATTACATTAATAATTGAAGGAAAAATTTTGGGCTCCTTTTTTTAAACAACTGCGCAATAGATTGAGTATGAAATTGGGCATAGTTAAATATTACATTACGGAGAATTGTAGAAACTTAATATTTTTAAATAAAATAAATGCATCGTTAAATTTAAAATTACATAAAATTAATGAAAATAAACATTACACACCTTACATTCATGTGACACACATGGTAACCTTGGATGAAGGAAACTACTGCTAGATATGAAATAACCAATGGAAAACCGTGTCATTTCGTCCCTAACAATGGCGGACTAAAAGAACAGCTATTTACTGTCTACATAACAATTAATAAATTATATTGCAATGGAGCATGTTATTTTAATAATTAGTTTTTATTTTAAATTTAAGGTACACACTAGAATTATAAAAAAATACAAATAAACGCTAAAATCAATTTAATTTTTGTAATCAAAGAATTATTTGACATTAAATTGTAACTTACCTACATTGATAGCGCATTTTAGTAATGGCGTTTTGGCCGCAAGCTGTTTAAGGTGACGTTAATTTTCTTAAATGATTTGAAATTAGAACACTGACAAAATTGTTTTAGCTTTGTCTATTATGAAAATTCTAACTTGTTAGACAGAGATAAAGCCATTTTTATTTGTTCACCGTTGGAATGCATGCAATTTTATAATTTTGATTGTTTATGGAAATTAATGCCAAGTCCTTCTCTTTCTCTTGTCACATGTGGTAAAATACACACATGTACACTATTTTCTTTACGTTTAAAGTTAGTTGTCAAATTTAAAAGAGATTTTATGATTTAATCTATGGTCGGATTTCGCAAAAGGCGATCGCTAGTACTAATTAATATGACTCATAATATGTATATAAAATTATGGTTGTAAAAAGTTATCTCTCGTCCGACATTAAAATTTGTTATAAAGAAGTCATTATGTAGTTTGTAATATGCATTAAAAAGATCAACTACTTAACTTTACTTGTTGGTAATTTCAAGTAATTTATAGTTCCACCATCACCATCTCGATGTCTGGAAATTCACAACCGTGCGGTTCTCCTGGCAGTTTTTGCCTCGCACTACACATTTTATGGAATCAATTACCGGCAGGGATTTTTTCGAACAGATACGACTTGGGGACCTTCCAGAAGAGAGTTTACTTATTTTTAAAAGGTTGGCAACGCAACTGCAAGACCGCTGGTATTGCGAATGTCCATGGGCGGTAGTGATTACTTAACGTCAGGTGCACATCCTGCTAGTTTGCCCTCTCTTCCGTAAAAAAATGTCATCTCCACGATCGACGACAACGATCTATGAACGCTTTTTAAAAGTTTACATAGACGAATAAAGGTATTTGTTTTTTTTTTTTTTATACAACCACAACAAACAACTTAGAACTCAAAATTGTATGCACGTAGCTCGCAGATTATTTGGAGTCGAATGATGTTTTGCCTCCACTTCAATTAGGTTTTAGAAAAGGCCGATCTACATCTACGGCCGTTTACGTCGTTGATAAATATATTGTATGCGCAAGATAAAGATGAGGGTACTATTTTGGTTTTGCTGGATTTTTCACGAGCCTTTCACAGTATAAATATAATTACCATTTTTTTTAACTTTGGATTGTTGTTATTGGTAAAAAATATAATTTTTAAATATGTGCGTTTATTCCTCACGATTAGTCATTTAGTATTCGGCCGAATAGTTCCCAATATTCGACCGAATACTGAATACTAAAGAATGTGTAAAATACCAAACAGTAACCGAATATTTGTGTCATCTCTAATATTTATGGTATATATTATGTCAACGTAAAATTATAAAAACCGAAAGTTTTTAATAAACCTAGAAAGTTTATAATTAGGTTCGGTTACGTCAGCAGTGTAATTATAATATTATTACGGTAGATTATAATCTAACAGTATTTAGAATTTTACGGAGACATCTTTAAATGATGGTCTTATCATCCCATCACGAGATATTTGCTTTTCTATTATATAAGAAACTAGCTGTTGCCAGCGACTTCGTCCGCGCGGACTTCATGTGGTCTTAGATAATATGTAGCCTATATGTTGACCCGACCGGTTAGTAATATACATGCAAAATTTGAAGTAAATCCACGCAGTACTTTTTGAGTTTACCCCGGATATACATACAGAAAAACAGACAAAAATTCTAAAAACTATATTTTTGGCTTCGATATCGATTATAGATCACGCCCCAAGTATTCTTTTAAAAAATATTCAATGTACAGTTTTGACTTACCTACGATTTTATTATATGTATCATTGATATATAAAAACACTATCAACGATATGTATAGATAATACGCGATCACGCAACGATGTAAAAAGAATTATGGTAGTGAAGGCGCTGAGTTGTCACTAAATCTACGATTTCAAAAGACAGATAGAAATTAGCATCAATATAGTAAATTAAACATACAACACGTAATATTACCCTAAGCTGATTTTAACTTTTACTGTTATTTCTGCGTTGTAGAGTTCCGCAATGTTTTTTCTGTTGTAATGCGTTATTGCGTTATGTGGTATTGTATACCCACCATAAGAATAACAACGCAGCATTAACATCTTTGATATTTACAGATGGCTATATCTTTCCATAAGAGATCTATTTGCTTGTTTGCTATCCAGTGTGCGTATAATGCTATTAGTGTGTGCGCATAATCTCTACACTCGATAAAACCTTGAGTAAAACTTTGAAAGAACTTTATTCACAAGAAAACAAAGTTCGTTATTATTGTATCAGAGTGCTAAGTGTGAGTTTTTCTTTTCGCATTCGATCGTGAGCGCGTTTGGAGTTTACTAGGAATTTGTATGTGATTTGTACAGCGCCACCTAGTGGTAAACGTGAGAAACCAGTTTACCACTAGGTGGCGCTTACACTAAGCACCTGTATTAAACACTCGTACTCACACTAATAAGCGTAGTGAACTGAACAGACGTTGATTACTAATCACTCGCACTAATCAACGGCAGTCTACACGTGTTTTTGCTTAATACCCACTAAGCACCTGCATAAAACTCTCGCACTCGCACTAAACAAAATGTAAACGGGGCCTAACGTAAAAAAATATATACGCGTGGAATCGAGCACCTGCTCCGTTTTTTGTCGGTTAAAAAGTGTTTAACTCTTTTGAAATATTCAAAAAACTTTTCATGTGAGTATATTAAGTACCATCATTCGAAATAGAAAGGACGCTAATGGTAAATGTAGATTATAGAAGTGCTTTCTTTGTGAAAGCATAGTTTCCAATGAGAGTATGAAGGCGTAATTGGTTAGTAGGTACTTGCGTCTTATTAATTTCGTGTAAAAAAAATACAATATACCTAAAGGACCCCCTTCACAATGGCCCATGATGATCGATTACTAAATGGTAGCTAAATAATCGATAGGTTGAAAAATTTCGCAGCAGTGTCAAAAACATTTTTTTCAACATTTTCTACATTAATAATAATAATAATAATAATTTCTTTATTTGCATAAAATTGATAAATCGATACCGATCGAAACATTCATAAATCCCAAACAAATTGACTGATTTTGATAAAATAGTCTGAAAAGGTTCCTAGGACCTCAAAACGTGGACATCTGGTGAAAACTCGATTTTAAAAAATCGGGGCAAAATCAACAACTTCCTTATCTACATACGTAGCGAGAAGTTAAAAAGTAAAAATACATTTTCATTTAATACATGTAACCTACGCTACGTACAGACGCAACAAACATACCGGTATAAGCAATAGATATACATAAACATAGTAAAACCATACTGGTTTTTACGGTATTTATATTATAATATTAATAACAAAACCGCTTAAAAATTTTAAAACTACAAAGATTTACATTTTACTTTCATATAAATTTATTTAGAAAGTCTTCATTTATAACTACAATTAATTTAATCTTTTTGTGTTGTTTACATCATTTTTAAGTCATAGGTATTATTTGTATTTCTTATTGTAACTATAAAGTCAAATATTTCAATGAAGCTAAAAAAAATATAATAGAATCTTGTATCTTGCCTACCCTCACATATGCATCCCAAACATGGATTTTCAATAAAACAACTAGAAACAAAATATTAACAACCCAAAGAGCAATGGAACGGAGTATCCTGAATCTAAAATTAAAACACAGAAAAAGAAACATAGACATAAGAAAAAAAACAAAGTTGATTGATACTCTACAGCATTGCAAAAAACTAAAATCGAAGTGGGCTGGCCATATTGCACGTATGAAGGAGGACAAATGGGCCAAAAAGATAACTTTATGGAAAAGACCTACCGGCAAGAGAATCACAGGCAAACCGGCAGAGAGATGGCTCGATGAAATTTTAAAAACAGCAGGGAAAAATTGGACTGATAAAGTAAGTGACAGGACTATGTGGAGAAAACTGGAGGAGGCCATTACTCTATAGAGAGGTCTTTAATAAACAAGTAAAGAAAAATAATATATACACATAAAATATTTAAAAATTAATATATACAAAAAAAAACTAGTTTAGTATTTGTACGAGTTATTTAAAAGAATTTAATTTTATCAATACATAAGTAACAGTCTATAATAATAATAATATTTTTTTTGTATATTATTTAATAGTCAATTTTTGGAAAGTCGTTTGAAAACGAATATTTTCAAGATAATGCATGTACAAATACTACACACCTATATAGCACCTATATATATATATATATATATATATATATATATATATATATATATATATATATATATATATGTATATATATGTATATATATGTATATATATATATGTATATATATGTATATATATGTATATATATATATATATATATATATATATATATGTATATATATATATATATATATATATATATATATATATATATATATATATATATATATATATATATATATATATATATATATATATATATATATATAATAGCTACAAAGTAATAACTTACCTATATATCAGAATTATACCACCGCAAAATGTGCAACACCTGAATGTTTACACTTTTACATATTTATAACAAAACCACTTCAAAAATTTTTGAAATTACATAGATTTAACATTTTTACTTTCACATAAATTTATTTATTAAGTCTTCATTTGTAAATTTTATTTTTTGAATAATTTTGTATAGATTACACAGTTTTTTTATTAAGTCATATTTTTTGTGTATCGTTTATTGTTAATTTTTTCGCAATAAGTATGCGCACGCGCAGTATGGGGAAAGTACAACCGCCGATTTCTCCCTCAGCGGCAAAACGACTGTCAATTGCTCATCGTAACCGATTACGACATCTTGGTAATGATTACGTTTTAGAGATCCGTATATTTCATTACTTTCGTTGCATAAATAAACACACAAAAGATAGTCACTTATTTTTTGTATTATTTATGTTCATAAATATGTAATGTTTATCGGAAATCAGAAATCAGAAGTAATTCAATAAAACTTTTTACAAGTTATTTTGACGCGTCAACATTTTTTTAAACTACTACCGGATCGGAAACGCGGCCACACACTGAGAAGATCCGGCGGAAGAAACTCAGTATTACAGTATGCACGGTTGTGGGTTTTCAGACATCGAGATGGTGATGGTGGAACTTTAAATTTTAACGCGATGTCCAATTATAGAATTTAGCAGCAGGAACTAATCCAAACAACTCGTCGGAAGACTCTCTGTAATAAATACGATAAAAGATGCAGAGCGAACCTACATCACTGCGTAATGCCAAAGAGTCAAACCGTTTCTAAATAGCCTGATCGTTAACGATTCGAACCGCTCTACGTTGAATGCGATTAAGTGGAAGAAGCTAGTACTGGGAAGCTTCAGCCCAGAGATGAGAGCAGTACTCCATGTAAGGCCGAATTTCCGCCTTATAAAGTTGGAGACGATGGGCCGGCAAGAAGTACTTTTTCGCTCTGCTGAGCACACCAAGCTTTTTGGAGGCTAGTTTCGCCTTACCTTCCAGATGAACGCGAAACTGAACGATATTCGATATGTCGACTCCCAGGATTCCGACACTGGCTGAGGCTATCAGGAGTGTATTGTATTTTGATAAAAATTGATATACTGTGAAAACGATTGACCACTGACCAAAGTTTCCACTACCATCATGGCTACACAGAGTCTTGCAATATCTCGCTCGGGGCTGTTATCACCAGCTTACCTATTCCTGCCGCAATAGCGTCAGTGCTTGGCGCTGTCGAGTTCCGATTTGGAGGGTAAGGAAGCCGGCAAACTTATGCATGTAGCATTAGACATCGCCACAAGATTACCATTAATATCTTTGGAGTCTATAGACGATGGTACTCTCTTTTCATCAGGAGACCCATCTGCTTGTTTGCTATATCTTATGATATTTAAAAAGAAAAAGAGTTAACGGTTGAACCTGCAGGCTATTCCTAAAACTTCCCGCTAAATAAAGGTATTTTAAAGTCAAAGAAATAAAAAAATGATGTGGTGTCGCGGGACACCAGGTAGGAACGAACTTCCTTCGGCTAAACGGCACTACTCGCTTGTGTACGCGACTGTCGCGCCTGCGCACGTCTCATTTAACGCTTTTATTCCACGCATTTTTCTTACGGTTTTACTATCACATTTTTTTCAGTTCGTTCGCGCAGCAAAATCCCTATCCCCTCCAAGCCTGCCGTAAGGAACTTCGTTCCAAAAAATATAAGCATAAATTTTTTCAATCAAGACATCTATTTTGTTAAAATGGCAGTATATTAATTTTTGAAAAGCTATATATTTTGGAAACAATGATCGATTGTGATACTTTCTAATGGCATACAACATTGTTTTAGCTACATAAACGATAAGTTAAAAAATTTCGAAGCAATGTTAAAATACATTTTTTTCAAAAATTTTTATGATCGATAAATCCCAAAAAAATGGGCCGATTTTGATCCAATTAACGGTACTTGACGCTGTTTTTCTAAGGAGAAAGCTGGAAAGAGTTTTAAATTAGCCTGAAAGTTATTTCAAAAATATTAAGTTAGTTTGCTAAAAAAAACGTAACTATAATATTTGAAATGCTGTATTTTTTGAAAATTAGATTCAATTTTAATTTTAGAAAAGGCATTCGACGAAGTTTTATGAGTACTAAAATATCGTAAAATACCAAAAAATTGTTGATGAAAAAATTTCGAAGTTATGTCGAAAAAACACTTGTTTCAAAATTTTTCGTCAACGTTTTCTCCCAAACGGATAAACCGATTTTGATTCAATTTATGCATTAGACGTAGTCTTTTGAGGAATGGAGCTGATTAGTTTTTGTACTCTGGAAGTTGTGTAAAAAAAATACTGTTTAGCCAACAATTTTTTTCAGGTTTTTTCAATATTTCTCAAAACTCCTGGGCCGATTTAGTTCCAATTTTTAGGAAGTCTAAGTTGAGCAAAATCTAATCGAATGTCATTTGGATCCGCGTTCAACCGCGTTTCGATCGGTCCAGCCGTTTAAAAGTTATGAGATGTTTACATAAACACATACTCACACCCATACACACACACACACACCCACACACACACATACACATACATGCATATAGACATACTGACGTCATCGTGAAAATAGTCGGAAAAGATTCCTAGGACCTCAAAACGTGGAGATCTGGTGAAAACTCGATTTTCAAAAATCGGGGCAAAATCGAAGCGGTAACTTAGATACTGTACGTATACGTAGCGGTTAGTTAAAAAAAAAGATGTTCACCAAATTAAAATGAGACCACACGAGGATTGTACCCTGTCAAACAAAAAAAATATTTTCAAAATCGGTTCATATATGACCGAGTTCTGAGCTAATGAATTGTAAAGAAAATAAATTTATTTATTTGTAACATTCCACGGCCTATCGCGTGCGACCTTTGCTATGGCGTAGAAAAAAATTGGTAAAGTGCGTGGGCCACGCGCAATGTAGGATCCGAATTTGCCCATCACAATAACGCGGACTAAGAAGAGGGCTTTTACAGTTTCATACTATGAACA
Organism: Apodemia mormo; assembly: GCA_036924255.1. Classification (NCBI taxonomy): domain Eukaryota; kingdom Metazoa; phylum Arthropoda; class Insecta; order Lepidoptera; family Riodinidae; genus Apodemia; species Apodemia mormo. The sequence goes on from JAUPFN010000026.1 coordinate 20,531,867, forward strand.
TTTAAGCTATTCAACGTCAATGACAAATATATATCCGCACCACAGGTTTACCGCCTATTAAAACTTTTCTAAGTACATTTTATAAGTTGGTCGACTGTGACTCCAAAACTTGTAAAGCTTTCTAAGCCGTTATAGTTTTCCTTTCAATTTCATTATATTTACTACTACCATGATTTTTTTCCCACCCACAAAACTAACCTTTTAGCCTGCAGAGGGGGGGGACACTTGACTCTAACAAAAATTAGCACTTAAGGCGATTACAGCTGCGAACGACCTTGAGTTTCTAACAGGAGCAGCGCAAATATTATTTAGCGAGCTGGCATGGCCCAAAGTCAAAGAGTATTTACAGTGGATGCAGATACCTACGTTTTAACATTTTTGTTCACCTATATGAACTTTTATGTTGTTGTCAAACTCAAAACCGATAACCAGTAATCGCTTATTTATCGATTACATATACATTCATTTTAGAAAAACGATAAATATCTCAAGAAAAAAAATATACCGAAAATCGACAAAAAATTATATAACAATTTACGCAATATAACAGTTACGTATCCTATTTCTTTGAAAGTGTTGTAATATACAATACATCCCGTGTAGCACTTTATTTTAATACATTCAATCAACAATTAAACCTTTCAAAATTGATTTTGTAAAATGTTCTCTCTTGAATAATATTTTAAAACTAACTAGCTTCATAGTTTTTGTTTCAAAATCTCGTAATAAAAAAGAATATATATAAATTGATTTAATGTTTATAGAGGAAACTACTAAATAAGTTGGTTTATTTAGACTATTTGTATGTATAATATATTTTTTTTTTCAGTTGCGAAGTCCTTACTATCTTCAAATAGTACCAGTTTTTCTTTTTTTTTCTTTAGAGTTTTGCTTTTTATTCTCTTGCTTGAATTATCTTCGTTGTTTATATGTTTTATTTTTTTTATTTTTGTACATTTATACAAAATATTGACAAAATACTTATCTATCTATAGCTAATAAAAAATTCAAGCGTAAACGTAGGTAAGTATATGAATAGTCTCAAAATATTATTCAGCGTCTACTCGCAAACAAAACTATTTATAAAGTACTAGCTTTCAGCCCCTTTAATACCCTCTTTTACCTCTTTAAGAGATAAAACTCACAGCATCCTTACATGCACGTTTATTTAATTGAATTAAAGAACATGACTAATAAATTTGAAGAGATTTTGATTAAACATATTTTATTTTTTTTTACAAACTTTACCACTTTTTTCATCGTTTGAAGAGATGACATTTAAAAACCTTAAACTCGTATTCATTTAATTGTATTAAAAATCATAAATACTAAGTTTTAAATAATTTCTACAATATTTTACAATAAACAACCTATTTTTTATACAAACATCAATGCTTTTTTTACCCTTTAAGGAATGAAATTTAAAAAATCCCCAAATATATGATTTTTAAATTGTGTTGAAGAACGTAAGTGCCGAATTTCAAGTTATTTCGACCATAAACGTTTGATTTTTCACATATTTTTACCCCTTTAATGGTCGAAACTTCTAACATTACATGCATGTTTCTTCAATTTCGATTGAAGAGCATAAGTACTAAAAAATCCGAAAATTCGTACATCTTAATTGTATTAAAAATCATAAATTTATGATGTATTATATAAAAATTTATACTAAATTAAATTAATTTAGATTTTATAGTAATAACTAAACAATTCATTTTTGATACAAACTTTAAATTGTATCAAAAATAAATAAACAATTCATTTTTTACAAACTTGTATCAAAAATAAATAAACAATTCATTTTTGATACAAACTTTAAAGCCTCTTTTTACCTCTCTATGGGCTAGAATTCAAAAAAATATTATATTTAATTTTTTTTCAGTTAAACGATAATTTAATTACGGCATATCATTCATTTCAACTCCAAAATGACACAGTTTCATACAAACTTTCACCCCCTATTTCACCATCTTAGGGGATGAATTTAAAAAAATCCTTTCTTATTCCTTGTCTACATCATAAGAACAACATCTGTAAAAAAACAGCCTTCTCGGTCCAAGCTCATTATGTACTATAAAAAAAACATCCAAGCGTAAACGAAATGTTCAATTTCCAAACGGCACAACCTTATTATTGTGCCAAACGTTCTATCTGTACTATTACTCTTTGACTCGAATATGGAGAGCGGAGCACGCTAACATGCGACACCGCCTCCCCGTATGAACGCTACCGGGAGACTGACTTTCGACGCGAGCGCTGTCCGCGAATTAAATAATAATGTTTTTATTGATTTAATAGCACACTATAATGATTTTGTAAAATTTTGAACTTAAATTTTATAAAGCAATAAATTGTCTGTAATAAAAAGAAAAAATCATCAAAATCGTTACAGTAGTTTGGAAGTTATAGGCAAATTTTTGCGTAAAAATAAGAAAGATATTCGATTTTTTTCCGTCAAAAATAACAATAAAATTTAAAAAAACGAACTTAAAATTTAAACTTAATTATATTATACGCATAATGCATATTTCTTTTTAATTATTGGACCAACCGGTTAGCAGTAGTAGGCTTTCAAAGAGGTGTCTATTTCGTAGTTTGGCATTACCTATCGCCTTAAATGCTTAATATTTTACAAATGAGTCTCTTAATCGAAAACTTGTTTTCTCAAACCAAAAATATTTTTTAAAAACCTGTCCAACGATACCCCACACAATGTTGTAGGTACGTGAGAGAAAATTAACATCCCCACTTGACATGTAGGGGAGCTCCAAGAAATGTTTTTCAAGATTTTATGTTACCACTTTGTTGACGTGACCTATATGAATATTGGTGCCAAATTACAGCTTTCTGGTTATAAGGGTCTCTGAGCAATCGTGCGGACGGACGGGCATAGCGAAACTATAAGGGGTTCTAATTTACTTTACAGCTATCAAGGGATTACTTGTCAGAAAGATGTTTAATTTTCTGAATAACGTGGGTTCTGGTGTATGGTCAGGAAGCTTACTCCATAATTAACCGCTAATATTGTAAAAGAGTTTTTATTATAACTTAATATAATCTTATAATCATTTTTAATCTGTATTCATTTACTGTATTAGCAGTCTGTGATTATAGGTAATTATTGCTGATTATATAACTCTGCATGCCATTGTTTTAAATGATCTCTGAGGTTCAACTATTCAATTGTTCGTACTTAATTGCGCAGAGTGATTTTCTACTAGATGGTAGAATTCTATAATGTCTAGATGCTGTGGAATCTTAGTGCATAGAAAACATACCTATATATTATATAATAGGTACTAGATAAAATTATGAGGGTTAGACTAAGTCAGCACGTAAAAATAGCGATTATTTTCCGTCGCTTTTTCATTTTCTGTCGCTCAGAACTTTAATTTTCTAAAGCAAGAAAGTTAGTGGAAATACTGTCACTTAGGGGTTACAATACCGTGCCATATAAGCAAGCCTGGTATTTTCTTTACTGACCCCAGATAAATCCCGCTATTCCGGTTTTTTCGGTATTTGCGGCATGTGAAGGAGGAAAATAGTAAATTAAATTACTTTCTAAATAAAACAATTTTAGTCGACATGAAATTGCTTAATATTAAGCAGTCTAGTCTAGATGTTCTGGAACTCTTGAGGTCAAAATCGAAATAATTATCAACCATTTTTAAAATTATCTTTTAATAATTTGTCTCACTCAGTTACCTAATAGTACTTAAAAACTTAAAAAGGTACTCACAGAGTACCTTTTTAAGTTTTTAATTAAATTAGCTTTAAACTAGTTTAAATATATTGTATAACTAGTAGGAAGAAAATTTTAAAAATACAATTTATTCCTCTTAAACAAACAAAAAAAAAACACTTAATAATCTCTCATAAAAATATCAAATTGACTTTGATACGCTTAATCAATCTTTAAATTTTTTAACAAAACAATAAAAACTTAAATTCTTAAATTCAGTTACAATATCTGTTAGGTATAGGTAACGAAAAATTTATTGAATTTTCATTCAATTTATGGTTAAACGATGTAATGAGATTGTAAAAATAGCAACGTGCCTATCTAAACTTTTGTGACTCAGTCTTGATCGCAAATGATTACACAAGTAATCCGATGGAGAGGAAGCACTCTTTGACTCTACACTAGTTGGAGGAATACTTATTAAATTCTTATAGGCCATACTGAGAAGTTTTCCTCTAGACTCACCGTTTCGTAAAGAGCCATTTCTGATTAAAGTGTCAACGTTGGTTGGGGTTGCCATTGGTAAATTATCTTGATTTTGCAATTGCTTTCTAACCGCCAATTTCTAATTGTTTCTTCAGCGGCACTGAAGTGCAATCAACATTTCGCTGCTCATGTCTAGAAATAGTAAAAATTATGTGTGGATTCTGATTCCGAATTTTTACCGATCTTGATAACGTTCTCAATATGTTATTTATCTCTATGCAATCTGGCCTTAAAAAGACATTACAATATTCATTTGCTGAATCAAAATGTTTTTGGATTGTGCAGGTAATTTAAAGTCGAGGTAACCAGCAACCTTCGTTATTCCTTAATCCTAAGTTTCAAAGAGGGAATCAGTTCCTGAGCAACTGACTCATGTTGCTTAGCGTCTAATTTTTTGAACATAAACATTCAATTCAAGAATTTTTCGAGTACTCGTCGGTCTCAATGTCACCGTTGTGTACATAATCTCATGCGTGGCTTAGATTGCGCGCAGCTTTGTTTTGTTTTTACTAGTGTTTTATTTCAATAAAAACCGAAAATACCGAATATCCCGGTTATTGAGAAATTAAAACCAATATTTTTAAGGCCTGCATTTGTCCCGGTTTCCCGGTATTTTCGAAACCCGGGATTTTACCGGAACTCGCAAGAGAACTCTTACACAAGGACGACAAGGAAGGTCAATTGGATTTAGCGTAAAAAAACTGAAAAAATCCAAGCCTGTCCAAATGTCTGTATGTACGAATCTGGTACGATCACGACCGTAAAACTTAACATATCGAATTTCTTTTTATTTTATTGGCTTTCTATAGTATATTCGACATTTTTCAACCAATCTATTTTGTAGAGCTAAAATACCATTTTAAAACTCAAACATTACTAACACATGATAGATATGAAGATAATTTTGAAAGATCTATTATCGTTTTAAAAATATATAGCTTTTCCAAAATAAAAACACTCCCATTTCACAAATTTTAGATTTTTGAACTCTTTAAAAAAATCTATGATTTATCTTAATTCTTCTGAGCTTAAAATATCTCAATTTAGCGGATAGTTTCAGAATGGTTGGAAGGTCAAACAGTCTACAGATTTTTTTATGTTGTACCTGATTCTCTTCCCCAAGACGTCATGCCGCAAGCAATTGCTTGATTTGCTTATGGGATAATCCGGCACTAAACAAAGGCACATTGTATTCGCTAGTATTGTTCAAATAAACTATTTTATGATAGCGCGTTAAAAATTATAAACTATATTTTTCTAGCGCGCTATGTTATAACGTGGTTATTATAACGTGTAATTAGAACACTAATTACGCGAGTCGGCCGAAATAGATTGTGACTCATCACGTCATACAGCAAGCGATGGCTGAGCGCTATAACGCTATAAATTATGTTATAACGTCTAGCGTCTGCGGTCTAGCACATTACTTGTTAGATCGCATAGTTCGTAGCTTCGTAGGTTATAATGTTATAAGTTCTACAGCCTGCGTTATGTTATAGCGCCGCATACGAATCCAAATAGCGTACGCTATACGTTGAGTATACATAGCGCGCTATAAGTTAACGCTATGCGTTATATTAACCACCATTAGTATACGCACTCGACGCATGTTTATTTCTTCACGCTTCTTTTTAAACAGACGATTGAAGTTGGGTCGGAAACTTACTTTAAGATTAAAATAGCTTTTTTCAAACTCTATACACAATAACAGTGCACTTTGACCTAGAACATGTAAATTATCAACATTTATCGTGTTTAGAAACCACAACAATGTAAATTGTCTTGACGATGCATTAATTTATTCCATTCTAAGCAAACAATGTTGCTAGTAGGTAGTTTTCATATATTTACAGCAGAGTCAATACAATCATCAGAGTTGAAACATAAATAAGGAATATATATATATATATATATATATATATATATATATATATATATATATATATATATATATATATATATATATATATATATATATATATATATATATATATATATATATATATATATAGTAGGCCTGGCAAGATGATATTAATATCATCTTGCCAGGCCTACTGCGAGGGGTAGATAGAGTTAACCTAACGCGCAGACTCTTGTTTGACTACTCAACGGCTTATTGTTTTGCGAGTTCCGATCAACAATAATCAGATTACACGAATTGATCTAACCCCAAAGTAAGCAAATTATAATTTGCTCGTGTTATGGGTGTTAGTCAACGATACTAACACATAGAAATACACATATAAATACTGTAACATACATTATAAACACCCAACCTCAGAAATACAAACATATATGCTCATCATAAAAATGTTTGTCCACGACGGGAATTCAACCCGAGCCTCATCGATTCGTAGTTAAGTTCGTAAAGCACTGACCAAATGCAAAATAAGAGCACGAATAAATGTGTGGTCTTATTTCGTTCAATCACAGCCAATGCACGGACACGCACGTCACGAAAACGTCTTATGGGATGAGTAACATGTGACTTACAATTTTAAATGTTAAACTTATATACATAAAGTTGAATTTTTAAGGGCCTAATAAAAATTTGTGAGCTCCCGTCGGGAAAAAGGGGCAATAGTCCAAACCATGAAACAAAGAAAGCAAGTGGAAATGAAAAGTAGGCGTGCCGCGTGCACCATTATTATGCGCTGTTAATCTAAATTGCCTTAGTGATATTTAACATATCTTTAGGAGATAGTCGTCGTGCGAAAATCTATTACACACTGAATTATACCAAATTGTGCCATACTTGAATGCAGAAATGATAGTAGAATACAGATGATTAAAAATGGAGATATTTCATATCATCCGAAAGTACAATTTTCTTTTTATTTTAATAAAATTCCTGATTTAATATAATCTCTAATGATATAATAAAAAGTCAAGTCGAAATCAGCCGTACATCTTACATATAAAGTTCATTTTAGGTTGACCTAATTTTTCCAGAACGATATACGTAATGGTAGTCATTACGTATATCGTTCTAGAAAGTTCTCTACTCAAATATGACAAACTGAAAAAAAACGGAAAAATCAATACTGCCATCTATTGTAGAATAGCGAAACTATTAAGATTATAGTTTTATACAATAGATGAGTCTATTTTGAATAGACTACAAAAGGACGTTAATACTCTTTTTTTGTAGCAAAATAAAATTTATTGTAACGCAGTTTGGTATATTTTTAAATGTTCTGTTTGTGTGTTTCGGATTATTGTTGTTTAAAATGAAAATGACCAATGAAACAATGTTTGCATTAGTAGTTTATATGCAATAATGCTTATTTTATGTGTGAGTTTGGCGATCGTTGTCTTGATACAAATACTTATACTTCCCACTTCCGCTTGTTTTCTGTGTTCACGGTCCAAACTAAACTATAGCGTACAGAAATAAGGTTGATTATTATTTATACACTTTTATGACGTTGTGATATTTTTGTATTTCTAATTCTATATCATTCTCAAGTCATTTTCTTGCGCTAAGTGCAACGCTGAATTTGGTTAGTTTTTTTCGAAGTTTGCGAACGAGTAACGACTATGATTTGTTATTTGCGATAACCGACATCGAATGCTTTATTGTTCACTAGCTGTTGCCTGCGACTTCGTCCGCGCGGATTTCGTTTACTCCGCACTGCTCCTCCCCCGTAGGTAATAGCGTGATAATATGTAGCCTATATGTTGACCCGACCTGTTCGTAATATTCATGCAAAATTTGAAGTAAATCCATGCAGTACTTTTTGAGTTTACCCCGGATATACATAGAGACAAACAGACAAACAGATAAACAGACAAACAGGCAAAAATTCTAAAAACTATATTTTTGGCTTCGGTATTGATTGTAGATCACGTCTCAAGTATTCTTTTAAAACAATATTCAATGTACAGTTTTGACTTTCCTACGATTATATTATATGTATAGAATAGATATACATATATATATATATATATATATATATATATATATATATATATATATATATATATATATATATATATATATATATTAGTGATGGGCCGAATGTGGTTTGAACCGAATTCGAACTTCGGCCGAACATTCGGTGAAAATAAGAAATTCGGCCGAATTTCGGCCGAACTTCGGTTTAATTTTGGGGCGCTTTCTTAAAAGCGACACATCGTGACTTTTTTACGAATTTGCTTAAAATTTAATTATTTTACACTAGCTATTTACCTATTTTATTATTTACTACTAGCTATTATATTATAGTCCGAGGCTTCGCTCGCGTAAAGTAAGAGAAAAAAGTAACCTATGTCACTCCATCCCTTCAACTATCTCCACTTAAAAAATCACGTCAATTCGTCGCTCCGTTTTGCCGTGAAAGACGGACAAACAAACAGATACACTTTCCCATTTATAATTTTAGTATGGATATATAGGATTATCGTTAATGGGTTTCGCAACGCACGTGAATTAGTGACGTCACAGCAAAATTTTGATACATTGAGTTACATTGTTCCAATTTAGGAATGGATTTTTATTTTTAACTTTCTGCTACGTATGTATATAGATAAGGAAGTTACTGATTTTGCCCCGATTTTTCAAAATCGAGTTTTCACCAGATCTCCACGTTTTGAGGTCCTAGAAATCTTTTCCGACTATTTTCACAATGAGGTCAGCATGCCTGTATATATGTGTATGTGTATATGTAAACATCTCATAACTTTGTACATAAATAACATACATAAATAAATAACTTTGTATAATCTAAGTACATAAATGTATAGATTAGGTACAGAATCTAATCAGCTCTATTCCTACAAAAACTGCGTTCAAAACATTAATTGCATCAAAATCGGTTTTCAAGAGCTCTCGTTGACGAAAAACTTTAGAAAAGTGTTTTTTGATATAACTTGGTAATTTCTCTAATTTTTTTTTGACCTTCCACAATAGTTTAGTGCTTAAAAAACTACGTCAAATTTAGTTTCAAGAAACGAAATGGAATCGAGTTTTCAAAAGTTTTTTACTTTTTTAATATTAATATTTTGTTGTTTACAGAAAACTTCTTAATATTTTTAAAATAACTTTCCGTTTTATACACTGCTTGTTTAAAAAATCTAACCAGCATTTCTTTCTAAAAATCTGCGTCAAATATCGTAAATTGTATCAAAACCGGTTTATCCGTTTGGGAGTTATCGTTGACGAAAATTTAGGAAAAAGTGTTTTATTTATATAAAATAAGAGACTTTTTGACCAAAACTTGTTTGAAGGTCAAACCTTCTACAATATTGTGGTACTTAATACAATTACGTCAAATGTAGTTTCAAGAATCAAATCGAATCAAGTTTTCAAAAGTTATAACTTTGAAAATAAAATTTTGCTGTTTACATAACACTCACTTAATATTTTTAAAATAACTCTTAGGCTTATACACCGATTCACTTAAAAAATCTAATCAACTTTTCTCTTTATAAATAGCGTCAAATACCGTCAATTGGATCAAAATCGGTTTATCAGGATTTATTATACCGAAAATTTTTGAAAACAAATTTTGTTATTACTTCGACATATTTTAGCCTATAGACTATGTAGCTCAAAAACATTTAAGAGCTGAAAAATTTCGTTGAATGCCATTTGAAGGATGAAAATCGATCATCGTTTTCAAAATATACAGCTTTTTAAAAATGAAATTGCTGTCATTTATAACAAAAGTCAGAATTTTGAACCTTGAAAAAAAATGCTTAGGTATGATTTTTGTTCCTTTGAGCCTAAAATACCTCAATTTAGCGGGAAGTTTCAAGGATAGCCTGCAGGGCCAACTGATGTATCTATTTTTTTACCTTTTCTTCGACATTTTTTAACCTACCGATTTTGGAGCTAATAAAACCATTCAAAGGTAAAAATTACGTTGAATGCAATTAAAAAGATCTAAATCATCATGTTTTAAAATATATGCATCTTCATCTATATCAAACTTTTGACTTTTAACTTCCCGCTAGGTATGGAACATTTTCTGACTATTTTCGCGATGACGTCAGTATGTCTGTATGTGTGTGTGTGTGTGTGTGTATGTGAGAGAGAGAGAGTGTGTGTGGTTGTATGTATGTGTGTATGTAAACATTTCATAACTTTTGAACGGCTTGACCGATCGAAACGCGGTTAATGGCATTGAATTAGATTCTGCTCAACTTAGACTTCCCAACAATTTTCACCAATTCGGACTAGAATATTTTGAGAAATTTTAAAAAAATCGCAAAAGAAATTGACGAAACCTATTTTTAATATAACTTCAAGATTAATGTATCGATTGACTATAAAATTTTATCAGCTCTTTTTTTAAAAAACTAATTCATAAATTGTGTCATGATCGGTTAATCCGTTCGGAAGTTATCGTTGACGAAAAAATTTGGAAGTGTTTTTCGACATAAATTCGAAATTTTTTCAAATACAGTTTCAAAAATCAAAATTAAATCAAGTTTTCGCCGTGTTGGTCCCGGCCTCCTTTGTAGAATAGGCCAACTGCCGTTCTGCCAGGCAGGTCGTAAAAGGCGACCGATTGGCTATCGAGTCACTACCATCGTGGCTACTAGGTGGTAGAGTTCTGCATTGTCTCGCCCGGGTCTGGTACCACCGCCTTACTTATTCCTGCCGCAATAGCGTCAGTGCTTGTTGCTGTCGTGTTCCGGTTTGGAGGGTAAGGTAGCCGGTAAACTTATGCATGTGGCATTATACCTCGCTACAAGATAGCAACGCACCATTAACATCTTTGGTGTCTATAGGCGATGGTTGACTCTTTCCATCAGGAGACCCATCTGCTTGTTTGCTATCTTATGACATAAAAAAAAAAAGTTTTCAAAAGTTACGGCTTTTCAAATATTAATATTTTGTTGTTTACAGCAAACTTAGCATTTTTAAAATGACTTTCAGACTAATATACCGATTGACTTAAAAGTTTAATCAGCTTTTTTTTCTATAAATTGTGTCAAATAAGCAAATTGCATCAACATTGGTCGATTTATCTGGGATTTAGTAATATCGAAAATTAAAAAAAAAAAATTTTTTTTGATATTACTTCGACATTTCTGAGTCTGTAGATTACGTAGCTATGAAAACATTTTAGAGGTCAAAAATTGCGTTGAATGCCATTCGAAAGACCAAAATCAATCATCGTTTTTAAAATATAGAGCATTTTAAAAATTTTGAAATTACTGTCATTTACGACTTCTATGTACTAACGAATATTTGTAACAAATTTAAGATTTTTGAACTCTGAAAAAAATCTGTGATATGCTAAGATATAGATAAAGATCTAGCGGGAAGTTTCAGGGATGACCTGCCGGGTCAACCGTTTTACATATTTTTTGAACTCTTCGAACTCAAAAATCTATGCTGAAGTTTTTTCATTTTTGTTTTTATGTTTTTTTATTTAGCGGGATGTTTCAGGGATGGCCTGCTGGGTCAACTATTTTACGGATTTTTTTCGAAAGTATAGTATAGCCTATGTTACTCGGAAATGATTTTAATATCTTTCTAATGGTGAAAGATTTTTTCAAATCGGTTTAGTAGTTTTTGAGTTTAGATGATACAATATATAAAAATATAGAATACAAATCTTTCCTCTTTATAACATTAGCGTAGATTTCAAGCAAATTAGTGCAAGAAGATACTTTTTTCTAGTGCCGAATGTTCGGCATTTAAACCGAATTTCGGCCGAATGTCGAAGTTCGGTTCAAGCTGCCGAAATTCGGTTAAACCGAATGTAAAACGAATTTCGGCCCATCCCTAATATATATATATATATATATATATATATATATATATATATATATATATATATATATATATATATATATATATATATATATATATATATATATATATATATATATATATATATATATATATATATATATATATATATATATATATATATATATATATATATATATATATATATATATATATATATATATATATATATAAGATCGCTAATTTTAAATTTTTATCCGAGACTCTTTATCCGAAAGTATTTCTCTTTTACGCTAAAGGCTACTCTTTTATGGAATCAACTCCTCAAGTTATGATAAGCTTCAAACTAAGGATTCATTCATGTATTTGCTGTAGGTGGAGGTCTGAACTAAGCAACTATTTTGGAATCATTTTTTTTCTTTCTTGCATATGTCACTACATCATTATAATTTTACTAATTAGGGTAGTATTTATTTTATTGCTGTACTTTGTCCATATTAATATTATAAATGCGAAAGTTTGTATCTTTTGTTGGATGAATGGATGGACGGATGGTTGTTTGCTACTCAATCACGCAAAAACGGCTGAACCGATTTGGACGAAATTTAGCATACATATAAATAACCTGGTATATAGCATCATAGGCTTCGTTTTATTCCGGAAAAATTAGTTGTTCTCGCTGAATTCACGAAAAACTTTTATAATGCAGCAGGCTGCACGGTGCTAGTTACTTAAATTTTTAATTTAATCAACATACGTATTACACCTAACCATTATTCTTTTCTGCTAGCCAAAAGGTTGGCTGGTAGATTATGTACATAGGCGTATAATATAACAGTGTTGTTCAAAGTGTGTGATCGCGAGGCCTTTGCAAGGGGTAGACGGTAGTTTAGTATTACTAAAAAAAAATAAAGACAAAATTTTTGTCGTGTCTTGAAAAAGATTTAAAAGCACCGATATAAAATAAATAAATAAATTATAAATCACTTATTCCCCAATTTTTAAATAAAATTGCTTTGATTTCGTCTTTGAGTTATGAATTTCAACAAACTATTACCTAATAACCAATGTTATAAAATCTTACGTATCACTTACTAACAAAAATTATTTTAATAAATATTTAATATGCAGGTAGTTTATTAATACAAAATAATTATAAGAAGGGGAATTTTCCTTTGAAAATTTTGAAAATGGAAAAAATGGAAAAAAATTGGAAAATTTCCCCTGTGTTGGTTCCAAGCTCCTTTGAAGAATAGACCAACTGCCGTTCTGCCAGGCAGGTCGTAAAAGGCGACCGATTGGCTATGTGAGTTCTGCATTGTCTCGCCCGGGTCTGGTACCACCGCCTTACCTATTTCTGCCAGTGATTGTCACTGTCGTGTTCTGGTTTGGAGGGTAAGGTAGCCGGTAAACTTATGCATGTGGCATTAGACCTCGCCACAAGATAGCAACGCACCATTAACACCTTTGGTGTCTATAGGCGATGGTTGACTCTTTCCATCAGGAGACCCATCTGCTTGTTTGCTATCTTATATTATAAAAAAAAAGTTAAAAAATTGCAAAGATTTAGCAAAAGTTGGAATCGTTATTTGTAAATATCTCAAGCAAATCTTACATCACGACACTGCAAGTTACAAGTTACATAAAGTATGACAAGCCTTGCACAATTTTGACGTGAGCGGAAAGGCGATGCGATGCTGCTTATTGGAACAATCACTCATGGTCACCGTACTTTCTTCACGATTTCGGGTAATAGCACCACAAACCACCGCCTACTGTTAGCAGCGTTTCCAGAATGTAAAAGTAATGTAAAATGTTACTTTTGTAACATTTTACATTACTTTTGACCCTTTTATGTTACTCCCATGTTACACGGCTGAAAATGTTACTTTTACGTTACTTTTTGCACTTTTGATTCATTCTTTAAGTTAATGTTTTATTTATATAGTTTTAATTTAAAAATATTTAGGAAATCAATAGTTCAACAACAAAGTCGCGTTTGCAACTGAAATATGTTTATTTTTGCATTAATTGTCTTATATATAAATAAATTGATTAATTATCTTTAGTTAGATACATGGTAAGCTGTAGCTATTGAAATATATTTCTTAATTAATTAGTTGTATTATTAGTAGTAATGTATACCACATATAATTTACATATGTTTTTCTTTTTTAAGATTACCAATCAATTATTTGTACAAAAATTATTACGCTACTTTCGAAGCTTAACTAATAGAACAGAAAACTTTGAGTTTTTGTGTAATAAAATGTCATTTTGTAGTATTAGTGTCGTTTTTCACATAAAATAAGGAAATGTTACTTTTCTCGTGAAAATGTTACTTTTTGAGCTGTCTCATGTTACATTTGACTACCTGTCACTGGCAACACTGACTGTCAGTCCAATGTTGAGCTTAGCAACCAATAGGGCTTGGATTCGATTCACGATAGGAACAAACATTGATGTCATGACTCATGAGCATAGTTTTTTAATTTCTGGTTTTGAGTATTAATGTATTTTTATGTAAGCGATCGCCGTCTGGTCGAAATTGGACTATAATTTTATGACTCAGTTTGACCACGTTTGTAGAATAAACAATATAATATCTCTTAAGTTTGACAGCAAACTTCAACCTTAAGCAAAATACATAGTATACACATGACGTGTTTAAATGATGTATGAATGAATGAATGCACTATCAATGAATAGAAGTGTTTGTGATGGCTATTTTTATTAATTTAATGTTTCTGATGCGCATCATATAAACACATTAGCTTTCTGCATTTCTTCACCATGTAGGTAAACTTCAAATATGGCAATTTTCATACACGCATTCGCGTAATTGTAAAATAAGGTACAAAGTTTTGGCTTAATGTATTTATATACAGACTAGTTGTTGCCCACGACTTCGTCCGTGCGGACTGTGTTTACTGCGCACAGCACCTCCCCGTAGGTGATAGCGTGATAATATGTAGCCTATATGTTGACCCGACCTGTCAGTAATATTCATGCAAAATTTGAAGTAAATCCATGCAGTACTATTTGAGTTTACCCCGGACATACATACAGACAAACAGACAAAAATTCTAAAAACTATATTTTTGGCTTCGATATCGATTGTAGATCACGCCCCAAGTATTCTTTTAAAAAAATATTCAATGTACAGTTTTGACTTTGTTACGATTTTATTATATGTATAGATTAGTATCGTTGGCTATACTAATATCATAATTATTTTTGAGTAGGTCAGATCGCTAAAGCTCTGATTTAACTCGGTGATCCAATCTCATGGTTATCTCTAAAGTATGAATCTCAACCACAGACCACATGAATACTAATAGACATGCCATTAGGAAGGAAACGTTTCACCGCGCATATAAGCAAACGCTCCTATTACTGTCAAAAATTTCATACACTTGTAGGTTATATTATATTGCGAAAAATATGAATAAACCATGTTGTACTGTATTATCGTACCGAATGAGATGACAAGGTTTAGAAATTACCCTTGAAATTATTTTAATTCATTGGTAAGTACTATAACTTTGTCAAACTTAGATATTGTCTTGAAAGGCGTATCCATTTAATCCGTGATCTGGATACGCCTATTATCGCCTCTGTGGTCTAGTGGTCCGATGTCGGTGTTAACTACACGAGGTTCCGGGTTCGATGCCCCTGTCGGACAATATAAAATGTGTTTTTTTAATTTTCTGATAAAACAACGTTGCCCGGGATTGGATGTGCCCGGTTGGCGATAGGATTGTCACCTACCACACTGTGGGACTATGTATATATGTATGTGTGACTGACCGCCCCGTTGGTCGAGTGGTTAACGAACGTGACTACGAATCGATGGGGTTCGGGTTCGATTCCCGATAGAGACAAACATTTGTATTATGAACGTAGATTTGGGTGTGTATTATGTATGTAACAGTATTTATATATGTATTTCTATGTATTAGTATCGTTGACTAACGCCCATATGACAAGCAAATAATTTGCTTATTTTGGGGTTAGATCGATTTATGTAATTTGTCCAGCGATATTATTATTATTATGTATATCCGGGTAATCGTGGCGTGCACTGATTGCACCTCTTATTACCTCTTCAGGGATACAGGCGTAAAACTTTCGCGTGAAAAGATAGACCATCTATACATCTATACAAATAAATAAAATTGGAGTGTCTGTTTATAATATTAAAATATCCGGTTTTAACTAAATGCATATGGATGTATAAACGATAAACATACCAAAATAACACTTTTTACGATTTTTGTCTGTCTGTCCGTCTGTCTGTCTGTCTGTCTGTTTGTTCCGGCTAATCTCTGGAACGGCTGGACCGATTTTGACGGGACTTTCTCTAGTGGATAGCTGATGTAATAAAGTGTAACTTAGGCTACTTAAAAAAACACACGCGGACGAAGTCGCAGGCACAGCTAGTAAACAATAAAATCACTCCAAAACTCCTAAGTTTGACAACAGATTTTAGAGTTTAGCCCTAAATAAAATATAGTATACATGTTGTATATTATGATGACGTGTGTCAATTAAATGTTAGTGTGTGGACTGTTTATTTTTATTAATTTAATGTGTTTTGAATGCATTTTATGAAAAATCTTTGCTTTTTGCGCTCCTTTACCATATACTTACCTAAACTTCAAATTTCTTACTCTTCCGTTCGCGTAATTGTTGTAAAAGAGGGTACGAAATTTTTACTTCACGTATCAGTATATATAAGTATCGTAGACTAACATTCGTGTCAGGTTAAAATATGATAGTATATAAGGTCTCACTCACAGATTCAAACTCACAAGATATTTTATTGTTTATTGTATGGTCATAAAGAATCATAGAGTTAAGTTCGAATTTAGGAACCATATGAGAAGCCTAAGTAAAAGCGTTGAGTAAAATTTAAAAGAGATTAATGTACTACGTATATAGAGGTTGTTGGTAAAAGTAAATATACAGATTGGCACAGGCTGTAATGTTAAAGAACACGATCACATGACAGACACTGTTCACGGGCAAAACGGCAGTTGGTCTATACTGCAAAGGAGCCCGCACCAAGACGGAAGTTTATAACGAAGTAATATAAAAAGTTATAACATATTACCTAATAATATTATAATATTCGTAGAATTTAAATGCCTGAGTAATAAAATAATTGTAAGAAAGTTAAGATCCGTATTCCTATCCGTATTTGCGGATCTTAAGAGTAATGATCCATATTCGTATTCGTATCCGTGGATGTAGCTTTTTAACGATTAGGCACATCTCTAGTTCATACACAGGCTGATGATAGCTATAAGGGGCGCCAAATAAACACTACACGTTTAATTCCTTGTGCGTTCATTTTATTTTAATGTTTTCTAGGTATGTATGTATCAAGGCATATAAAATGCTTATTATATATTTTATAATTTCAATGTTGGCATATTTTGCTGAATGTGTTGTTATTATGTATTTAAATATATTGCACCTGTAGTTTTTTTTAACATATACAAAGTGTATGTGTACCTACTATAGTACCCTCGGATAGTACCTGTTATATAATATAATCTGTGGTACAGGGAAATAAGTGAAAAATAATCCACTATTATTAATAAATCCACTATTATTTACTTACATAATAAAAATAGTCAACGCCTGAAAAATTCAAAACTTTTGGCCTGATCTTGTATTTAACCCTAATTATACTTACCTACCATTGATATAAAAAACCCAAGATAACCAATCAGTGTGTCAAAAACGTCCTCCAAAAATGAGTGCACAATTTTAATTGCGCACTCATTTCAAATAGAATCGCGTCGGCCGCGTCACTGTCAATTTTATTTATTTTCGTACATAGCTTTTTAAAAACAACTATAAGTCTTGCACTTAAGGTTGGATATGCAAAGACATATGTTTTTGCCATATCTATAACTACTTAAAAGAAATTAGGGACACTTTTGAGTGTCAGTTTTGTTCGGAACTGTGTATCTAGGGTTTTTTATATCAATGTTACCTACAATAGACAATTTAATATTTTATGAAAACATTTTACGTTTAACTGTTTTAATATATTATGTGTAAATATTTCCTGATAGTGTATAATAGAAAATAATATTGACTCCTTCCGAATATAACATTAAAGAAAAATCTGAGGAAGTCTGAGGAAATCTGAGGAATCTTTTCATTTCTGCCGGCAGTCCTCATGAGGACCGCCGGCAGAAATGAAAAGTTAAAACTTTAAACAATATTTACAAGCATAGATTTCGTACACTATTAACGAACTCAACTAGTAACGCTCTGTACAGCAATAGATATAACCACAGCTATTACTTTAACATTAGCATGTTGATGATGCTGACGCGAATCCATACGATATTCCCCTACCAAAAATCGTCTGACACGGCTAAAAACGCTTTCCCTTTACCTATAATAATTTCTGACGGTTTAAATTGTACAAAATAAATTTTGTTGTGCTACCTGTGAATTGTGATAATTGCGTATTAAGACGCAATTATCACTATAATAATTTTTCCAGGCGTCAATATATGAGATGAGATGTTAAACACGGAATAGAAACTTGTTTTTTCTACTTCGTGAATTTTAAGATTTTTTATTTCACTTACAATAACTATTTAAGGAACAGTAATTATTGTCGAAATTTTTAACTTTGAGCTCAAAAATGTATTAAAAATTCACAACATGGACCATACAAATGCCTGCAGCTTATTAGTCTACAAGGATCGTGACGTATGGCACTCGGTTCTCTATGCCCTCCATGCCTACCCCGTTAGGGAACTGGCGTCAAGATATGCATGTATGTATGCATGAATAAACCGATAAAAGTTCCGTCGTTTTGCCAGGGTAATTCTTGGTTTCCGAGTAACGATCATACGTTCATCACGAAAAAAAATAGCCAGTTTGGCATACCAAGCAGAAACTTTTTTTTATATATATCATAAGATAGCAAACAAGCAGATGGGTCTCCTGATGGAAAGAGTCAACCATCGTCTTTCATGGTAACTTCTAAATATTTGGGGATAAGTAATAAAAACAACAAATCAAGAGTTCTAGTCAGAAACGGATTTACACAAAGAGGATTAGGTTCAAATTATGTGTATTTTTCTAGGTATGAAAATCGATACTTTCAAAAATTTCTAATTACTCATCTCAATCCAGTTTTTAAAAATGATGATTTTATAAACACTGAAATTAATTTTCATAATCATTTAATTAAATAAAACTACAGTGTTCATATTTTTAACATCCCTCAGTAAATGAAATAAAAACGTACCTACATAGTTATTTTAATTTCGGTACGAACACTTTTAAAAGCATTTTTTTATTTCATAAAACAGCAAACACGCAGATGGCTCTCCTGATGGAAAGAGACTGCCGTTAGGCCACCTGTCGTTCTGTCAGGCAGGTCGTAAAAGACGACCGATTGGCTATGCAAGTCACTACCATCGTGGCTATTCTATATAAAAAAAGTATCTTCACGCCCATATCCCCGAAGGGGTAGGCAGAGGTACAATAAGTGCACCCACGATTAGCCGAAGATACTTGGTCCCATAAATGTGATAGGTGGCACGCCTATCGCCAACCGGGCACTTTCCAATCCCGGGCAACTTTGTGTTTCTAAGAAAACTGAAAAAACACTTTTTTTTAAAATGCCCGACCCGGGAATCGAACCCGGGACCTCATGTGGTCAACGCCAACGCTGCACCACTAGACCACAGAGGGGATATTCTATATAGGCTACTCTATATAGAGTTCTGCATTGTCTCACCCGGGTCTGGTACTACCGCCTTACCTATTCCTGCCGCAATAGCGTCAGTGCTAGTCATTGTCGTGTTCCGGTTTGGAGGGTAAGGTAGCCGGTAAACTTATGCTTGGGCATTAGACCTCGCCACAAGATAACAACGCACCATTTACATTTTTGGGGTCTATAGGCGATGGTTGACTCTTTCCATCAAGAGACCCATCTGCTTGTTTGCTATCTTATAACAAAAAATATGCAAACTAAAGATTATTATTTTTCGTCGCTATTCGTGTAGCGCACGGAAAGTAGGGGGATGTTAATGCACATGCATTAGTTTACAGGCTATCTTGCCCTGTAGCCGGTATACGACAGTAACAAGCAGTGACGGTATGTGACAATGGCAGACACATATTATATTAAATGTAGCGGGGATAACGAACCTAAACAAGACGTTGCAGAATGCAAAACCCCTAGGTGGTTACGGTGGTAGAAACATGTTCGTCAATCGTTCGAACTGACTGGCAGAATAGCAAATTATGTATTCTTCCATGGGAGCCCGAACCGGGAAAACGGGGAAAATAAACATTGATAAAAGAAGTCTGAAAGTATTTTTGATAACAAATATATATGTTTGCGTTATAGTTCGGTCAGTATAAAGCTTCTAAAAATATGTGCAATAGCTCATTGGTTCCTAATAGACTTTACAACACAAAATCGAAAAATTTAACATCTGAGTACTTAGGCACAGAATACTGGAGACTAGCAGAAGTCAATGTACATACAAGTAATATTCGAGCAACGCACACATAGATACTTCTCAAGGACGTGATATCTCGGAATGGATCGGTACAGTTTGTTCCGCCCGTTTCCATTCCAAGATATCGCGGCCGTGAGAGTTGTCTATGTGTGCTATGCTCGAATATTACTTGTATGTAACATTTGACTTCTGTTAGTCTAGTCTAGTACTCTGTGACTTAGATAACCAAAAAGACGCATCTCTCTAGAGGTAGATCAGAAACTTTTAGAGAGATGCCTGGCTTATACTGAAGAGAAAAAACGGGTTCAAGAGCTACATTTACGATAGTAAATATTATATTATAGTATTATGTGGCTACATATATACATAGGTATTTTACCTTTTAGTTTTAACTTTTCATTTAAAAGGAAAAGGTACCTAAGTTAAGTAAAAGCAAACAAAAAGGTTAAGTGGTAGTTATTTAACGAGGCATCTAAAAATAATAGAACCATATGCCAAGTGTTAAAACGTACCATTGGCGTATAAGCAATAATATTAATAATTTTTCATCCAAGATTAGCCGCAATTAGCCGACTTACGGAGTTTATTAATTACTTTGTGACTATTGTCTATGGATTTTCGTATATTAAATTTTTCATATGACCACCCAAAGCAACGTGGAGAAAAACAAATTATTGTCTTTTATTCGCCATCAAAATGGCGTCATCGAAGGAGACTTATTGTTTGTGTGGGCAACCATATAACATTGGACAATTTATGATAGAATGCGATTGCTGTCGTGAGTGGTTTCATGGAAGGTAAAGTGAAAAGTGATGAGTTTAATTGGAAAAATACGTGTTGTGTGTGAAAAATATTAATAATTGTTACTTGACAGCACCCTTCGGCCATCATTTTGTAAATTTGTAATTTATTTTTCATTAGTTTATCTACTGTTGCAGTGCTTCTTACCCTAATATCTGGTTAAGTTCAAGTTCTTTAACAGTTACGGATTACTTAACTGGTATTCGCACGGTTGGTTTGTTTGTTTACAGTCATGGTTTCTATGAGACTATAAAAACCTGCATTTTCTTGTGTAATTTTTTGTAATTCCAGGATGTATTTCCTTATAGCAGAACATACAGTTTGTCGGTTATGCCTGTGTGTATGGTTTTAATTTTACAACTTTTTTTTCAGCTGTGTCGACGTAAAAATATATCACTCGGACGATATAGACAAGTATCATTGTCCAAAATGCGCCCAAACTTACGGACCCTCTATAAGTAAGTACAGAAATAATAAATATTCTCTATTCAGTTAATCCAAAACAAAAAGATTGAATGGCTGATAAACAATCCATTTTTGGTGTACCTACATGTTGTGGTTATGGTAGTAACAATTAGTCTGCCCTTGAATTTTAATTTCACCTAACAAAAACAATATTATTTTGGGTATTTTAGTGATTATTATTCCATGTTTGATTTTATATAACATGCATACAGATTCATAGACTGTGGCCTCAAATCAAGACATATTTGGATGTAGTTACACAAAAAATATCCAATCTACACAAAATCAGTTTAGAAATATTGAAGTTTGAAGTTGGAAATTTTTTAATTTTTTAACGTACCATACATGGGGACTAGTTCTAACGTTCAATAAAGTAATGAGAGCTTTTTTGCTTAGATGTTTTTTACTAGTCAATTGTATTAATGTTAAGCATCAATTTGGCGCACTTAACTTATTTTTGACCATATTGTGGATTGTATCCTTTTTGTTTTACTACGTCTAATTGTCAATTTATAGATAATAATACTTTCTGTATTGTGTAGATAATAATACTGTCTCTTCGAGTAATACTTTCTGAATATTCTAATGTAAAGAATAAATTATGGTAACTTGATTGCAACTTTTCAACTTTGCATGTTTTAACTAGACAATGTTTACTTTTAAAAAAAGGTTTGTTTGCTTTTGTGCTGCTAATACATAATGGAGAGTATGATGGACAAGTAGGATCATTATATTACAGGGGTCATCTTTGTGTGATGGCAATTTTTTGGGCTTTTCACTAACTTTGTGACTGTAAACAAGGCAATAGAGTTGAGTAAAATTGTGCTTGGGAACTGTTACCTTATATATTCAATGTGCAAATCAATGTGCTTGCCATTGTCACATTCTGGTTTAAAAGTTAAGGTATTTTTGTTTATTTATTTACAGTTTCCACTGTTTTGTCCATTCCCAATGTTGACATACTACAGATACACATTTTGCTCATTTGCTACGAGGTTGACATGTCTCATAATTGTTGATTTTGAAATTAATTATATAGTCATATAGAAAAAATAGTGCTCAGTTTACCGCAATATGTAATTTCTTTAGGCTCCATAGTAAGTGTGAAAGAAAATAATTTCACAGTTATGCAATTACTAGCTGTTGCCGGCGACTTTGTTCTCGCGGACTTCGTTTACTCCGCACAGCTCCTCCCCCATAGGTGATAGCGTGATAATATGTAGCCTATATGTTACCCCGACCTGTTAGTAATATTCATGCAAAATTTGATATAAACCCGTGCAGAGGGCCTACCATGAACTCTTATAATACTTGCCAAGTTCCAGGCAGTTCACCTATGAGTTTTAACCTGTCAGGTTTTACGATTGTACCATGAACTAATTTTTGTTGACCTGCAATGCGTCGTCTTCTGGCCGGTTTTATTATCTCTGGCAGGACATATCAAATTAACCTTGAGAAACATAACTTGCCGATTTTTAAATTTTAGTATAAAGTTTTTATTATTAATGCATTTTAATTAGAAATCTTGAATTTAAGAATACAAATTGGCAAAAGAGATCGAGTTTTAAGTTATTTAAAGTCTACATAAAATATATGGAACATAAAGTAAACCACGTAATATTTGTTACTAGCGACCTGCCCGCGGTTTTACCCGCGTAGCTTTTGTTCCCGTGAGAATATCGGAAAGGTTTATATACTAAAACCTTCCCCAAGAATCTATCTATTAAAAAACAGGACAGTTTAATTATCGGCTAAAATTGACCTACTATAAGAGTTCATGGTAGGGTCACAGTACTTTTTGAGTTTACCCCGGACATACATTGACTTTCCTACAATTTTATCATATGTATATAGATATAGATAGTCTTGTATCTTACAGACAGTCCCTTATATAGAGCCTGTTTAACCATGAAATTCCGCCAACCGTTACTGTGTGTGGAATATGTAGAGATGTTTGAGCATCCATGCGATCCTGAACTTCTAGAAGGATTAGGTTGGCAGTATTAGCCACTATACCAAATGTGCATAATGGCATGTGGTGTGGTATAGCCCACTTTGACATATAAATAGATATTATTGTATCTTTTGTTTTGGTTTGGACTTCCGACAGTAATGACTTTTCTGTAAAATGATGAAGTATCTTCATACCCGTATCCTCGATGAGGTAGGTAGAGGTACAACAAGTGTACCCACGATTAGCTGAAGATGCTTAAATGCTGTGTGATAGGGGGCAAGCCTATCGCCAACCAGACACTATATTCAATCCCAGGCAACATTGTTTTTGTCAGGAAACTGAACACAGTTTTGAATTGCCTGATTGTTTTAAATTATTGATTATTGTAAAATGATATTTTGAGTAATGTCAATGTTGCCGCAAATGAGCAATTTAACACTTGCTAACTTCTTATCGGACACCAGGTATAACAGAAAATATTTGATTCTTCATAAGTGATTTTTACTAATATGGAGAATTACATGGAAAATAAAAATATTTAACAAAGTGAATGTCGGCTTTAACATTGTACACAAGATTGGGGTGTAAAACATTTGTGCAAGTTTACGGGTTGTCTAACCCTCCATGCAAGAACAAAATAGTGTAACCATTGACCTTATGGTAGCAGGAACAGGCAAAACTTACGACAATACATATCTAATCATATTATGCTCACTTGCCAATTTAGCAAGAAACTCATTTAATACCTTTTATTTTAGTGAAGATACCAACAAACAATCACAGAGCAGACAGATACGAAATAGGTGCGGAAACACGTCCATCTCAGGCAGGTACCCCAGCTTGGGTACGAGGTCTTGCTGCACGGCCCTTGAGGCCGACTACAGCAGCACTACAACGGATGAGACCTCAACATTTCACAGAAGAATTTGTAAGAGATAATGGTAAAGTCTTTTTTCATCCTACACCTTGTATCTAAAATGTCCATTTCTATTTTCTTCCCTGGACTGGTTTGATAAAAAAAATATATTGTTAAAATCACAAATGACAACCAATAACCATTTTATATTTAAGGCATACATCGCCTTAGTGTTTATTAGCATATTTTAATATGGCTACTTGGTAGAAGAGTTCTACATCTTGACTGGACTTAATGCCACTGCATTTCTTATTCAAAAGCATACTTTCATGTCACTTTCATGTTCTGGTTTGAATTGTATATCTCTATTGTCTATAGCTGATGGCTATCTCTCTTCTGTATAGCTATCTCTCTTCTGTATGGCTATCTCTCATCTGTATCACCATCTGCTTATTTGCTAGTAAATAAAAAAAGCTATTAAATAAATTAAATAAATATCTATATTATTTAATATTTTTGACTATCAATGACCTCCCAGCTTTTAACCTACATAGTACATATTACTCTGGTGTATGTAGTACAAATTCTCATATTATTTAAGGAATAGTTTAATGATTTACTTAAAGTTTTTTATTTTGAAAAGTCTCTGAGTTCTTTTCACCTTCCAGCTTCTTATAAATGTAAAATGATACAAACAACACTAAAGATGACTATAGGTATTTCCACTGCTAATAAGTTGGTCCATTATGTAAAATTTCTAGTTCTATGTCTGCTCTAATGTGTCTAAAGTTAAATCAATTGATGCCTGCATATATTCATTATTATGTGCAGTGTACTGTATGGTTTATTTAAGCAGTAAATTCATGTCTGTGTGACCTTCCTCTACTTTATAAAACTACAGAATGCAAAATGCTAAAAATTTCCCTTTTTTAGGTTTCACAAAACCAATTCTATTTAACACTCCAGAAGGATTAGACATGAAAATTCCACCTGTTACATTCAACGCTAGATCTGTATTACGGTACTGTGGTGCACAATTGGATGTAAGTAATACTGTTTCATTTTTGATAGTAGATATCATAGTAAATGTAGCTATCATAACAAAAAGTTTTTTTTAAATCTGGCGTACATACAGAGATTAGTGCATTCAACCAAACAAACAAAAGAACAAACTCTACAGCTTTTAAATATTAGTATAGATAAAATGAAAGCTTAGGTATTCTATTTTCAATAAATAAATAAATATACACGGAACAAATTACACTTACTGAACTAACCCCAAGGTAAGCAAATTATTTGCTTGTATTATGGGTGTTAGTCTAATACATAGAAATACTGTATTATAAATATAAATTATGAAAAGCGAATCCTTGTAATACAAATATAAAAAAAATAATAGTTGTGTTATTATGCCTGGACGAGGTGTCAATGTATTTATATAAGGAAGGTAATAATGGTCTGTGTAATTGGTACGATGGTTTGGTACCTGGTGGATTCTAGGTGTTATTTATGTGTAACGAGCGCCACACCCAGATGCGTCACACAGACTCCCTCCATATAGCCAGATAGCAAAGGGAGGTTGGAACCTTTAATCTCGAGGCGGGCTGATGGAGTAATCACTTATCAAGAAATAAATAAGTTCAGGATCTGAAAAGCAAAATCGCACAATAAGGCAGG
Organism: Apodemia mormo; assembly: GCA_036924255.1. Classification (NCBI taxonomy): domain Eukaryota; kingdom Metazoa; phylum Arthropoda; class Insecta; order Lepidoptera; family Riodinidae; genus Apodemia; species Apodemia mormo. Next base: position 20,558,069 of record JAUPFN010000026.1, read on the forward strand.
AGATGAAATGAGTAAGGCTGACTTGGATAGATGGTATATAATGGTCTCTAAGTTAGATTTGCCTTTTACAATAGGTTACAAACTAGAATTATGGTAAGAGAGTTTAAAGTTCATAGTCATAAACTGCTTCACAAAATTGTCACATAAAAAAAAACTAGGTTCATACCGGGAATCTGCAAACTTTTACTGCGTGGCGGGAACATCCTAGGCCTTCGGAAAATTGAACATGTGTCAGATGGTGTCCGTGGATATCTCTCCGATCGTACTCGGTATAATTGGGGGTTCTCATTCTAGGCGATCTTTAACGTCCTCTTTTTCCTTTCCCAAGTATATTTTCAGATAAGTGTTGAATTTACTGGCACATGTTGGTCATACGGTGATATTCGGCATCCGCACATAAATCGTTGTCAACACTTCAGATCCTCATGCAGCGCATTTTGTAATGAATTTAGGCACCTATGTCCATGATGCAATTTCGCAATGTTAATTCGTATTAAACAGGTGTATGAAGAAATATCACATATTTGATAAAATAGTAAACTCTTGCAATTATTTAAAATTTATATGGCACGCATCTTGCAATGCCGTCTTACAAGTTTTCAGACTAAATTTAGGCGAAATTATGCCCATTATCTATTTTTAAAAGATTTAATATTTTAGACGAAACTTAGCTTAATTTCATTTTGACAGGCAAAAGCCAGGAGAAAAATTTTGAAGCTATGATATCGACAAAGGGATGCTATACGTAAATTGTATCTATGCTATTTAAGGAATTGTTCAGGACAACTCAAAATTTTAAGTCTCAATTGACTATACTAAATGCAAACGTTATTTTGTCCGAACATTATAACGAATTATTAGGTAACGGGATTCACACGTTACAATACATATATAAATACTTTCATATACATAATAAACACCCAAACCCTAAAATACAAACATTTATGCTTATCACACAAATGCTTGTCCCTGTCGGGGATCGAATCTGAGCCTCGTCGATTACGTAGTACGTGAGACCATAATTACCTAGATTTTAGATGTAAATTTTTCATATCAAGCATTGAAAGCAACAGAGAAGCAAGGAGTGCCATATGCGACAGACAACAATTAAGATATTTTTCCAATAGCATAAGCACATTTTATGGATCAAATTAAATATTTATAACAAAGAAATTAGTAAACTTTTTCAATTCTGTTGGGTATATTATCATAATTAGTGCACAATTTTTGTAAATAACTTATAAGGAAAGTAGATGAAATAACTAATAACATATTTGATTTAATATCATTAGTATACAATTTAGAAAGGTAACCTATTTGCAATGTGTCAATATATACATTATATGATCTATATCATTGATAAATAACAAATAAAGATAAATATTTTTAAACCTGATTGTGGACCCATTACATGTTCCTTTAGGCATCAGATATTGGTTTATGAATATTTTATAAAATCTTCAGTATATAATGATTTTTCTGTTTAGAAAACATCATAATTATCCACACAAATATTTTCCATACTTCATAATACTACTGAAATTTCTCTAACTAGAAAATGTTTTTATTGAAATTCATCAGGGATTTATTATCAAGCGGACCTGGAATCGAAACCAAAACTTAAATGTTGTTTTCAGATTGAAGTGATAGATGTCAGAAAACAAAGTACACTAAGAATGCCATTGGGGGATTTTATAGAATATTTTGAGACACCACCAGAACATCGAGATGAAAAAGTGTTAAATGTATTAAGCCTAGAGTTCAGCGATACAGAGTAAGTGATATTTTGTGGTTTAATAATAAAGTATGCAAAATAAATGTGTCTTTAAATGTAACTTGTTAAAATATGATATGGAACTATATACACAATTTAGAAGGGATATTGTACACTGAATTAAAACATAATTCAGAGTATAATATCCTTTCAGAAATACTCTTTTTGCTTATTGTTTGTATTTTTTAGGGTTCTGAAGTAAAGTAGAAACCCTTATAGTTTTACTAAGTCCGTCTGTCCGTAGTCTAGCTCAGAGATCCTTAGTACTATGTAGGGTTATATTCTCCCTCCAAACCAAGTGCCTTTGTTTGGGCAACCACTTGTAATCGAACTTATTTAGTGCGGGCTAAGCCAAGATGTAATAAAGTTATTGAAATGGAATATTGATTCTATATTAAGATAATTAATATTGACTGTCCCTGTACTCGGTCTGTCAAAATATAGTATAATAAAAAAAAGTGGGAGGGTTGTTAAAATGTCTGACTTTACAAAGCTTTACAGACGTGGGTTAATTTATAAAGGCCCCATCCGGCTTTGAATTCATAATGTTCTTCCCCCATTATAATGCAAGAATACTTAATGATTAAAAGGGCAGCAACATATTGGAGCATTTACTCGCAGGAGAGGGGTTGAATTAGTTTTATACCAAATACTTGCATTGACAGAGGAGATCAAATTAAATAGGTACATTACATTTTTGTTAAGAATATAACATCTTAATTTATAAGTGGATTTAAAATTTTTGAATATATTTACATCATACTGTATGTCTTTAATATCTTTATTTCAGTATGTGCAGTCTAGTGGAACCTCCAGGTACTTTATCCCGACTAGATTGGGCTAATGGGGTGTGGGGAGGAGGTGGGGGAGAATCTCCACGTCCAGCTGTTCAGAGATATTGCCTATTGTCGGCTGCTTCCTCATATACTGATTTCCATTTGGATTTTGGGGGCACTGCTGTGTGGTATCATGTGTTGCATGGTAGAAAGGTGAGGAAAACTTGCACATTTAACTTTAGCTAGGTTTATTAAGTTGCCTAGGTCTTTACAACTTGTTTTTATAAGATAGCAAAAAAGCAAATGACTCTCCAGATGGAAAGAGATACCCCTGCCTATGAATACCGAAGATGTTAATGGTCATAACCCATAGTACAATGTACATATATGTTAACTCGGAACCACCATGTTAAACCAAGCCATTCTGTATTCTTTGTATGAAACTCTACTACAATGCACATTCATCGGAATCGTAATTTTTTTTCAAAATATATATTTTTATTCTATAAGATAGTAAACGAGCAGATGGGTCTCTTAATGAAAAGAGTCAACCGTCGCTTATACAGGAACATATATATTGAAACACTACAGCGATAAGCTCTGACGCTATTGTGGCAGGATTAGTTAAGGCGGTGGTATCAGACCCTATTCGAGATAATGTAGAACTCTACCACCTAGTAAACTGTAGTATATATCCGCGCGAATTTCCGCGCTTAAGACTCGTCCCCACACTTACATCTCTCCATACCCAAGCTTACAGTACTACTGATGCCGAACATGCTGAAACGTAAGTGCAACATCGCCTTACCCTAGCCAAGTCATACCTGAGCTGTTGGTCCACTTTAGTTACATGCTTACGTTAGGTTAGGTTATGCATACACATTTATCAATATCTGAGATTGCTAGACCAATTAGGCAAGTTTTGTTTCCTTGTAGCATTTTTTTTTAATTGCAACAGAAGGGTTTTGTTTGCAGATATTCTACTTGATACCCCCAACGTCAACAAATCTTGCACTATACCAACAGTGGACAGCGGCAAACAATCAAAGCGAGCGATTTTTTGGAGACATGGTGAGTAATAAACACATACATACTCATAGTAGATAATTTAAATTCATGTCTAGATGAATAATTAAAAAATGTAACAATTTTTATAAATTGTTATTGTGTTACTAACGCCATCTGGCGAAAACTACTGATTAGGCATGTGTAATATAATGGTAGATTGTTTACTTCATCATACTTATCAATTTTGTCTTTTCACTTTAAATAAAAGTGAAGTGTCATCCACATACAATATGATTTCATTCTTATCACCCACATAGTAAGGCAAGTCATTTGTGTATAAGAAACAGAAATGAACTTAGAATGTACCCTTGTGGGACCCCCATTGTGACAATAGTACCAGAGGATCTTATTCCATTAATTTTGACCTTCTGAATTCTTCCATTTAAATAAGAAACCAAAAGATCAAGATTCTTATGTCGAATTCCATAAGAGTGTAATTTCCTGATTAATATGCTATGATGAACATAATCAAAAGCTTTAGACGAATCACAAAATATTCCAAGCAATTCCAATATATTTTATTTTGTTTGCAAAGTCTTCGAATGGTAAACATGGGCATTTATGTATATACATAGAGAAGTAGTGGTATGTGTGTGTGGTGTCGCAGGTGGAGTGGTACGGCACGACGGAGGTGCGCGCGGGCGACACGCTGGTGCCCGCGGTGTAGTGATGTGTGTGTGCAGTAGTGATGTGTGTGGTGTCGCAGGTGGAGTGGTACGGCACGGCGGAGGTGCGCGCGGGTGACACGCTGGTGATCCCGGGCGGCTGGGTGCACGCGGTGTACACGCCCGCAGACTCGCTCGTCTTCGGTGGCAACCTGCTGCACTCCTACGCCATCGAGATGCAGCTGCAGTCAGTACTACCTTTTAACTACACAATGTGCTTTTTACTTTATGCAAACGCCGAAATACTCCAAGTGCATTAGTACATAAACAAAAAATAAAACAAATAATAGTCTGAGCTATCAGTAACTTAGTTGTAACAATGAACTCGCGCAATTATAGTCACCCTTCAGGTCAATGAACTTGTTCGCTCGTACACATATGTGTATATACACCATATTTGTGCCAGCGCCATTTGTGTTTATTAGTGTGTCCACATTAGTAAAATTTTATAGATTTTCTGTATAAAATATAATATACTTAAAAACTATTATAATCGATTCTCATCCCGGTTCTGAATTAATTTCAGTTTTTGTATCAAGTAAAAATCACTTTTTATATATTATGTTTTAGCATTTGTTACTTATTGGGGACTTTATTTACTTAACAAAGAAATTTTTGATATGTAAAAACTTTCCTTTCGTTACCCTGCAATTTTTGAGAGTAACTTAAAATGCAATGGAATTGTGTAACGAAGTCGAGAAAGCGAACGTTATTTGAATTGTATAAGTGGTAGTAGAGTCCGCCTTGGCCATCAGATTGTACCAACCATCGAGCATGTAACTGGATAGAGTAGTATTATGAGCCATCCAATTCGGAAACTGATCAGTGGTTTGTCACTGATAAACAGCAATTCACGCTAGCACTAAGGCCGTACCGCACCAACAAGTGATCCGTGTGAAGTCCCCGATACTCTCGAAAATATTCAAAGTTTGGTATATTATACCGCATAATGTCGTGTTGTTCTATAAGGTGGTGTGGAAAAAACAGCAAAAAGTCGAATTATAAAACAGAAGGAATTACGTTTCATCGGCATCAACATTGATTTTGTTTTAATTAACTTTTACATAATATGGCTCAAATTAAACCGGACAGATAATACGAAACATTTGGACACTTATATATGCGTCTTGTTCTTGCTTAGGTATAACCTACATACAACTATCTCATTTTATTCAATACGCGTTTACTATTGCTGTATCACTATCGAATTAACCTTGAGTCGGCCAATCACGGCGCAACAACCGACGTAGCGTTTTGGCGGAATTTGTTTTCTAACAAAACAAATAACATTACCGCTCTATTCCGGTTACATGCTCTATGGTATCAACTTAATAACTTTTGCTCAGATATTACACATCATATGCGACTACTGCAAAAACCTGCTTATTTCTTTTTTTTAACACGACTGAATTTAGATCGATAAAATCGATCACAAAGCAAAGAAGAATTTCCCCACAGTTTTTTTTATGTCATAAGATAGCAAACAAGCAGATGAGTCTCTTGATGGTAAGAGTCAACCATCGCCTATAGACACCAAAAATTAATGGTGCGTTGCTATCTTGTGGTGAGGTCTAATGCCACATACATAAGTTTACCGGCTACCTTACCCTCCAAACCGAAACACGACAGTGACAAGTACTGACACTACTGCGGCAGGAATAGGTAAGGCGATGGTACCAGACCCGGGCGAGACAATGCAGAACTCTACCACCTAGTAGTCACAATGGTAGTGACTTGCATAGCCAATCGGTCGCCTTTTACGACCTGCCTGACAGAATGGCAGTTGCTCTATTCTTCAAAGGAGCCCGGAACCAACACAGTGAGCCAAACGACACGTAGCTCAGTTGGTTAGAGCGTGCCAGCCAGTTACAAGGCCGCTGGTGTATGTGCGTGGTATATATTTATATGTATAGACAGTGGATGTCGAAATGGAGTCTTATTCCAGTAACTTTTAAAGTTAAGAAACTTACCCAAGGCTAGATATATGCCTCATTTCACCATAAATTTCCTGTCTCTCAGGCAATAGATTTAATACTATTGATTAATTTTTTGTGTACATTTTGTGTGCAATTTTGTGTACATCTTTGATTATATGGGCGTAATGTATGTATAGCTTATTCTGATTTTTTATTCCTATGGTCGTTACAGGGTTTACGAGATAGAATCCCGTGTGGAGACACCAACCATGTTTCGTTACCCGCTGTTCGAAGCCATGCATTGGTACGCTGGGGCCCACCTGTTAGCTACAATAAGGAGACATAACGAAGAGACTCAGGTTGGTGTTTCTGAAGGATACGTATGAACTAAGGTCTGGCTTCACCTAACCCTGTTCTACCATGTGTAACCTAACCAGGTATTGGTCCGGGATCCCTTTGAAGATTAGACCACCAGCCAGTTTGCTAGGCAGTTCGTAAAAGGCTAACGTTCGACTACAGGAAGCATTGCCATCGTGAATGCTAGGTGGAAGAGTTCTGCCACGCCTCATCCGGATTTTAATATCAGTCTTTGCTATTCCTGCCACAATAGTTTCAATACTTGTCTCTGAGAGGCGAAAGATTGGCTATGCGGGTGACCATCGTGGCTACAAGGTGGTAGAGTTCTGGATTGTTTCTCTGTAGGGTCAACTGTTTACAGATTTAATCCGGTATTTTGCCTCATAGGGGACAGTCCAAGTTTCATTAAAATCGGTTCATTAATTTTTGAGATATGAGTGTAGTTGATATTTCAAGTCGGTTTAATTTTTTAAATTACTATTATCTTAATATATTTTTTGGTACAGATGATCATTTATTATAGTGTGCAATTTACAAGGTTTTACCATCAATGCGTAGATTTATTTTATAATATTAATTTATTACTTTCACTAGCGTTGAGTGAGGTAGGGTTCATTTCTCCTTAAGGTGCATCGGTTTGGAAGTAAAATGTGCATTGAGTGCGTAAATTATGCTTGTTGCTGACGTGGGTGAAGGTGTGCTGGATGTCTGTGGATAGTCCACTGGGGTCTTCTTTCTTGTCAGGACCATGAGTGAGTTTTATCCATTTATAAAACCGGTGTCTTCCTTTTCGGTGGCATCATGGAGTTCACATAGAACAGTTCGCGGATAATAGCAATTTTTTTTTAAAAGCACCTTTTTAATAGCAAGATGTATTTTGCAGGATGAAGACTTTATAATAAGTGAAAGCTGTGTCGCCCCTGGTCCAGCTGAACTGCCTCCGCTGTTGATGAGAGGGATCAAGATCCTGGCCAACGCGCTCAAGGAATGGCATGCTTTGAAGAGCGTAAGTCTGTCGAACATAATGTACACGCACGTGTTGATCTGGCTTCCTTTGAAAAATAAGAATAAGAATTGTTTTATTTACCATATAGTACTATACATATATAGTAAATATTAATGGCATGCGTACAGATAAGAAAAAAAAGGTAAACAAATAAAGTAACCAAAGAAAATGAAACATTCTTATTCTATTGAATAAATTAAGTCAATGATACTAATACATAGAAATATATATATGAATTTAGTTACATATATTATAAACACCCAGACCTAGAAATACAATCTATGCTCATCACACAAGTGTTTGTCCCTATAGGGAATCGAACCCGAACCCATTCGATTCTATTTGAGGTGAGGGCGGTCAAATAGTAGATAGTAGAGTTCCGCATTGTCTCGCCCGGGTCTGGTACCACCGCCTCACCTATTCCTACTGCAATAGCGTTAATGTTTGTTACTGTCGTTTCTTAGAGGGTAAGGTTGCCGGCAACTTTTTACAAGTCATATCAACACCTCGCATCATCGATAGCAACGTGCGATTAACATCTTTGGTATCTATAGATGATATTAATAGATTATAGAGAGATAGATGATATCATCTCGTAGTATAAAAATAAATAATAGTACAATAAAGAGAAAAGAATCCGTAACATATTTAGGTTTGGTCTTAGAGAAAAATTACACTTTTATAAATCATATTAATTACAGCGGTGAAAAGTCTAAACGAAATTTCTTATCCTTTGCCGTCATATCTGCCTCAACATGGGGTTTAACGTTTAACACTTTAAAGATAATTTACAATGCAACGTATTTAGGTTCTATTTGTTATGTTTGTTCAGCGTGGGCTGATAAAGTTACGAGTGGTGCGATCCGGCGCAAACTACTTCAAAATCAACGTCTAGCATTAATATTTCTACGCAAAGCATATCGCACTGTGAGCTCTTAGCTTTACCCGTTTTATCAGGTGTCTTACCATTAGATTCAGAAATTCAGCGTCGGGCTTCAATGTACTACAATTCTAGGAATTTTACCAAACCAGAATTTATCAACCCGCAAGCTCAAACAAAAATACGTCGTCTCTTTAATCCTGTAATCGACGTTACTAATGAATTAATTGATAAGTGGCAGTCGCGTTGGTGTTGTTAAACTAAAGGACGGCATTTATAACTTTTTCCCATGCGTCCGGGATCGTTTAAGTAAAACGTGGATAGAAATAGACCATTGTGTTGCGCAGTTTCTCACTAGCCACGGTAATTTTAAAGCTAAATTATTCTCGTTTAAATTAGTTCCATCTCTTTTTTGCGAATGCTCTACATTCAATTGTAAATATGATCAAACTGAACACCACATTCTTTGGGACTGTAATCTTTGACAAAACGAACATAGTCAAATGCTTGATAGTATCCAATGTATATCCGGTGTAATGTATTACTCCGACCTTGTGGGTACACGTGGGAACTTCTGTGCCTTCAAGCGATTTTGTCATACTTACTACTGGAAGCAAAATTAAGTAGGCCATTTTGGTAGGTCCCTAATTTCCAAACTTCCGTGGTGCAATAGCAATTAGGCTTAACCTGATTGTAAAAGTTTCATTTCGTAGCATTTTCATGCTTGTTTTAATATCAATAGATGATGGTTGTCTCTGTCCATCAGGAGAGCCATCTGCTTGTATGCTATCTTATGACATTTATGTCATTTGATAGCAAACAAGGTTATAGGTTGTTTGAGCTTGCGGGTTTTCTTTAGGAAAATTTTGAGATTAATCAAGTGCCAAAGACAAGAAAGTACAATTATTTTTCCTCTTGCTTTCAGACGGACACATCAAAAAGGGACAATGTACCAAAATGTATCAACTCTGGGCAGCTAGTACGGGAATTGTGCAAGGAGTTACGGACACTTGAGAAGAGGAGCGCTAGTAGTAAGGATAAGGTAATATCATATTATTATGGTAGAGTATTCTGATTGTCAAAGCAGACTTATTCTTCATCAGGCCATACTTGAAAAGTTCAAATGCATATTGCATTTCTAACTTTTTGTTTTGTCCTTGTAGCGGTTCAAGCAATCAAAATAATGAATTTCAGAATAAAACCCTGAATCGCGATATCACAACTATTTATCTTGTACCTACACACTATATGTATACAAGTTTCAACACATCTCAAATGGACTTTGGTTCCCAGGGAGTACACCTTGCATGGCCGGGAAGATCGTCCTTTTCAAACTTCAAACTTATTTATTTTGCATAAATCAGGGTATACATGCGATGTTATTTCTAAATAAAGTAACTTAAGCCTGTTTTACCAAATAAATGGCGTGCAAAATCTTATTACATCATCTACATCCACATTATACATTTTCTACAAAATTACAAATAATATTTTAAGCCTTTCAGAATAAAATTTAAATGAATTAAAAAATAGGAATTCCCCTTCCTTGTCCTTGGGTGACGTCATTAACCTCCACAGTTATGACGTCATCCTGACAAAAGTTGGCCCGCTGGTTCCATCACTATGACCCTTCTGCGGTACGGATCAACGGTGCCACATCCTATTTTTTTATTACTGTTAATATTTTTTGTTTTTTTACAGTATAAGTCCAAAATCTTTACCAGGAACTTTTTAAAATACAGACTTACCAAGATCAGGTTTTACTTGCTTGTTTTATTTGACAATAAGTATTTTATTTATTTTCAGGATTTCAAAGTAAAAAATAATTCACCAAACAAATCCAACAGCAGAAAAAACCAAAATTCACCAAAGAAACCCCTCAAATTAACATTACCCAAACCGATAATGCATATGTCACCAAATGGGCAGTATGAGGAAAAAATATATGCAGATAAGTTATATGTAGATAATAAAGAGGTTGTATACCCTGATCGGTATACAGATATTAAATATGTAAATAGTGATATTAAATATGGTAATACTGACGTCAAATATATGAATGGGTTACCAGATGTAAAATATATAGATAATAAGGATGTTTTGTTGGAGAAATATACGTATCAAAATTATGAGGATGTGTACGACGGAAATGGATATGTGGATCGGGATAAGAAAACCATTTTGAAGATGAAGTTAAAGTAAGTAGAAATATTTCGAGCTTGTTGTTTGATATTGTGTAATAAAATAGCACTTATATCAAAACCATGATTAATTACCACATAAATGTATGATACACCACAATAAAAATTGTATACACCATGTATACAATTTTTATTGTGTAAATAGCACTTATATCAAACCATGATTAAATACCACACAAATGTATGATACACCACAATAAAAATTGTATACAACCTGTATACAATTTTTATTGTGTAAATAGCACTTATATCAAACCATGACTAATTAACACATAAATGTATGATACCTACACCACAATAAAAATTGTATACACCATGTATACAATTTTTATTGTGTAAATAGCACTTATATCAAACCATGATTAAATACCACACAAATGTATGATACACCACAATAAAAATTGTATACAACCTGTATATAATTTTTATTGTGTAAATAGCACTTATATCAAACCATGACTAATTAACACATAAATGTATGATACCTACACCACAATAAAAATTGTATACAACCTGTATACAATTTTTATTGTGTAAATAGCACTTATATCAAACCATGGCTAATTAACACATAAATGTATGATACCTACACCACAATAAAAACTGTATACAACCTGTATACAATTTTTATTGTGTAAATAGCACTTATATCAAACAATAATTATCACACAAATTTATGACACACCACAATAAAAACTGTATACAGGGTTACTTTAAAGGTCTGGCCAAATTTTCAGAGGCTGTTTGTTCTGAATTGATAATATGTTTGATTTAATTTATTAAAAATATAATATAAAAATTCAAAATTTCAATTTTATCCAACTCAGAAAACACAATGCGTGGATATAATTTTAATTGCGCAAAAATGTCGAGCGCGGGTCGTCTAGTGTCCCGCACCCCGCGCACACCGCCTGCGGCCGATTCACACGACTCGATGCATCCAATACATGAATTTAATGGGATATTTTTAAAAGAATATTTTTATCTTGCAATAATTTTGCAATAATAATAAAAACGCACTTTCAATTCAATATTTAGTTATTAATTTTAAAATTTGGCCGGACTTTAAAAGTTACTCTGTATGCGCACTGACCTCGCTGTCAACAAAACAGTCAATGTATTCACGCTCATCCATACTAATATTATAAATGCGAAAGTAACTCTGTCTGTCTGTCTGTCTGTCTGTCTGTCTGTCTGTTACGCTTTCACGGCCAAACCACTGAATCGATTTGGATAAAATTTGGTACAAATATAGTTTGAGACCCAAGAAAGGACATAGGATAGTGCTTATCCCGGAAATCCCACGGGAAAGGGAACTATGCGGGTTTTTATTTTAGAACTTTTTCCGCCCGAACGAAGTCGCGGGCACAGCTAGTATTCAATAAAGTCAACACTATCCATATGCAGAACCATTCGTTATTTCACTTTACTGTATCGCTTCATTTTATCATAGTCACATTGATCCCTTCCAGTCGCTTTACAAAAACTGACTTGCTTTGCGTTAATACACCTCTATAATACCAGGTAGGAAAATTTTCTCGAAACCAGTATTATAATTCTGCAAAATCTATGACACATAGGTACATAAACAAGTCATAGTACCTACACTTCATTTATGCTTTATGCGAGAAGGTCCATTTTTTTATCTGTCGATAGGGATGCGCTTGACCACGATTTCGCCTGATGGTAAGCATTATAGCGTTGCTGTATGTGTGACAAGTAGCTATTGTTTTTAGATAAAAACAGCTGTCTCTTTTTATCTAGATTATTCTCGTAACACTTGTTTTCCGATAAAAAAGTATCACTGAAACAAATTAATAGCCCTTTTTATTAGGATCTGGCAATCATATTAATAAAAATCCATTCTATGTTAATGAAAACACTCATCTAAAGGCAAATTTTTAGGTTGGAGATTTCTTTTGAACTCGGAACTATAGTAAAAAAGTCAATTTTAAGATTTTCCTCAAACAGACTTATTCACTGTGTTGTGACTAGTAGCCTGGTTCACAACTACTTTTTTTGTAATTTTTTTATATGGTCTCCGATAGTTACGACCAAGGTGTCAACTTAATTATGTGGCATTAGACCTCACCACAAGATAGCAATGCACCATTAACATCATTGATGTTGATATAATTTATACTTTCCATCGTCGGCACTTGGTGAAACTGCATCATATTGATTATATAATATAAGCACTTGTACTGTTTCACAAATGTAATTTAAATTTTATTTATTACACAATCACTTTTAAACTTACAGCCGGTTTCGCCTATTAAAGCATCATCAGGGCTTTCACATTAAGATTTTTACATTATACTATTGTAAATCTTAACTAATAAACATACACAAAGACTTCAATACCTAAAAAAAAAAATTAGTATTAGTAGTATAATGTAAAAATCTTAATGTGAAAGCCCTGATGATGCTTTAATAGGCGAAACCAGTTGGCTGTAAGTTTAAAAGTGATTGTGTAATAAATAAAATTTAAATTACATTTGTGAAACAGTACAAGTGCTTATATTATATAATCATTGATGTTTACAGGCGATGGTTGACTCTGTCCATCAAGAGATCCATGTGTTTGCTTGCTATCTTATGATATAAAACAATAATAATAAATAGTTTTCTGGTCAATATTCCTAATAAGGTAAAATATTAAACATTTTTCAGTAATTCACCTTCATCATCAAGAGAAGAGCCTCCCCCATATGGTTTACCTGAACACTCAATCCTCAAGTCGCACCTCATCAGAGAACGGACCCTTAAGCCATTACAACAATGGACTATATCAAAGAAAGATATTGGAGACTATCACGAAGAGCAGATACTATTTACAAATGAGAATCTACAGTCGAATATTAGGATTGAGAGCCAGGAGCTTAATTATGGACCGGGTAAGTGTACGCCCTTATTTATATAGCATTTCCTCCCCCGTGTTGATCCAAGCTTCTTTTGAAGAATTGACTGTTATTCTGCCGGGCAGTTCGTAAAAAGCTAACAATTGACTATACGTATCACTTCCATTATGTCTACGGTATCTAGAGTTCTGCAAGTATCTTGCCCCGGTCTGTCTGGTACCACCACATTAGCTATTCTTGCTGTAATAGTGTCGGCGCTTACCGCTGTCGTGTTTTGATTTGGTGGGTAAGGTAGCTGGTAAACTTATGCAAATGGCATTACCATCCCACCATGTAGAATATGGATAGTAAGGATGCCTGCATTTGAAGCAGCGACTTGGTGTAAAGCCAGGCAACGCTCTGAATGTTGAATTCCGGTGATGACTCAGTACAATCGACGGAATTGATCACAAAGCATAGAAGAATTTCGCCACCCGAATCACAGACACGTAGCTCAGCAGATGAGCGTTTTGTCCTCGCTCTAATGCAAGGCCGTGTATGCATTTTTTTTGTTAAGTTTTTGATGTATTCTCTTGCTCGAGATCAGTGCTATAACAATGTTTATATAGCATTTCAGTATTTCAGGAAACTCGGTCATTTTGTTTACTTATAGGGAGAAGAGGTACTTAGGAAATTTAGCCCATAGATTTCTAATTACATTTGATTGAAAATTCTGAGTAAGATTGACAATCTGCAATATTAATATTTTACCACCACCCATTCTTGTTCTAGGAATGTACTCAGCGGAAGACATACAACAGGACTACCAATACTCAGAAACTGCAAAACCAGGCTCTTATCAGCAGCAATACGCGTACCAACCGACAGCAGAATTGGCTTACACGGACTCATATCAACGGTATACAGAGGTTGGGGTACCGACACATCAGGTAACTTTACTTACTAAAATAAATAAACTTTATACAACGAGAATTTCATATACTAATTTAATAATTAATGAAATGTCAATCAATGTCTATCATTGATTGACATTTCAGGAATTATTAATTATTAAATTAGTATATAAAATTCTTTTGATTGAATTGATTGAATGATGATTTTGGCGATGACTAGTGGTATAAATGGCTTTGACACGGTTTATATGATCCAATAATGAGATGGTGCAATGAAACATTTGCAGTACATATATATATATATATATATATATAACACAACATATATATATATATATATATATATATATATATATATACAGGGTATAACAAAAATAAGCACTAATACTGAAGGAGCGTTCAGGATGTGTGGTTAGCTCTTTAATTATACATTTTTAATAAATAAAAACTATGAAATTTCTGAGAAAATGAATGTCAAAGTTTTTTTTCAAAATGATCTGTGGCAGCCCTGAAGTATAGCACGCAGTAACGTACGCGCACGGTTTACGCAGCTATGAAAGGTCACAATCATATGATAGATGTCAATGAACTGCTAGACGCACAACAAAGTACTAATTACTTGACAGAGTAAATAATGTAGATATTATTTAAAGAGTTTTTTTATATTTTTTTCTACCAGGACTGATGTTGGAATAAACCCATGAGGGTCCTTAGTTTGATTACCAGGCTGGACAATTTGATTCATAGGTAACTTAACTGGGTTTTGATAGCCATAATTATTACATTATGTTAAAAAAAACACTGTCCGACTATTGGTGTCACTCGATAGCATATTACGATCATATTAAAATAATTATTAATTACTATACTCATATTCAATAAAAAAAATCTCATAAAATTTTATTAATCGTAAATACCTACCTAGTAGTCTCATACCTAGTTTACGTAAGGCAAACCTGCGGCTATTAGGCATTTCATGCAGGAAAATCTCCCGCCTGGCAACAAAATTATATCAGCTGTGTACCTAAAATTTATTGTGACCTGGATTATTATTTCTAACTCTGAGTGAAACTATTAGTTTGGTACATACATTCTAAAACAATCGTGGCAAATAATCCAATATAACTAATTAAGGTATCTTTTTGTTATGAAAACACATTACATAAATTACTTCATCACACAATATCCACCTTCAAAGTCAACTATTCACATGTGTTTTCAGTGTAGGTACCTAAATCTATTCCGTGATTCATAGGCATTTTACAATGTATTATCTGGCATGGTTTCAACTTACAAACTGTTTTAATGGCATAATACTTACCTCTAGTACCTACCCTGTTTGCTTCTAACTTCACATAACAAGGTGTCTAAATAGGTAATTAGTTTTTGAGCAGGTAAATCATAGCTATTATCACTTTTTTTACACACAATTCTAAAAACTTAGTAAAACTTTCTCGTTGATAACACGACACTTCGCAAAATAAATATGCATTATCATTAAGAATTAAGACACAACACAACCTTTTATAAGCATTTTTGACAAATAAACCTACGCATTGATTAGCCTAGAAGTCCTTTGATTTGAAGTATTACCGACATCGCGCTAGGCGTCTCAACGCGGAAAACCAAGCGCCCGACTTAAGGCCTTGCTCACACACACTACTGAATATTTTCCGCGGGAATTTTAATTGCGCAAATTAATTTTCGTTACATATGAAATTTGACATGGCTAGCACTGCTAAAAAAATGTCAAGAATCGGAATGTTCCCGGTGAGTTGATAGGCTCGTTTGTCACTATCACTACATGGCTGATGGAACTTAGTACCTACCTAAAGTTTGTTTTAGGTGCGCCTCTTCTTACCTTTTTTTATGTTATTGAGATAGGCAAACTAGCAGACGTGCCACCTGATGGTAAGTGGTCAACGTCGCTAATGAACAAAAATGGGATACCTGGGCTGGAACTAGCCCAGGTATTCCATTCATGTGTTAGAGACATAAGATGTTAAGATCCTGAGACATAAGATGTTAAGTCTCGGTGCCAGTAATTACAGTGCCTGTCTTGCCCTTCTCTCCGAAACACAGCAAAGCTGTTTCACGGGAGAAATTGGCAAGACCTTTCTAAGTAGTAGTTATTTCAGGAAAAAGATAATTTTTGACTACGTTTTTTTGATTACATTTTAGATCAAAGATTTTATAAAATACTAGCCGTTGCTCGCGGCTTCGCACGCGTGGTTAGAGTTTTTTGTGAATGTCAAAAATAAACCACGCAAGCGAAACCAACGAAAACTATTGCTAATTTTAGCGATTGCCGGGATTACATATCAACCTGTTCATTCATTCAGAAAAATTAATCTTTTTCATCAAAATATTGTTTATCATACTGGAAATGAAAAAGTATTAAGTTAACTTTAAAGCCGCCGCCGGTCGTTTGTACAGGCCTTTAGAACTTACACGTGTTTTGCGGCTTATACAAAGTGCAACGAAACGCTTTGATTGGCGAAAAGACCACTTTCGGAAAGAGACAAGACACTCCCTTTTTTCTGCCATTTTGTTTTTATGTAAAATCATACTAATATGTAGTTCCGTATAGTTTTAGTCAACATTTTTGTCACTTTTATGATAAGAGTGATGCCGGTTTAGGCGTTTCTTCGTAAGGTACTGGGTTCGATTCTCAGTTCGCCTGGTAGAATGGAGGGTAATTCTTCTTAAGGCACTCAAACTAACACGGGAAATGATTTTTTTTTATTTATGGTGCAAGGGGTCCCACCACCACCTTCGGGACCCAAGACAACCTGACTGCTGTACAATGAAAGAGGTCCTGGCACCGGCTTCCTCCAGAGAGGTTCGGAGGTTAGACGACAGTCGCTACGGCAAACTCAAACTCGTTCCTAGCGCAAGCGTGGAGAATAACCGGAATAAACTCTAAGATGAAGAAGATTATTTTTAAATTTGTTTCACTGAACCCTAATTAGTTCGGAAAAGTACCTAGATAATTGTAAAGGAATTTTTATTTTATTTTTTTATTCAGTTGCCGTTTGTCTTTGGAGAGCGTAACTATTGCTATTATTGCCGATTTTTTATGAATCTTACTTAATACCCATTGATTGGAAATCGCGATTTTAAAAATGCCACGTAGAAATAATAATGACCGTCACCTTTACACTAATAGTGAATTTTACGAAATGATGCTATGTGTTGGTGCTGCTAGGAATGGTAGCATTAATGAAGCGAGGGAGATTTACCGACAACGGTTTATTGATGGAAGGCCACCAGCAGAACAACGTCATTTACCTCCGTACTCAGTATTCCGTAACATGTGTTTACGACTTCAGCGTACTGGTTCCTTCCACCGCGAACGAAACGTTGGACGTCCTAATTCAAGAGTAGGTACTGCTATTGAGACTCGAATTCTAAATCATTTTGACGAGAATCCTCGGACCAGCACACGCCGATGCAGTGCTATGTTAAATGTAAACCATATGGTGGTGTGGCGTACTCTGCAGGATGATGGACGACATCCCTACCATTTTTCAAGGACTCAGGAGATAGGACTTGCAGACCATATGCCCAGAATGGACTTTTGTAGGTGGTACCAGAACCGTGCTGAAGCAAATCCCGAATTTGCTTTTAATATTTTATGGACAGATGAGGCTTCTTTCACAAGAAATGGTGTGCTCAATTTGCACAACGAGCATGTGTGGGCACATAATAACCCGCATGCCTCGAGTGAAAGTAGCTTTCAGCACCAGTGGAGAATTAATGTCTGGGCAGGCATCGTTGGGGACTATGTTTTGGGGCCGACTATTTTACCTCAGGGTCTTAACGCTCAAAGGTACCTACAACACCTGAGAGAGGATTTAGAAGAACATCTGGAAAATCTTCCACTGAATGTATACCGTAATATAATTTTTCAGCACGATGGAGCACCCGCTCACTTTGCACGCCCTGTGCGTGATTATTTAAACGATCGATTTGCAGAGTGGATAGGTCGAAGTGGCCCGGTGCCTTGGCCACCTCGTTCTCCAGATCTCACGTGCCTAGACTACTTTTTATGGGGTTATGTGAAAAATAAAGTTTACTCTGTGGAATGTCATACACGTGAAGAGATGGAAGGTAAAATTAATGCAGCATTTAGGTCCATAACCCCACATATGTTGCATAATGTAAGGTTATCAATGTTACGCAGAACTGCTCTTTGCATTGAGAAGGGTGGTGGTCATTTTGAACCTTACTTATAAATTAATTTGAAGACAGTGTTGTTTTATTATTGCCTGTAAATAGTGAATTTGGATTAATGTATAATAATTAATCAGTGACGAAAGTGATATGTAAAAAATTGCTTATTAAATGTGTGTAAGTACAAGTACGCGGTATTCTTCATGTCTATGTGTGCGTCACGCTATTCATTCAACGTGTTGCTGACGTCACATCACTTCCATCTTCAAGGTAGGGGTGTGAAAATAAACTTTAATTTCTTATTTTACTAAATTTATATGAAACAAAAAATGTGTGCCTTTTGGTATAATATTTTACCAGGTGTTTGTTTAGTTCATGTACACGTATACCCTTGAAAGTTAGTGCTTATTTTTGTTATACCCTGTATATATATATATATATATATATATATATATATATATATATATATATATATATATATATATATATATATATATATATATATATGTTGCCAAATTTCATGTCGTAAAATGGGGTACAAAGTTTTTGCTTTACGTATTAGTAATTTATATACAAGTTGCTTTTTACCTAACACAAAAGCTGAAACAAAAATCAATATTTTTTTATTTATGTAGACACATTAATAAATAGCCAATTATTAACAAGTAATGGTATGAACGATGCTTTCACAAATCGGTGTACATACATACATAGTTACCCTACGCGGCCATAAATTGAACCACTCGTTGTCATATACAACGAGTGGTTCAATTTATGGCCGCGTAGGGTGACAATAATTGCACGATATTATTGATATAACCAAGACTACTGATAATTTAAAAAGCATTTGTGATTTCTGTTTTATTGTGTTATTATTTTTTCATGGGGTGTAAATAAATTTTTGGTATCAAATAAGAAGCACTTTGTATGATAGATTGAATGGCTTAGAGGAAGAGGTATGTCCCCAGGCGAGCTACAGCGGCGCGGGGTACCCGGCGCACGCGCACGCCCACGCGCACACACACGCGCACGCGCACGCACACGCGCACACGCAGCTGCCCTCGTACGACGCGGCCGTCGCGCACCACTACAACACCTACGTGAGTACTGAAACTGATACCATTATGCAGGATTACTTATAAAGCTCCGGCCAAATTTTTAATTAGGAACTAAATATTGAATTTGAAGTGCGTTTTAATTATTATTGTAAAATTATTGCAAGATGATATAAAATATTCGTTTAAAAGTATCTCACTAAATTCATGAATTAGATGCACCGAGTCTAGTGAATGAACTTTGTAATGCTGGCCGTGTGTCATTTTACATTTACCTATAATTGCGATAGTAACTAATATGTAATCTGTCGCTCTAAATATATTTTTCGCGATCGATTTTAAAATTGGTTGAAGGCACTAAAATATTTTAGTTCGAATATTGCGTAATTAAAATTATACTCATGCGTTTTGTTTTTTGTGTCGGATAAAAACAAAATTTTGATTTTTTTATATTTTTCTTTTATTACATAAATCGAACATATTATCGACTCTGAACAGCCTCTGATTATTTGGCCGAATCTTTAAAAGTAATCCTGTATCCTCGTCTTAAATATAACTTTTTATCCATAGAAGAGGTAAGGACAAATTAGGAGGGGAAGGTTGTTAAATTGTCCAGCTGTATGCTGAAAATAAACATTCAAAATGACGCTGGCGTAGGATAAACTACGATATGAACATAGCTGTTGTTAACAGAGTGAAGTGTACAGAGTACAAACAATAACAGCAGTTGGAAACTCTGCTTTCTTTCTAAAAATTTAAACGGCGTTGGCACGACTACGGTTGGATGCATTTGATGGACACTTCTAATCAGAGTTAATCCTTCTTACTTTGTCAACATTGCATCTTAATTTGACTTACCATCTCCTACGAAGTCAAAACATCTATCGTCAGGGTTATTAAGGTAGGCAAATCCGCACGTGGCATTCAAACTTCACACGGATAGCAGCGTACCATTAGCACCTTTGTATAGGCGATGGTTAATTTTTATCATCGGAAGAATCATAAGCTTTATTTACTACCCTATGAAATAGGGTTATATTACCCTATGAAATAACAAGTATATTTATTGGAATTAAATTGAATTTGAACTTTTAAACTATCGCGTTCCACTTTCATTTTGTAAAAATATAAACGGGTCAAAAACGTGTACATATTTTAAGGCCAAGTTACATTGACTGTTAGTGGCAGTCGGTGCTGCTTAATTATTTTTGGTGCTGTGACGTCGCAAAAAGCGACCAGCAAGTACGGGGATGGTTTTTTTGTAGTATAAGATAGCAAACAAGCAGATGGGTCTCCTGATGGAAAGAGTCAACCATCGCCTATAGACACCAACGGTGTTTTTTGGCTTTACGTAGAGATGTGGTATCACTCTGCATCTTTTATCGGATCTATCATGGGCAAACTTCCGAGGAAAGTTTTAGATTTATTCCTGACGCCAAATTTCACCATAGGATATCACGACAAAATTCAATATTTTTCATACCCTCTTGATGTTTTGAAGTCCAAAACTGTGCGATTTTTAAAACACTTATTACCCGTACTACTTCTCTGATGAACCAGATATCGCCAAAGGTTTTTCGAACGGATACAGTTTGGCTGGAAAAATCTCTGAGTAGTGATAAGCTTATCCATTGTACTTATGTTACATTTATATTTGTCTTATTTTTGGTGTACAATAAAGTGTTAATCTTTTTTTTTTTTTCGTTCAACACTAGACCTTATTATCTGCGCCAGATAGTCTAAACAAAATAGACTAAAATTTAATTATATTTATTTACATTTTACCAGAACCCAGAACCTCAACCGGTAACCACGAATCCCGTCAGCACGGGCGTTTCCCCCGTCGCCAGCGGCGTGCGGCGGTCAGAACGCGCGGCTCGGCGGCGGGTTTCCTCCTCGTTTGAATACGAAGACTGTGATCTGTATGTGGATGAAACGCCACCACCTAGACGGCGGCCGCACAAGCAGACGCATAAACGACCGAGGCATACAGGTAAGAAATTTTTTGATATACAGGCTGTTTTTTAGCCGTCGGACGGAATCAAACTAGTAAAATTCACGCTTATACATAACAAATAAACATATTCCAAAAAATATATAGTGTTAATTTACCAAGAAAACGATAACTGAAATGTTGGCAAAAGTCTCGTGACTCATGGTTACCCTAGTCATCGTAGGCGTTACGCTAGGCTTTACGATTCACGAATCATCATAATATCAGTAGCAGGGAGGTAGATAATGTAAATGTAATCTACCTACCGGTGTTAAACTAGTGTGAATTGTGATTCATTTTCCCTTCATACTTTGTTCCTGGTTTAGTTAGGAAGGATAGACAAAAATACCTAGGCACAATAATAAAAAATATTTTAAGCGTGTTACAATTTAAAAAATAAATTAGTCTAAAATAAAAGTAAGACACATCTAATATTTATCTTAGTACTTCTACCGTAAATGGAATCCTCCTCTTCACAGTGACTCGACTTAATCAATTATTAACATAACAATTTTAATTGTTGAATTATTCCTCTCTATTTGGTGATTTGGGACACATAACCATTATGTAATGCATAAGCACGTTCCATATCCCAATTTCCATTGGAATACTGATAAGATGACATTGTATTATTAAACACTATCACAAAAATACGCACAAAAATATTATTGCATTCGCGGAAACACATCCGGACATCGCGATTCGCTGGCACTACTGATGGGCGCGTGAAGCACCGCGACCGGCGTTCACGCCACAACGACTATTAGTTTATTGACTCATAGCGCGCGTATGAATGTATCTGTGATTCATTTATTTTATGGAATAATTAGGTAAAAAAATAAGGTCATATTTTATAGATATTTGGGCCCAGAATCGAATAATGAGTACACTTCTTCAATAGGTGCCATGGCTAACAAAACAGCCCCTATATATTTACTTACGGTTAATATATACATAAATTACGTAAAGGTAAAAAAGCTATATGTATTTACAGTATAACCACAAAACTAATAGGCACAAAAGTCAATCTGACGTATGTACTTCATTTTTCATACCTACGCTCTGTAGTCGCGCTATGGTTGTCAACTTTGGCTTATGCACAAAAAACTGGTAGTGGCAATCGTGTTTAGTAGTTTGATTTATTGTTGAGAATGAAACAGGAAGAACGGAAATATAAACCAATAATAATTAAAATATTTAATATTATTGTTATGCCTATTACAAATTTTCTGCACAAAAATGTTCACTGACGCGTGTTTCAAGCGGGTGTCACTCGTTCGTACTATTCCCAATTTTTCGAAATATCGCGTCCGTGAGAGGTGTCTATGTGAGTGAGAGAAAACGTTGAGTTGTGCCCCTAAATATATCAAATATGCCTCTAAATATACTAATAATGTTTAAACAAAAATATCATTATAAAAAAATCAATATTTATATAATGATATTGGGTCTCACCTCATTCACATTTTTTTTCAGCCACAAATAACAGTAGTTCCAGTAGCTATAGAGCCCCAGCGAGACCCACACCAGCTAACGGTATCGAGTCTCTCATACAAGCATCTGTATTGGCAGAAGAGGAACCACCGGTCAATGCCACGTGAGAATATTTTTTTCTTTATTACAATAAAATGTATCTTCACGCCCGTATCCACAAAGAGGGGTTTTGGGCGTGAAGATGCTTTTTTGTAAGTACTCACGAAAACTTTTTAAACCCCTACCTTTAACTAACGGTTAACGTTAGTTAAAGTAAGGGGTTTAAAAAAGCTTTTAACTTCCTAACTATTTAGTTAAGCAATTAATTTTAGTTTCAATTTATAGTTTTTAACATGGAGAATATGCCTTGGTGATTATTTTTGTGTTATAGCACTCACCCCGTGATTGGGAAAACTTGATAAAATTTAAAAAAAAGAACGAAGAAAAATATAACCCGGGACGCTCTACCACTGAGCTAGTGTCGACAGGCTCGACGTGGTGAAATTCTTCTTTGCTATGTGATCAATTACGTCGATTGTCTATTACTCATATAACAAGTTACACGTATGTTATCAGAAATCAGAAGTACTTAATTCAATAAAACTTTTTACAAGTTATTTTGATACCTATCGAGCAGTACAATCGACGTAATCGATCGGCAAAAAAGAATTTCGCCACGTCAAGCCTGTCGAGACTAGCTCAGTGGCAGAGCGTCCCGGCTTTAGGGAGATGGTCGCAGGTTCAATCTCTGCGTGTCGATATTTTTCTTTGTTGTTTTTAAAGTTTTTCAATGCCTTGGCAGGTTTGCCTTTTTATTTTTATTCTTGCCTATCTGGCAAGTAGGTATGATCAGGTAAGTCACTAGAGGTACATGTATATGGTATGATATAATACAGATAAAAGGTAATTTAAATGCCAAATAAAAGCCGTTACAAGCTTGCCTACAAAAAATCGTTCATGGAATCATATCATGGAATATTATTGCCATGCTTTTAAGTTTATACAATTATTGCAATTTATAGATTTTTCTCGATATACTATATTTAATTTAAAATATTTACTTCCAGGGAAGATGCAGCAGTAGCAGGAATGTTAAGTATAAGTGAAAGATATGAAGCACCAAATAGAACTTTTGGGCTTGCCGCTGACACTCCACAGCGTTCTACACCATCTAGGTTAGATAGGTATGTGTATTTTTTAAATCACAGGATATCAAACAAGTGGATGGCTATATTGATGAAAGGAGATAAACGACATCTATATATATAAAACGCAAAAGTAACTGACTAATGTATGAACGCACAGGCCAAACCCTTAGGGCTAGAAATTTAAAATTTTGTACACGTATTATGATGTAGGCATCCACTAACTAGGATTTTTCAAAATTCAACTTCACCCCCTTTGAGGAAATAGAGGATAAAAGTCTGTGTGAAACTTTTTATGCTCTGGACATATTTGCATGAAATTTAGTATGAATTGAGTACAAAAAAAAATAATGAATTACATGTTTAAGCGTTTTTCAAAATTCGATCCCTAAGGGGGTAAAATAAGGAAAGTAGCTTATAAAGAAATGTTAAATAAGTTCTAAAGTAAATATGCGTGAGCGAAGCCGCGGGTACTAGCTAGTCTCCTTATATAGACACTAAATGTGTTAATGGTACAGTACCCGGCGATAAATATTGCACATCGACCTTTGGAAAGAGAAAATCGGCTAATTTCGGCTTCATAGAGCGTTATCTCTGTCGCACAAAATACAAACAGTCCGGTACCTATTAGGAGCTGTTAAAACAAGTATGATTTGCTTCTTTTGATATTTTTATTCTTTGTATAAAATACACTAATTTTTCTATAAGTGATGGCTTTAGGTTGGGGTAAAATAAAATAAAAAAACATTTTTACATTATGTTTACGTATTTAATTATTTTGGAACATTACAGCTTTAGTGTACATAATAAACACCATTATACCTATTGCTAAAATGAGACATTGCAATAAAAATAATAATAATTCTAATTCTCAATTACTTCCATTTCACTATCTGTGCTCTCAAAGAGGTCAATATCACTGTCACTATCAGCCGTATTTATTACTAATCTATCAGTGTAATTGTCTAAACTGTGTTGAATGCTTCTATATTCATTCTCACATTTGATTGCATGATCGCAAACCTTTTTCCACTCTTCAGCGCCGATCATGTTTACTTTTTCAGTCAATAATGTTTTTACTGTAGTTAAGTTCATACCCACATTTCTAGAGGCTACATAGCCTTTCAGTTGAGACCATATATTTTCAATTGGATTAAAATCCGGATGATATGGTGGCAATCGCAACACAGTGTGCCCATGTTCGGCAAGTATTTTGTCCACAGAAAACTCTGTATACCTCTCCTTGTGCTGACATATAATAGCGTAAATCTGGGTTTTTGTTAATTTTGGATCAACTGGAATTTCATGTCTGTTTAACCAGTTGATCATTTCCCGTTTAATGGTGTTTGAGTTGGGGGGTCTCTCAACATACTTGTTGTGATAGGGTGCGTTGTCGATAACTAGAACAGAATCACTGGGTATATTTGGGATTAATTGGTTAACCAGCCATTTCTCATAGTTATCGTTATTCATTTCATTGTGATAGTCACCTGTAGTGTCCGTGGATTTATACGTTAAAAAAGCACCGGGTACAAAGCCTTTTTCATTTCCCGCATGAACTATTATCAAACGTTGACCTTTTGAAATTGGCTTTTTTACTCCTTTTTTCTTATCGTCACTCCAAGATTTCCCTTTAGTGTGGGATGCATGTATATATGACTCATCCATGTAGACGATATTTTTTCCTGTTTCGCGAAATTTGCGTATTTTATCAAGGTATTCCATTCGTTTGAGACTAACGTCGTGCTTTTCCATTAGAATTTTTCGATTATCTTCCATTTTAGTGAACTGAAATCCCATGTCATGAAGTATTTTTCTCAACGTTTTTTCAGACCCATTGTAATTAATAGCTTCAGATAACTTAGCTTTTAATGATTTTATTGTTGGCAGTTCATTAAATCGTAAGTGAAAATCATACACCATTCTTCGAACAACATCGTAATCAAAATCGTCCATATCCAAACGAAATTGCTTTTTTGGTCTCCCTTTTTTTGGAGTGCTGAACTTAATTTCAGTCGAATGTGTTTCAGTACTGACTTCGTTTAATATATTGTTCAAAGTTCTTCTTGAAATTCCAGTGGCATTTGCAACTCGCTCTTGAATCTTCTTAAAATAACAACTTACATTTTCATCTACTTTTTTTTTAAATCTATCAGCTTCGCTTACAAAGTATTTATAAACATTGTAGATAATTTCACGTGACTGACCTCGTAAAGGTTTCCCTCTTTTTCCGAAAGATGCCATATTACAACTTTAAATTATTTAAATTTGTGGGTGTTATCAACTCTAAATAGAATTATTATTATTTTTATTGCAATGTCTCATTTTAGCAATAGGTATAATGGTGTTTATTATGTACACTAAAGCTATAATGTTCCAAAATAATTAAATACGTAAACATAATGTAAAAATGTTTTTTTTTTTAATTTTACCCCAACCTAAAGCCATCACTTATAGAAAATTAGTGTATTTTATACAAAGAATAAAAATATCAAAAGAAGCAAATCATACTTGTTTTAACAGCTCCTAATAGGTACCGGACTGTTTGTATTTTGTGCGACAGAGATAACGCTCTACGAAGCCGAAATTAGCCGATTGTCTCTTTCCAAAGGTCGATGTGCAATATTTATCGCCGGGTACTGTACATTATATTCGGTGTGAATGGGGGCAAATGTCCCATGCATAAATTAATTTACTTATCTTACCTTTCTAATAGTAATACGCACGGATTCAGGGATAAGCACGGTTATGGGCACGGACTGCATCATTCTGTGTCCGTTTGGTATTTCTGCCTTACCTATTCCTGTTCTAATAGTAAGTGTCACTGTCATGTTCTGGTTTGGCGGGTAATGTAGCCAATAAGCTAATGCATGCGACAATTTACCGCGCCACACGGATAACAACGCGTCCCTAAAAACTTTGGTGTCTATGGCATTGGTAATGTCTTATTAACTCATGGGACGTTATATGTTTGTTTAACCCTTGTAGAACTAGGAGGCTCGATAGAGCCGCCGATAACTTGTAAAGTTCGGTTGACATCCAAGAGGCCAGATCGAGCCGCGTTCCCATTTTTTTTTAAATTAAGTTATTTATATCATAACATAGCATACATGCAGATGGGTCTCCTGATGGAAAGAGTCAACCATCGCCTATAGACACCAAAGGTGTTAATAGTGCGTTGCTATCTTGTGGCGAGGTCTAATGCCGCATGCATAAGTTTACCCGCTACCTTACCCTCCAAACCGGAACACGACAGTGATAAGCACTGACGTTATTGCGGCAGGCATAGGTAAGGCGGTGGTACCAGACCTGGGCGAGACAATGCAGAACTCTAACACCTAGTAGCCACGATGGTAGTGATTCGTGTAGTCAATCGGTCGCCTTTTACGACCTGCCTGGCAGAACGGCAGTTGGTCTATTCTTCAAAGAAAGCCGGAATCAATTGGTGCGTTGTACCAATTATGAACCTTCAGTTACTAATAATACAGACTACTTTAGGTTGAAGAAGTTGTGTGGCTTACGCTCTTTGGTTATATTTCTTTCACCATTCATTTTAAAATATTTAAATAGTCTTATAATAGCGCCAAAAGTAGTTGACGCGTGTGTCTTGTGTAATTATTGTGTTTTTTTTGTTATAAAAGGTTGATAAAAGGTTTATTTAGCTTATAATGATTGTATTTAAATATTTAGTTGTAAGATATAAATCGTAGTAACAAAAAATAAGGACCGGTAAAAGTCGGTTATCATGTCACCGTTTTTTTTTTCAAATTATAACAATATTTGGTAGTACCGTTTTCTTCAAGTAAATTATAACAATATTACTTTATTTTGATGCCTAAAAGATAATAAATATAACA
Source organism: Apodemia mormo (assembly GCA_036924255.1). NCBI lineage: Eukaryota > Metazoa > Arthropoda > Insecta > Lepidoptera > Riodinidae > Apodemia > Apodemia mormo. Next base: position 20,586,165 of record JAUPFN010000026.1, read on the forward strand.
ATTAGTAAATGCTCGTTTACAGAATGATAAAATATTGATTCATTGTAAAGTAATAACACTTTTTATACATCGCGCTAACGTGACGCCATGACCGTTGAAAACGTGCAAACGCGCCTTGCCTAGTAATTATTTCTTATTTTCGATTCTGATTTTTCTCGGTTGTCAACTGGTTAAAAAAGTATGTGCTTAAAACCACACGAAAGAAATGAAAATTTTATCTAGGTGAAGTTAACAATAATAGTCATAATAAATGTAATAGTCGCCGAGTGAGTATAGCAGAGATGCGTTGACTATATCTCTCCCGCACTCTGACGTCGAGTCGACTTTACCCGAACGAGCGTTACATAACCGAGCGTGACAACCCAGCCCCATTCAATACCTACAAAATCTTTCACTTCAAATATTGAATGCTTTGAATGTGAAATGTTGTTACAGTACTCCAAGTAGTAGTAAACGGCCTCGGAAAGCAGTCAGTAGCGCAGAGGAAGATTATGCAGATGAGGAAGATGTCATTAAGGAGGTTCATAGGGACGAGGAGTATGGTGAGTCATAATATTCAAATTAGACAAAGCCGTTTTTTGTACATGTATTTATTTTCTTACGAAACGAGTTAAAGTCAAAACATGTTAAGTATCATCATGTCGGGTTCCCTTGAGAGGAAACCAGAGTAAACGAAACGTCAGTAGACTTTCTGGTATACCATGATTGATCGGTTTTGCGGTTGGCGAGATCAGTGATGATCTTTATCGCCGCATTTTACCGTCGTGATAACGATACCCGGAACCGACGGATTTACGTGCTCATCCGAGGCCCCACTGTAGTAATACTCCACTCACCAGACTGCGAGCTGCTATTGAGATTTTGGATTTTCGAGAAAAACCTCGAAAAAACGTTTTGCTTGTTCGTGGATCGAACCTGGGACCTCATGATATGAGCTTAATAGGCTAAACCCCTAGACCACAAGGCAATCAAAACATTTTAACTCGTATTATCCTTTACGGACACTTGACGAATCAACAATTTTAACTAACTACTAGATTGAAAACTTAGCCACACACTGAGAAGATCTGGCGGAAGAAACTCAACGGGCTTGTCTTTTTTTAAACATACATTTTTTTGAAATAATGTATGTTTAAAAATTTATTAATAATATATTAGAATTACTATATGAGATTGGTATAAAGGACAATTAATCCCATGCTTTATTATCTTTCAGATATTCTATAATAACCTTTTTTGCAGTTTCAATTTTATACATTTTTTCAATTTGTTAATTGGTAGATCTGACATGAGAAATCAGAAGTACTTTATTCAATAAAACTTTTTATAAGTTATTTTGACGCGTCAACATTTTTTTTAAAACTACTACCAGATCGGAAACGTGGCCACACACTGGGAAGATCCGGCAGAAGAAACTCAGCGGTCTTGTCTTTTTTCATATAATTTTTTTCGCAATATTACAATGTATATATATTATATATATATATATATATATATATATATATATATATATATATATATATATATATATATATATATATATATATATATATATATATATATATATATATATATATATATATATATATATATATATATGAGATAGGTATGAGGAGCAATTAATCCTGGGCTTTTTGTTTTCTGAATAATCTGCAATTTTATAAAATCCTTTTTTACAAAGAAGTTTAACATTTGGAAGCTTATAAAAGCGTGTAGACTGTCACTTAAAAGAGTTACTCTGTCTTCGGAGACGTGACACATGCACAGCAAGTTCCATGTATTTAAATTATGTGCGTCATTGTTTTTATTAAATTAACAAAATATATTTTACGACTGTACATCAAGTTTTCAAATATAAACTGCGATGGTACGGTAAAAATATAAATTTCTTTGAGATTTTGTCTTAAGGAATCTCTTGGACTGAAATTGTAAATAGGACCAATATACAGATCTTTTTTATTATACAAAAATTTTATTTATTCCAGCGGGATTCCTCAGAAGAGTTTGTTCTTTTCTGTGAAAGAGACAACCATCGTCTATTGATGCGAAATTCTGATTATTTACGCTCTAGATTTCGCGTTACGTCATAAAAGATGCCACACAAATGGGCCAGAATTTACCAGCTTGTATAAACCTTGGCCCGTTCTTAGTTTAGTCTTTTATCGTACGAATGTGGCATTTGCATCTCAGAATTACTAGCTACTAAATCTATCTCTATAAAAATGAAGAAAAATCATAAATTTGTTAATGAAATTGTTTATTTATTTATTTATTAGAAAACCAACAGCAGAGTTATATCATATCATCCAATTTTACAAATAGATAGTAAAGCTAATTACAGGTTTTCCTTATTTAACTATTAGTGGAGAATGATTAAGTGGGCTATGCAATACAAATCTAATATATCATACTTAATATTAACTACAATATTAAGGAAATACTATAATTTCGTAACATTTGTTAGCACTAATTGTTAAACAATTTAAAATTAGTAATAATTTATTTAACGAATTACATAAATTTATAAAATCAAACTAAACAACACAATCAAATTATTAATACTAATGTCCTGTTGTCCTGTTGTTAATAAAATTTTGAATAATAATGTTACGTTAGTAAAATTATGTATAATTTATTCTTTTCTATGGCGTTTTACTTTGTCCATATCAAATTTGTGACGGGTTTATTAAATTCTTAAAAAACTTATAAAATAATATTTGATTTAATAAATATCTTTGCTGTTAGTGCTTTACCATTTTTTTTACCACAGATTTAGTCATTTAGCTTATTTTGTGACGTCATAAGTTTCACCATATTGTCTGTGTTCCCTTTATCAAAAGACCATCTGGTATCATTCTTGGCCATACGAGTATTATGTCACTATCATAGCGACTACTGCCAGTGGTAAAGATCTACAATATCTCGTCCGAGTTTTGGAATCATCGCCTTACCTGTTCCCGTCGTAATTGCGAAATACTTGTCACTGACGTGTTTTGGTTTAGAGGGCAAGTTGATTAACTTATACATGTGGCATTATCATCTCATCTATATGGATAGCAATGCATCTTTAACATCTTCCAACAGTAGAGCCAACTGTCTTGTAATACTTAAATAATTTAACCGCAGTAAAAACTCCGCCAGTTTTACTGCGGCTAAATTGGGAGTTTAACTCCCAACAACCGACTTCCAACTTTTTTTTTATATCATAAGATAGCAAACAAGCAGATGGGTCTTTTGGAAAGAGTCAACCATCGTCTATAGACACTAAAGATGTTAAATGTGCGTTGCTATCTTGTGGCGTGGTCTAATGCCACATGCATAAGTTTACCGGCCACTTTACCTTCAATACTGGAACACGACCATGACTAGCACTGGCGCTATTGCGGTACGAATAGGGAAGACGGTGGTACCAGACCCGGGCGAGACGATGCAGAATTCTATCACCTAGTAGCCACGATGGTAGTGACTCGCATAGCCACTCGGTCGCCTTTTACAACATGCCTGGCAGAATGGCAGTTGGTTTATTCTACAAAGGAGCCCGGTACCAACACGAGTAACTCTTGTGCCCGAACATATATAAAAAAATACAGACATCCAAGTTGATGACCTCGTCTTTTGGGTAGTTGGTTGTTAAAGTGTTTGGTAGTTGAGAGGTATGTGTGTGTGTGTGTGCGCAGTGTACCCGTCGCTGGAGATGTCGTCGGAGGACGAGGACGAGTGGCCGCGCCGCCGCCGGCCGCCGCGCGCGCGCGCCCGCCCCGACGCCCGCCGCGACCGGTCAGTGCACTGCACTTACACTTACACACACTACTCTTGAACGCTAACCTACGGAGTAGGGACCGCTTTGTACACAACAAAATACATTCTATTTCGGAAGTTATACGTTATACTATTCACTTTTGTACAAGTCAAGGTCAACGTTCAATAAACGTGCCGATAATTATACCAGCAGAATTATACCATTACTTTGTGGGAAACCATTACACCCTCGTGGATTTAAACATTTTAGATACGTTTTATATGTTCCCTTCAGATACATTTTATATTATTAACCGACACAGTTTGGTAACGAAAATTATCTAAAAGAATTATATTTTTTTAATTTATAATGGTTAATAGAAAAATCCGCCAATGACCAACATAACTTTTTTCCTTTCCTTAAGCCTATTTACGCCTATTATTGTCACATGGAATTGATAAATACAAGGTCACATAGAGGTAAATCAGAGCCATTGAAATCTTCGGGTCGCTTAAAATACAAATCTTCAAAAATGAAATAATATACATGCTAAAATTTGGCCCCCAATAAATAGTAAGATACGTTGCAAGAAATCGAAGGAAAAATTGAAAAAAAAGAGTTTTTATTTGTGATTCAGCTGAAAATCATTACATAGTATAAAACAAAGTCGCTTTCTCTGTCTGTCCCTATGTGCTTATGTCCCTATGTATGCTTAAATCTTTAAAACTACGCAACAGATTTTGATGCGGTTTTTTGAAATAGATAGATTGATTCTTGAGGAAGGTTTAAGTGTATAAATATTTCCGATATTCCCACGGGAACAAAGCTGCGCGGGTGACACCGCGGGCAGGTCGCTAGTTATAAATATTTTAAAAAGGTTAGGTCTACCAGTAACGAGACTCTCGCTAACACATTGAATACGTACCATAAACATAGCGCATTTATTTGTACTAAAATCGCATCACACTTATCTCCACAATTATCACCAACATCTATTGTTGGAGTTAATAGTAGATAATCTTAATTGTAATACGGCCCGTGGTATGGTGAGGATAAGCACCAAAGCTATCAAATGCATTAGAGCATTAATTATTTTCCATGTTAGCAACTGTATAAATATTTGTCTGGATCACGGCATTTTCCCTGAAAGTCTAGAAATCGGCGAACTTGCCAAAGTTACTCCTATTTTTAATTCAGTAATAAAAGTGACCGTGGCGACTATCGTCCAATATTTGACGTATAAATATACATCTAAGGATAAACAACATTATATCAAATAACCAATACGGCTTTTATGTAAAATAAAATACATTTTCAGTGGCAATAGATCTTAAAACAAAGTTAAAAGTAAATATAAATCAAAAGAAAATAGCTATAGAGATATTTGTAGATTTGAAAAGGACTTTCGACACTGTAAGCTATGAAATACTCGTGTGAAAACTTGCTAATGTAGGAATAACGGGCTATAGATGTATTACGTTCAAACAATATTTATAAAACCCTCTTAAGGTGCTGAAAATTATAGATTAAATATAAAGTGGTGGAATCTGTTATATTTTGCGTTCCTCAGGGATCGATATTAGGCCCTATGTTATTCCTGATCTATATTATATAAATAAAATGGGTTTAAAAGAAACCACTTTCGGTACACGGGTTACCAATGCTTATCATTTAAAATGATTTTAGTTTGGAAGTTAAGATAGCCGATAAATTTATGCATGTAGTACTGTCATTCTGCCACACTTATAGCAACGCACCGATAACATATTTAGTATTTATAGGCGATGGTTTTTCTTTCCACCGGAAAAGCTATCTATTTGTGTGCAATCTAATGATTAAAAGAGAGATTAAAAAAACATTAAACTCTATATTGTTGGTGCTTTGTGAAGCTTTATCATAATGATTATTAAACAGTATAAGTGTAATTTTTTTAATATTTTATAATGTGAATGTGTGTATAGTGACGAGGCATGGTCACCGCGCGCGCGCGTAGGTCGCGTGGTACCACGAGCGCGCGGGCCGGCGCGGGCCGCAGTGCGTCGAGAGTGCGTGCGCGCCGCGCTGCTGGCCGCCGCCGCCGCGCCGCCGCCGCACGACACACACGCGCAGGTACACACACACACACACACACACACACACACACACACACACACACGTGCGCGCCGCGCTGCTGGCCGCCGCCGCCGCGCCGCCGCCGCACGACACACACGCGCAGGTACACACACACACACACACACACACACACACACACACACACACACACACGTGCGCGCCGCGCTGCTGGCCGCCGCCGCCGCGCCGCCGCCGCACGACACACACGCGCAGGTACACACACACACACACACACACACACACACACACACACACACACACACACACACACACACACACAAACACGTGCGCGCCGCGCTGCTGGCCGCCGCCGCCGCGCCGCCGCCGCACGACACACACGCGCAGGTACACACACACACACACACACACACACACACACACACACACACGTGCGCGCCGCGCTGCTGGCCGCCGCCGCCGCGCCGCCGCCGCACGACACACACGCGCAGGTACACACACACACACACACACACACACACACACACACACACACACACGTGCGCGCCGCGCTGCTGGCCGCCGCCGCCGCGCCGCCGCCGCACGACACACACGCGCAGGTACACACACACACACACACACACACACACACACACACACACACACTTGCGCGCCGCGCTGCTGGCCGCCGCCGCCGCGCCGCCGCCGCACGACACACACGCGCAGGTACACACACACACACACACACACACACACACACACACACACAAACACGTGCGCGCCGCGCTGCTGGCCGCCGCCGCCGCGCCGCCGCCGCACGACACACACGCGCAGGTACACACACACACACACACACACACACACACACACACACACACACACACACACACACACACACAAACACGTGCGCGCCGCGCTGCTGGCCGCCGCCGCCGCGCCGCCGCCGCACGACACACACGCGCAGGTACACACACACACACACACACACACACACACACACACACACACACACACACACACACACAAACACGTGCGCGCCGCGCTGCTGGCCGCCGCCGCCGCGCCGCCGCCGCACGACACACACGCGCAGGTACACACACACACACACACACACACACACACACACACACACACACACACACACACACACACACACAAACACGTGCGCGCCGCGCTGCTGGCCGCCGCCGCCGCGCCGCCGCCGCACGACACACACGCGCAGGTACACACACACACACACACACACACACACACACACACACACACACACGTGCGCGCCGCGCTGCTGGCCGCCGCCGCCGCGCCGCCGCCGCACGACACACACGCGCAGGTACACACACACACACACACACACACACACACACACACACACACGTGCGCGCCGCGCTGCTGGCCGCCGCCGCCGCGCCGCCGCCGCACGACACACACGCGCAGGTACACACACACACACACACACACACACACACACACACACACACACACACACACACACACACACACACACACACACACGTGCGCGCCGCGCTGCTGGCCGCCGCCGCCGCGCCGCCGCCGCACGACACACACGCGCAGGTACACACACACACACACACATACACACACACATACACACACGTGCGCGCCGCGCTGCTGGCCGCCGCCGCCGCGCCGCCGCCGCACGACACACACGCGCAGGTACACACACACACACACACACACACACACACACACACACACACACGTGCGCGCCGCGCTGCTGGCCGCCGCCGCCGCGCCGCCGCCGCACGACACACACGCGCAGGTACACACACACACACACACACACACACACACACACACACACACACGTGCGCGCCGCGTTGCTGGCCGCCGCCGCCGCACGACACACACTCGCAGGTACACACACACACACACACACACACACACACACACACACACACACACACACACACACGTGCGCGCCGCGCTGCTGGCCGCCGCCGCCGCGCCGCCGCCGCACGACACACACGCGCAGGTACACACACACACACACACACACACACACACACACGTGCGCGCCGCGCTGCTGGCCGCCGCCGCCGCGCCGCCGCCGCACGACACACACGCGCAGGTACACACACACACACACACACACACACACACACACACACGTGCGCGCCGCGCTGCTGGCCGCCGCCGCCGCGCCGCCGCCGCACGACACACACGCGCAGGTACACACACACACACACACACACACACACACACACACACACACACACACGTGCGCGCCGCGCTGCTGGCCGCCGCCGCCGCGCCGCCGCCGCACGACACACACGCGCAGGTACACACACACACACACACACACACACACACACACACACACGTGCGCGCCGCGCTGCTGGCCGCCGCCGCCGCGCCGCCGCCGCACGACACACACGCGCAGGTACACACACACACACACACACATACACACACACACACACACGTGCGCGCCGCGCTGCTGGCCGCCGCCGCCGCGCCGCCGCCGCACGACACACACGCGCAGGTACACACACACACACACACACACACACACACACACACACACACACACACACACACACATACACACACACACACGTGCGCGCCGCGCTGCTGGCCGCCGCCGCCGCGCCGCCGCCGCACGACACACACGCGCAGGTACACACACACACACACACACACACACACACACACACACACACACGTATACATACACAGACGCAGACACGTAACGCAACACGCAATAACACGCATACTCAATGCATAATTTCACACACACACGCACACGTATACACACACGCACGCACCTATACATAACTACTCCATGTAACATTATGTCTAGGTATTGTATATCTATATATTTTAAGCTAGCGCGAGCGCACCTACAGCAGTTCACCGCGAGCTATTAACCAGTGTACGAGTTAACAATAATATTCACGCTTAGTTTCCTTTCATAGACTTACACTTAAAAATACGTCTGTAAGTGTCTACGTACTTATCGTTTAAACCTTATATACTGTGGCTGTACGGGCTACCAGTTAGTAACCTGTACACTTAGTTAGTTGTAGTTTGAGAAGGCGATAAATGAAGTGAGTAAAGTTGGTAGATACGCGTTGTTTATTATAATCGTTAAGTTAAACGACTCGCGCTCGCCGTGTCTGTATCGCCTCTGTTTATTAATGCCTTGTCGGCCCTTTTTATATATATATCACCAATGTACGTAACCGTACAGTGGCCTAATTACATTTCCTGACACTATATTGATTTGAAACCATATAATAAAAGCAGTGATTATTAAACAGTCAACGGGTTTTATATACCTACAATTTATTATCTATTATCAGCTGCAGGATCACTTATATATCAGTCAATAATCAGCATCGCTATCATCCATACATTTTTTTGTGTATTTGTGGCGCCAGTATTCCCGGTCAACGTAACTGGGAATATATCCGTACATTATCATCGAGGGATTAGCCTCTACAAATCTAACTTTTGTAATGGGTACTCCCTCTCATTCCAACGACCCCAGACGAATTCGAAGGCCACCCATTATGTGTCGAATGTTTTATTGGGGAATTGGGGAATCCCACTTCTGGAACATTGTAATAATTGGCTCATTAATAGAGGCAGGAAATGAAATATGACTTCTATACAAATAAATTAAATTGGAGTGTTCTTTCATTTCAAATTGCAATGCAAATATTGCGATATTATTTTGTTTGTTTGCTAACGACTTAGGGTATAAGTATAAAAGAAAATCAACTTTGTATAATTTGTATATTTAAATTATAGTGAGTAAATCACACTATTGCTCATTTCATTTCTTTCATATAATTATGAATCATCATAATGGCACGCGGACAACATCGTATCGCTCATATCGCTGCTGTGTTACTATTTCAATAACACTAGATTACATTTCCTACATTAGAATGCGCGATGGTGTGATATCGCATGGCGCTACATCATAAAATCATAACATCACGCGTGATATTTGAAGTAATGGTGTAATGTAATATTACTCGGCCCGAAATGTAATGACATATCACATCACTTCGTGGTTTAGCACATGTCTATTACATACAGTAATATAGAGTTATATATACTACTTACCGCTGAAATAAAATCATTTCAAGGGTAATTTTTAAATCTTGTCATCTGATTCGGTACAATAAAACGGTACATGATTTATTTGTATTTTTTCATAATATAGTATAACCTACAAATTAATTATGTTTTTGACAGTAATAGGAGCGTTTGCTCATATGCGCGGGCCACGTGTCCTACCCAATGGCGTATTAGTATTCATGTGGTCCGTGGAGTTTTTTTTTATATTTTGTGTGTAATTGTATAAATAAAAAAAAAGATAATATAAACAAAGCATAAAAGGAGGTACATTAAAAAGGAAAAAAGGCCACACAGCAACAAGAGAATTATAGAAAAAATTGTATTCATTACGTAATAACTGAGCCTATAGAGGGTGTTTGGATCTGATGTTACAACATAAATGCATTACTATTATAATTCTTAGACTATAATTTTACCGGCATACTTATTTGGATTAAACGTTAATTCTTGTAATTCATTTCAGAACGCAAAACGTGCAGTATTAGCGACGAAGAGCAAGAGGCCGCCTCCGCCAGTACACACGGCACCAAGTAATAAGAGTAAGCCATTTTATAATGTGGACGAATGAGAGACGAGTTAGATAGAATAAAACACTACGGAAATATACCGACAAAATTACGTCTTTTAGCATTTTTAGTAGAATTATAACAGGTGTGTGCGTGCGTGTGTGTTTTAGGCGGACGCAAGTGCGCTTGTGTGCGAATGATCGTGCATGTGCGCTTGCATGCATACTTGCGTGTGTGTATAAAAAATGCCGGAAAGGTCTATCTACTTAGTTAATACAGCGTAGATGTCAAAACCATACACATTCGCTGGGTCACCGTTTGGTATCCGTTCCCCAAACTCCGTTTGGTTTAAATCTTAGCTCATTGAAAATACGGTCTATTTTGGCATGACGAAGTAGGGATGGAAAGAGACAACCATCGCCTATAGACACCAAAGATATCACGCGTCGCTATCCTTGTGGCAGGACCTTAATACTATATGCATAAAGTTACCGGTTACCTTACCAAAACCGGATCAACACAGTGACAGGCACTGATGATATTGCAGCAGGAATAGGTAGGGTGGTGGTACCAGACCCGACTAAGACAATGCAAATCTATACCACCTAATGGCCACGATGTAAGTGACATAGCCAATCGTTCGCCTCTTACAAACTGCCTGGCAGAACGGTAGATGATTTATTCTTCAGAGGGAGCCCGGACTAACACACTACTAATATATTGTTACGAGCTTAGAGTTCTTATTGTGCAATAAAATACCACTTATATTGTTACGTACTCGGGTTCGCAATTGTAAGAAAACACCACTTATCTTAAATCCGTGTATTTACACAATACAGCACAACGTAATACTAAATACACTCTACACAATAGAACACTTGCTGTACTATCACTGAACTTAGAACACTACACAAACAAACACTTCTCGCTTCGCACTAGTCACTTGATGTATCGTTCTCGATCGCTTGATAAAAACTGACTTGTGTTTGTCAACATCTCTGTATTTATAGGCAGGGGAAAGCCCTAGCTGAATCCAGAAAAATCTAAATGTATCGGGAAACAATGAATCACTTCTTATCGTAAACATGTTATGAGTCATAAATCCTAGTACACGCTACTTTCAACCTTATGCCATATCCCACAAAGTCTATTATGGCATAGCCCCGGTCAACTATTTGTTTGTCAATAGAAGTAGCTATCTCTTTCTTTTATTTCTAGAATATTAGCGCGCGCGCGCTCCAATTTCACACGCTTCTAGATTATTCGTAACACTACCCCCCTCTTAGTTATGTTCGTCCCGAACATCATTACTTCCATTATAGATGGCTAATCGATCAACATGAACAATCTTCATGGTCCCTCTTGGTTGCTTCTGCACTCGGTAGGTTACGTCATTGATCCGTGTGATTACTTTGTATGGCCCATCCCAACGTCGCTGTAACTTAGGTGATTTTCCTTTTCGTCGAACCGGATTATGTAGCCAAACAAGAGATCCTTCCTGAAAACCTCGATGATTGGCGTTTCGGTCGTATCTGGTCTTCATCCGCTGACTTGATTCCAATGCGTTTTCACTTATTAACGAGTGTATATCGCGTAACCTCTCACGAATGTCTTCAACATGTTCCGGTATACTTAATTGGGTCTCTGCATTCGGTGGCGGGCCTCCAGTCATTAAGTCTGCTGGTATACGTAACTGTCTGCCGAAGTTGGCATAGGCTGGCGTCACTTTTATGCTTTCGTGTTCCGCTGTTCGGTAAGCCAGTAAGAACAGAGGTATGTATTTATCCCAGTCCTTTTGGTGATCTTCTACCAGCTTGGCTAAGTGTCTTTCCAAAGTTTGGTTAAATCGTTCGACCATTCCATCAGATTGCGGGTGATAAGGTGTAGTTCTTGTTTTGTACACTCCTAATAATTTACACATCTCCTGGAATACGTTAGATTCAAAGTTTCTGCCTTGGTCGGAATGAATCTCCAGCGGAACGCCAAATCTGCATATCACCTCATTGACTAATTTCTCAGCAACCGTCGTGGCTTCCTGATTAGGGATTGCGAACACCTCCGGCCATTTCGTGAAGTAATCCATCACGACCATAAAATACTTGTTTCCGTTATCTGTCTTAGGAAATGGCCCAGCCACGTCAATCGCTATCCTTTCCCAGGGGGCTCCCACGTTGTATAGTCTAAGGTTGCCTCGGCTTCTAACCTGCGGACCTTTCACTGCTGAGCATGACGTACATTTTCGGCACCAATTCTCGACATCTTCTCGGCAATTCAACCAGTAAAAACGCTCTCGTACCTTTACCAATGTTCGTCGTACTCCAAGATGTCCCCCAGAAACCCCATCATGCAGCTCACGTAGTACGTCCTTGATAAGTTTTCTTGGTACGACCAACTGTAGATGATGTTCTCTTCCTGAAGGTTTTTCCCATTTGCGGTACAGTAAGCCGTTTTGCAACACAAGGCTTTCCCACTGCGCGCAATAACTTTTCGTAGTAGCGCTGAAGGGAGCCAGCTCCTGCCATTCGGGCTTTCCCGTGTCTTGCTTCTTCCAATCTATTAGAGGCCGCAAATCTCTATCTTCGTACTGGGCCTCACGCATCTCATCAGTTTCCCACCTGTCATCCGTAGGCTTACCTCGCAGTACTTGAACCCTTTCCTTCGTCTCCATCCTTGCACAATGTTTACAATCTTCCGCACAAGGTCGTCGTGATAACGCATCCGCATTCGAGTGAGACCTTCCACTGCGGTGTTCTATGTTAAAGTCAAACTCTTGCAATTGCTCAATCCAGCGAGCCACTTGGCCTTCCGGGTCCTTGAATTGTAATAACCACTTCAAAGCAGCATGGTCGGTACGCAGGTTGAAGGGTCGCCCAATCAGATACTTCTTGAAGTGTCGAAGAGTCTTCACTACTGCCAATAGTTCTCTTCTTGTAACACAATAGTTTCGTTCCGGCCGCGATAATGACTTGCTGAAGTAAGCTATCACAACTTCTTGATCGCCTTGCTTCTGTGATAAGATACCACCAATGGCAGTATTACTTGCATCTGTGTCTACGATGAACTGCCCTTTCCGATCAGGATAGCCCAAAATTGGTGACTCACACAACCGCTTCTTAAGTTCATCGAAAGCTTGTTGACACATGTCATTCCAATCGAAACTCTTCTTTTCTTCAGTGAGCCTATGCAGCGGTTTTGCTATTTCAGCAAATCCCTTCACAAAACGTCTGTAGTAAGAGCATAGTCCTAAAAATGCACGAACTTCGGTCTTGTCTCTGGGTGTTGGCCACTTCTGTACTGCACTAACCTTTTCAGGATCTGTCTGTACGCCGTTTTGTGATATCACGTGACCCAGATAGTTGACTTCCTTTCGAAATAAGTGACACTTCTTTGGGTTCAACTTTAGCCCTGCAGCTTGTATTTTATTAAAAATCCTTTCCAGTTGGTACAGATGATGCTGAAAATCTTTTCCTATGACTATTACGTCATCTAAATACACTAAGCAGGCATCGCCTACAAGTCCTGCTAGAACACATTCCATTAATCTTTCAAAAGTCGCCGGCGCATTGCATAATCCAAACGGCATCACTTTAAATTGCCATAATCCTTGTCCTGTGGAGAATGCTGTCTTCTCTTTATCACTAGGGCTAAGTTCAACCTGCCAGTACCCAGATTTTAAATCTAAAGTTGAGAACCAAGACATGCCTGCCAGAGTGTCCAAAGTGTCATCTATTCGTGGCAATGGGTAGCTGTCTTTTTTGGTGACTTCATTGAGCCGACGATAGTCGATGCAGAAACGTGTAGACCCATCTTTCTTCTTAACCAACACTACAGGAGAGCACCATGGACTAGAAGATTGCTCTATAACTCCGTTCCTTTTCATTTCATCTATCATCTCCTGTACCTCCTTTTCTTTGGCTATTGGGACACGTCTAGCTTTCTGCTTTATAGGCTGCGCGTTTCCAGTGTCAATCTTATGTTTGACTATAGATGTTCTGCCTATATCTCTATCAGTCTTAGAAAAAATGTTGGCATAACGTGAAAGTAGATCCTTAGCCTGCTGTCGTTGTGACGCGGTAAGGTAGCTGCACTTGTTCACCAAATCCTTAAGTTCCTGTGGTACGTCTCTTGATGCTGTACTTCCTGTCGATGTCAGTTTCCTTAACGTCATAACTTCATCACTTTGTCCTACAACATCACCTGCTTTAAGCACCACATCACTGTCACTCAAGTTGACTACCTGCACCGCTGCCAAGCCCTTGTCACAAACCAAACTCCGACCTGTAATACAGTGTGGAATTGCTCCATTGTCTTCAATTAACACACTCCTATTACCCAGGCCCTTGTAACTGGTTGGTAACTTCACGCGTACCAATGTCTTCGATCTTGAAGGTAAGATGGTTCTTCTAGCCACTGTTACCTTTCCTTTTGATCCCCCATCCATGAAAATTTCTACTAGCCCACATACGAAAACTCCTGTTTTGCAATCAATCTTGCAGGCATTCTTCTTCATGAAGTCTAAACCAAGTACACAGTCATCCATAATATCGGCCACTACGACGTTGTGAGTGTAATACTCGTCGCCTATTTGCATCACTACAGATGCTTCACCGAAGACGGGTATTGGCTGACCTGTGACAGACAGAAGCTTGCTTTTCCCAAAATTCCTCAATCTCAGGTTGCCATTGTCAGCTATTTCTGGTCGCACCACAGTTCGTGTAGCTCCAGTGTCCAGCGTTAAGCTACAGTTCTTGCCATTAATCAGTCCCTTAATGGATAAACTGTTGCCGTCGCACACCTGGGATATGACAACATTTGGGGTTGTTTGTCGATCAGCCATCACCTGCTGTTTGACCTTGGCTGTTACTCGTTTCCTTGCTGGTTCAACAGGCTGTTTAACCTGCCTGCTCTCTTCAGCTGCTGGGTCTCCTGCCGCTCGCTGTCGCCAATTTACTGAAACAGTAGGTTTAGGTTTGGCTGGGCAGTTAACCCTAATGTGCCCACGTTCACCGCAGGAGTAGCACATGGGGCCCAGTCTCCTAGGTTCCACTGCCTTTACTCGAGCCACAACTTCTGTAACCTCGCTTCCCTTATATGCGCGTGGTTCGTGGCGAACGGCTTCTACCTCTAGCGCATGAGCCAAAGCCTCCTTCATCGTCACGTGGTGCTGAAGGCGAACAGCAGCACGCACTTCCAGATCTCTAATTCCATCAATAAACGCCTGGACGATGGTGTTATTAACTGTGTTAGCGTCGGTTGAAGGATACGCCTTCCTTACAAGCTTCTCAATTTCCACGGCCCATTGTTGAAGTCCCTCGCCGCTTCTCTGTACACGGTCCTTTAATTGGGCACGGAACACATGCTCCAAGTGACGCTCACCGTAGCGAGCTTCCAATGCCTCCATCAAATCAGCGAACTGATACTCTTTAGGCATTGCATCCAACACAGAGAGCGCCTGTCCCCGTAACGCCGTGCTCAGGGCTGTAAGGCAATGTTCGTCCGTCCAACCACTGGCCTTCGCCGCTATTTCAAATTGAGTCCGGTACGCACTCCATGACGTAAGACCGTCATAAGTGGGTACCTTTACCCGAGGACCCACCTGGTGAGAGCAGCTTGTAATGGCAGCACCCGACTTAACTCCCGTGATCTTCATTTTCATGACCTCTCTTTCCAGTTGGTCCACGTTTTCACTTAGTTTGTCGCAGCTGGCCTCTAAGTGATCAACCCTCTTCTCAACACCCTTCATGTCACGCTTGACGAGGCCCACATCGCTTTTAAGCTGGTCTTGCTGTGCCAAGATAACAGTCAATTTATCATCAAAACCAGATAAATGTTCCTTGATCTGTTCCCGTAGCTTTTCTTGTTGTTGTGCCTGTAGCTTTAGTTGTTTCTGTTCCTGAAGCTGTTGGTGCTGCTGAAGTTGTTGAAGCTGTTGTTGTTGCTGTTCATGTAGCTGCTGTTGTAGCTGAAGTTGTTGTTGTTGCATAGCTGCCAGTATGACAGAAAGGTCAGTAGGCGCTGCGCTCGAAGTTAGTGACGTGCTGGCAACACTTGCAGGTTCATATCCAGCACGCATCTCAATGTCCTCTGACACCCTCTGTGTCTCAGCTTGAGACCTGGTGGTAACACCTTCCTTCGGAATAAGTGGCATTTTTTAACACAATTTCACTTCCGACACCAGTTGTTACGTACTCGGGTTCGCAATTGTAAGAAAACACCACTTATCTTAAATCCGTGTATTTACACAATACAGCACAACGTAATACTAAATACACTCTACACAATAGAACACTTGCTGTACTATCACTGAACTTAGAACACTACACAAACAAACACTTCTCGCTTCGCACTAGTCACTTGATGTATCGTTCTCGATCGCTTGATAAAAACTGACTTGTGTTTGTCAACATCTCTGTATTTATAGGCAGGGGAAAGCCCTAGCTGAATCCAGAAAAATCTAAATGTATCGGGAAACAATGAATCACTTCTTATCGTAAACATGTTATGAGTCATAAATCCTAGTACACGCTACTTTCAACCTTATGCCATATCCCACAAAGTCTATTATGGCATAGCCCCGGTCAACTATTTGTTTGTCAATAGAAGTAGCTATCTCTTTCTTTTATTTCTAGAATATTAGCGCGCGCGCGCTCCAATTTCACACGCTTCTAGATTATTCGTAACAATATTAAAATCGTGTATTTACTGCACTAACGTTTGATACACCACAACACAATATGTAAATACACTGAGTAACGCTAATAACACCGTCACTATATTCCACTAGAACTAACTTACTAAACCGAATCACTAAACTAACACACTTTCCGTATCCCTTCACTGTACTATATCGCTTCACTTATCTAATCTACTGTCTACTATATAGATAGATAATAGATAGCTACTGATCATCCGAACTATCGCTTCCAAACGCTATAAATATAAAACTGATATATATAAAACTGACTCGCTATTCGCCAACACGTCCTTATTCCTTATTTATACACAAGGTAAAGTTCGACCAGGTTCTCGAAAGTTCCGAAAATTACTCGTAAACAAGTTAGGTGTAACAAAGTCATAGTACGTGCTACTTTCACTCTTATACTCTATGCGAGAAGGTCCATTATGAAATAGCTGTTTGGGTAACGGCAACGGCAGCTATTGTTTATCGATAGCAACTGTCTCTTTTTTATTTCTAGATTTTTCCAATATACTTTATCTTCCATTTTCTAGAATATTCGCGACAATATTAACTTTAAATGTAAAATTATTGACGTTATGTGGATGAAAATCAATAATCAAAATCTTTTTTTCAGATATAAGACTGAAAAAAGGTATGAAAACGGCAAAACAACGCCTGGGTAAAATTCTTAAGATACATAAAATGATATATTAATATAGATATTAATATAGTGTAATTATATATTCAGATTTTTATATTCACGTAGGTACAAGCGCCATTTGACCTTAGATATGTCGTAGTACTAGCGGGTGCTTATTCGTGATATGTGGAATCTAAGGCTGGTCGCGGACGATCTATGAATAAAAAATAAACTATCGGCATCGATTTTAAAAATTCGGCGAACGTTATCTTGTCTAAAATTTCGTATATACAGGTGATTATAAATTAGAAAAAAAAATTGAGCATAATTAGAAAGAAAAATCGAAGCCATTTCCGTGATTATTTTAGATAAATGTATTTGGTCTCTTTGTTTAAAGTAAAATTATTTGCAATTGTTCCGTAAGACTTTTCTTATGCACTACCCATTATAAGATTGTTTCTACAAGTGCAAGGTAGAAAATGTGTTTCGACGCCAAGTTCGCCTGTTGTATATTTTTGTGCAATAAAAAGTTTAAATAAAAAATATTTAAGGTTTTACGCAGTTAGGTAAAACGGATCTTATATTGCGATATGATGTAATATCATACTAACAATGTGCAAATGGTTTAAGTGGGAGATTATGATACAGTATAAAACTCAAATAATCATAGATTAGGCTTCTACCTCGCTTCCTGGTAGTGCTCAATTTTTTCCATAATCACTCAGTATATACTTAATGTAATAACTAATTTATCAGATAGAGAGAAAATTCAGACAAGTCACCTTCGATCAAATAAGAGTGAAAAAAATATATTTGGATATTTCTTAGCCGTTATCTTTATTTTGCGCTTCAAATGTTGTGTTTTTACAGTAGTTGAAAAAGTAAGAAATGTCTATTAGTATTAAGTCCACTTTTGTTCTATATTGTGCATAAATATATCTAGTAGTGTATGAATCTCTATGACATCAAAAATCACACATTAATCCAAGATTTTGTTAATTGATTGGTAATTGTAGCA
This sequence comes from Apodemia mormo, assembly GCA_036924255.1. NCBI lineage: Eukaryota > Metazoa > Arthropoda > Insecta > Lepidoptera > Riodinidae > Apodemia > Apodemia mormo. The sequence continues at coordinate 20,604,906 of JAUPFN010000026.1, forward strand.
TTTGATAAGTGCCTTAGAATAATTACGCTTTCACGACTAAAAACTAATAATACACATTCAACATATAAACAGATATATATATATATATATATATATATATATATATATATATATATATATATATATATATATATATATATATATATATATATATACAATCGTATAAACAGACTATTGTGCGTATGAATAAATTTCCTATATTAGTTAAATATTAACTGTACGTATATACGTATATAAGTATAAAACGTACGAAAAAACCATGCGAAGTGTCAGGGCACACAGGTAATTGCTATAATTAAAACTCTACATTAAGTTTTATGTAAATAGATTTCAAGTCTCATTTTTGTTTGACCTAAAATCGATGTTGATGTATGCTTAAGGACCGAGCATACTGAGGCGGGCCTGAACGGACCGGGCCGCGTTGCAAAAATCCGCCTAGGTCGTTTTAATACGTCTTATATGAAGTATCGCCCACTACAGCATGACGCAGCGATTCGCTTTGGATTTATGCTCGACGGGTTTTGGTGAATGTGACGCGTTGAGCTCCGCCCCGTCCCAGTGTGCAATGGCAAGCGGAATTGCGCGCACGTGTTTCTCCTTGTTTGAGCAATTTATAAAATTACGTAATTATGGATGAAGAACGATTAATAATTTTAGTCCAAGGCAAAGAACTTTATTATGAGAGATCCACGTTATTGATTATTAAAAAAGAGAATAACATTTGGAAAGAAATAGGGAAATGCACTGCGTTGCGGCCCGCTATGCCTCGCTGCGGGTTGTCCTGATGTGTCATGCTTCATTTTTCGTTGCGATGCGGTCCGATCCGGCCCGTCCCAGTGTACTCGATCCTTTATAGATCGTATGCGACCTGCCAAATTTCGTATGTAATATATTTTTTGATATTATTTATTCTATTTTACACTATATTTATGAATTTTGAAATCTTTCCAGTGTGTTATGAAGTCGGCTAAATAATCTTTGTTTTGCTTGATACACAAAAATTAGATATTTAACATTTGTTTGACATTTATTTTATTTCTTTTAGCCTACTTTATGACGTCACGATTAAAAAACTTCATGAATAAATACAGCTGTATATTTAGAACAACTGAAGCAAATGGTTAAGATTAATTATATTGAAAGATAAAATATAATAAAGAATACCAAAGAAATATTTTACATAGCGAACCATATAATGTAGATGACGTGACTAAAGATGTATATTTTAATATGTAGTTTGATCACGGACCAATGTTTGTTGTGCATTTGTTTGAACGGAAAACATACCCCAGACGTTTTAGTCAAGAGATACAGGCGGTTCGAAAATATTATCCGATGTAAAAATAGAGAAAATAATAATATTAAATACTTATTACAACAATTATTTAGCGAAATTAAATTATATAGGACTTTAAGACATAATTTTTGCAATTTGGATATACTGCACGTTTAATATTTATATCTATATATAATAATACATTGAGTTTTATGAGAAAATACGACAAAATGTTACGAATTAAGGACTTAACCCATTTGTTTAGTGAAGGTTAAACAAATTAAAAATATAATTTAGTTTTTATTTAATTTATATATAACGTAAGCGGATTGGTGACTTACCGCATCTTCAGAGCTAGGTCCAAATACTTAAAAAATGAGCTTGTTTACATAAAATATTTTTAATTAATAAAATGATTGAAAGTTTAAGGTCTATTAATGAGGCCGCATTCCAATCCTGTTGTAGCTATACAGGCTGTTTTTAACCGTGGGACGAAATCAAACCTGTGGGAATTCACGTTTATACATATCGAATAAACATATTCAAAGAAAAATAAAGTGTAAAACAGTAATTGAAATATTGTCAAAAGTTTCGTAATTCATGGTTACCCTAATCATCGTAGTCGTTACGCTAGTCTTTTCAATTCAGGAATCATAATAGTAATATCAGTAGTATGTAGGTAGATAATTTAAATGTAATCTACCTCCCCGTTTTAAACTAGTGTGATTTGTGATTCATTTTCCCTTTATATTTTGTTCCTGGTTAATTTAGGAAGGACAGGTAAAAATACCTAGGCATTAAGTAATAAAAATGTTTTAAGCGTTTATTATTAAAAAAAAAGAAAATAGGCATAATAAACGTGTAAGACACAGCTGATATTTAGCTGAGTATTTCTGGCGTAAATGGAATCATCCTCTTCACAATGATCGAACTTTATTAACAACGTTTTACAATAATTTCAATTGTTGAATTATTCTTCGGTGTTTGGCGATTTGGGATACATAATCATTACGTAACGCATAAGCTCGTACCATATCCCAATATTCTTCATTGGAAACCTGATAAGATGACATTATTATTAGTCAAACACCATCACAGAAATACGTGAGGTGACTTTATTACATTAGGCGAAAACACAACTAAAGGCACGCGGGGCACAGTAACTATTATGTAAGCTTTGCACTGGCGCGTAACGTAGTACATTGATTTACGGCGCGCGTATTTTATATGATTTAAGTGCTTTGTGGGATTTTATAGATATTTGGACTCAGAATCGAATACTCCGTACACTTTTTCAATACGTCCCACGGCTAAAAAACAGTCTGTATAAATTTCGACCTTTGAAAATGCCTGTAAAGGTTTCTTTATATCACGGGATGGCAAGCAAGCTAATAGCTTTCCGGATTAAAAGAGACAGTCGTCGCCTTTAGACAAAAGGTGTTACTGAAGCGCATGTACCGATTTAAAGTATCACTTGTATAAATTTATCTTACCCTCCAAATCGGAATATGACGGTTATTGTTCTATTTGCCCGTACCTTTTATACGAACAGTCAAACCTTGGGACAGCTTACCTCGCACGATTTTTCCGAGTAGGTTTGATATTGGAATTTTTAAGATTTAATAAAACTCTTAGAAACCGGCATCACATTGGTAACTAAACCTTGTGTATTGTAAATGTCCACGGGCTGACTGCTTCCTATCAGTTCTTGCTTGCTCGTATGCCTGCAGATAATATAAAATAGTGACAAAGATAAGTAAAGTGAAAATACCGCATTCGAGCGAGATATATATTTAAATATTTACAGTGCATCGCAGTGAAAAAACTCGTATATAATTTATCAAATAACCGCTGTAAGAACTTGTTATTAAAGATTTATAATCGTTTTTGCTAGATGTAGCCCTGATGATGCAGTAAAATGTAAGACCGTTTGACTTTTTAATTAAAAACAATATACAGTGTGACATTTGTGTTTAAAATTTAAAAAAAATCGATTGTGAGCTCATGCGCGGCGTAAAACACGGAAGTAAAACTTTTGATTGAAGTAGAAAAAAACGGAAGATAGAGAGATATTAATTGAAGGAGTCGAGAAAAAAGATTTTTCGTATTTTAGAAGTAAAAAGCTGCAGTTAAATCTTTTTAGTTGAACTATTCGTATCTGGCTGGTTTTGGAACCATTAAATAAATGATATAGATTATATATATATATATATATATATATATATATATATATATATATATATATATATATATATATATATATATATATATATATATATATATATATATATATATAATATACGGATTTCGAAACTACTGAACCGATTTCAATGAATTTTTGTAGATACTACTGTTTGGTCCAATCTAAAATATAGGATAGTATTTATCTTAACTAACCTCCTCCGCCCTTTCAAGTACCAAGTAATTTCTATGGTAAAACGACGTTAGCTAGTTCAGCGTTTCTCAACTTTTTACAGTCCGTGGACCCCTAAAAAAATTCTAGTATCCCCTTAATAAAAAAAAACATCGGCACTTATTTATCAATTCAAATGTCCTTAGATAAAACGGCACACTCATATACACATTTCGCGGACCCCCAGGGGTCCGCCGACCACAGGTTGAGAAACACTCAGCTAGTTAAATATAAAATACTATTAATTAATAATGTATTCTATCTCATTCCCGTCGGCTTAATGCTATACATTTGTGTTCTGTTTATTAACACGATTTTTTGAGTTTTAAATTACGATTCTAAAAAAAATAATTTCAAAAATCGTTTAAGATAATAGGATATTAAATATTTAAGTAATTCAATTTTCAAACTAATTACATAAATAAGCACATTACATTGAATTTGCATTGCTTACATTAAGTTTTGCTTTTTTGGCAAATAAATCTCTATTATCGAAGTATTTTTGAATCAGGCTGTATATCGTTTTACAAAATTATGCTGTTTGTAAATACGATTTTCACTTAAGTTTCTTTAATATTTTGTAAATAATATGACATTTTAGGGCCGGGATTTGAGTTGACTTCTTTAAGACGTGTTTTGCAAACATTATTTGTAAATTTCATTTAGATGTAAATTACAATACACTTAAACTCGATCAAAACAAACACACACTTGATTTTAAGATAGATGATTTTTTGCGCCACTCAAATCTCGACTTTATAATTATTAACTTTGACAGAATTTGTAGGTACAAGATTGTATTGTTTTTTTTTGTTGAGCAAGATCTGTTATTTAGGCTTAATTTAAAATTATAAATAAGATTTCTTTCAATACGAATTGACAAGTATGATTCTTATACAAAAATACTTTGTGGGGTAATATCATCATCATCATCTTATTTACAACTTTTTTAATGTTACAACCATGAAGTCTAGAAGCAAGGACTAACTTATACAGGGGAAATGTAAAAGTATCCAGTTGGTACAGAAAAAAAGTTTGAGAATGGCGCTGTATTAGGATAAACTGCGATATGGACATAGCTGATGTAGATTCAGGCGTTACTCTACCGAAATCTATAATTCGAAGACAAATTTGAGCTATTTAATTTACAAAATTTCCGCGAAATCTTGTATGTGTCTGCTGTGATTCAACTGAAAAAAAGATTTAAAGAATGGGACAAACTTGTCTAAGGTTGAAAATCAGAAGACCCCAGCGACACAAAAGTCTACCCACTTCCACCACGCTTTCTTCCACTTCCCGAATCTGTGTTCCCCGACGAGTACAATCTGGGGATCTTCAAGAGAAGAGTGAACGGGTAACTTCTAGGGAAGCGCGTTCCATCTTAGGCTCAATTTACACCGCCGCGAAATGGAATGGAAGCGACTTTCCGAAACGAAATTGTACATAACATAATGAACTTTTATGTCAATTGCATAACATACAAGTAGAAAACGAGCCAAAAAAGGTCGCACATATTCGCGGAATCCTCACGCGTTCTCGAGAATTCATCTATAATCTTATAGCTACTGTCGGCGCTGATCCGTGATGAATTGACATAAAGTTCATTATGCTATGTGCAATTTCATTGCAAAAAGTCGCTTACGTTCCATTCCGCGGCGGTGTAAATGGCCGCATCTTAGCTTACCATCAGATCATGGTCAAGCGCTTCCCTATCGACACTAAAAAAAAGTCAGTAACAAACAAACACAAATCATGAACTCAACGTACGTTTCATTAATGCTTCACCCTTCATAAAGCGCTATTCAACTCTCCTGAAGATGCTTCGGTTGCGAAGCGAAACGTGCGTTGAGTACATAATTTGTGTGTTCCTGCCTTTGCTTCTGACGAGGAATAAAGTGTGTTGGACGTATGTGGACTATTGTGCCGCTGGGGTCTTTTATAAACTTCGAGCCTTGGATAAGTTTGCCCCATTTCTTGTACTATAATTTGTTTCACTTGTATCACAGCATTTCTATATAAGATTTCGCGAAAATTTTGCAATTTAAATGCCTCGAATTTGCTGAGCATAAGTATTTAACAGTGCTTTTACTCCTCTTTTTCTAAAAATTCTTATACGACGGAGGCGCGACCACTATTGGAATGCTTTTTTATGAGCACTTCTGTCCACAGAGATGGTCATCTTTACTTTTATACTGCAAGGTTATAACTGTAAAACCAATGTCAATGGCTATTTAACATTTTTCATTGTGACATCTATAGTGAGAACAAAGCGACTTGTTTGATCAAATAAATTTGCTCCAAGTTACCAAATACTAAATAAAAATGAATCGCCGAAATGTACGCTCAAATTTTTGGAATACATGCACCAAATGAATTTTTTGTTGTAGTCGTTGTCATCAGGACAAGGTTAGTGTGAAAAATAATGTTTAAAAAAATCATACATTTTAAAAAATTTTAAAATCTGACATGAAAAATGACTGACAGAGTGAGACAATATATTGGGGTAGTATTTTCAATATATTATCACAATAAAGAATGGTCGAATTGCTTAATTGTGATTCTATTTATTTAACATGGTCGGACTGTAAACGGTAGATTTGGTCTTACTTTTTTTTTATTAGGTTCATCACCCGTGCGAAGCTGGGGCGGACTATATAAAAGTCGATATTTGTATATGCATTACTCACACCTATCGTTCGATTGCGATAATCATTCATAAATTTCCGGTTATTCCGTTTTGGTCCCCTAAACTAGACCCCGGGGAACTTTTCGAAAACTTTTTGTCCGTCTACTTCATCCGTCATGCCATGTCTCGGCACAATTGGCAACCTACACTAGATTAATAATGTTTATTACCTCATTAATTGTCAATAATCTCAGGTGCGGGAAAAGTAACACGGTGTTCTGATTGGCTAATTTTAGACCTAGACTAAAACTACACCTAGTTTAGGGGAACAATGTCTTTTTTCTTTCCTTACTATCTTATTTCGTCATAAAAATAGATAAAAAGTGACATAAAAACATGTACGTAATTTTTTTTAGATTATATTTGTTTTTTTATAATAAATGTAAAATATACGAATTACAACTGTCTGTGTTTTAATGTCCAGGGATTTCGTCTCAAAGAAAGGAAACTATTCCCGTTAGGCTTATTTAGTAAGCAAACAGTAACATTAATTTATATTTTTTTAATGGTTGCGAGGTAGCCCACTTTGCGATGGGTTATTTTTAGTGTCCTTCATAATTAGGACGATCTGATACAGATTATAGATACTTATATTAAAATACTTACCGACGGAAATATTTGATTGTTTAGTGCAGTGTTTTTAAAAATGTGGGTCGCGGCCCCCTGGGGGTTGCGAGGCCTTTGCAGGGGGGTCGTAGAAGGTAGTTTAGTGTTACTAAAAAAATTATTGATAATAATGAAAAATGTTAAAAGTATTTAATTTTCTTAATTCAAGTTAGGCGGCAGTGGGTCGCAATTTTTTGTACCATGCGAAGAGGGCACGATCCTCTTAGCATGGTACAAAAAATTGCGACCTCTCGCGAACGCGAACGCGAACGCGATCTTGAAAAAGATTGAAAAACACTGTTTTAATTTTCACATATAATTGGAACTGTATCTACTGCTGTAGGTACTGCGCCGTAGGTATACGACGACGTACCGGAGGGGGGGGGGGGAGGGGGGGATTATCGACCGCATAATACGTCGCAAAAACATTAGTAACTCTGAAAATTTCATATAAGACCATCACTTAAAATGTAGTGAAATTCTACGAAAACATTATAATGGCGTAGACTTGGTGTATCACTTTGCGATTAGAGAATAGACGCACTAAAAATGAATCGGATATATTGTAGTTTTTAATGATTAATTATGATATGGAGATCCAGCCTCCCCAATTCACGAATTGAGTCGATGGGTTTAGGGCTTTCACACACATAAACATGATAGAATTTCTTTTTTTTTATATCATAAGATAGCAAACAAGCAGATGGGTCTCCTGATGGAAAGAGTCAACCATCGTCTATAGACACCAAAGATGTTAATGGTGCGTTGCTATCTTGTGGCGAGGTCTAATGCCACATGCATAAGTTTACTGGCTACCTTACCCTCTAAACCGGAACACGACAGCGACAAGCACTGACGCTATTGCGGCAGGAATAGGTAAGGCGGTGGTACCAGACCCGGGCGAGACAATGCAGAACTCTACCACCTAGTAGCCACGATGGTAGAATGTCGAGACGTGCTACGATGCGGTATAATATGTAAGAAAATGGGAAAGTCTTAAACGTTTCGACTCGATAGCTGTTTAATTACTTGAATTAGGTCCCAGAGCGTTTTCGCGGTAAATATTATTTTCGATTTTAAAATGAAACTTAATTTTTTTAAATTATAATTATACTTTTTTTGGTTAATATATCTTATTAATAAGATAACTTATTAAACAGTTTCTCAAATATAGTCAATTAGCCTATTATTATTTTGAAAAACTTACTTCTTAACCGCTCACATCACTTTGGTAACTAATGAGACCTCTGACAAAATGCCTTAATACACTATGGTCTCTATAGAGACCAACGCTAACTTCATACAAAAAAACAACATTTTCACTATTTACCAGTTTTAATACAATACTCTATGGTATTTTATCGTTTTCGAACGAAACATTGTATAGAATAACATCCAATTGGCATTCTTTTTTCAAATACGCTCTTGGGGAAAAATAAAAGAACTTAGTTCGCCATTTTGATTCTTGCTGTGTGTTATGTGTTGGTTGCACTTTATGATACAGGTTAATTTAAGTGTTTTGGCGTTTTAATCAACAAGTAAACTTTATTTATAATCAAGATTAGTTCAAGATCTAACAGTTTAGATAATAATTTTGTCAAAAAACCGTAAATATCAATTAATAAAACATATATTTCGTTAATGACCAACTTAATGATATCAGCGCTTTGGGTATGACGGTACCTATTTTTATTTATTTTCGTAAATTTTAGTGTTGATATCTATGATCTCAAAAAAATCAAATGATGTGAATGTGAAATATCCTAAACAATATTTAAAAAAAAAATAACATAGCTGTAAAATTGAAAAAGAAATAAATTATTTAAAAATTACGAAAAAAATTACGTATTAATTATGGAAAACAAGATATTAATATTTATGTAAATAAATATTTTTGTACTATGATATATGTTGTTTATTTTTTCCTTATGTATTTGTTTACCAATTATATAAAAAAAATATAAAAAGCATAGGTCATCGATTTACTTTTTTAATTAAAAATCCTCGACTAACAAGTAGTCATATTTTTCTCAGTGTCGTGTTACACCTGAATTACTTTATAGCTTAAGAAGCCATTTAAATTAAACAATTCTAACACCAGTGTATCGCAGTGCTCAAGACCTCTTAAAAAATATACGCTTTACAGTATCGGATTCAATCCAAACAACTCATAAACCATTTTTGTGACCACGGTCCATCGGAACGGACTCGAAACGCGTGCGCGTAACGGTCCGTGTGTTTTTAGAAAAAAATACGAAAATGGCTGGTGGTGTGAGCGGTTAAAAACAAAATATTGTGTTCATCTTTAAAAATATTTTCGATGTCTTAAAATTACATTTCATTACTTACTGATGATGCTAAATGCCCGCATTGATCAAAATTAGTATGTTATGTATTACAATACATTGACAACACTAATTTTGATCTATGCGGGCATTTAATATTAATATATAGCCAATATATGCGGCCAATTCCCCCCTTTCCACCCACTTTCGCCGAGCGCATACCTAGGCCGCGGTCCAGCTTAAACATTCAGTGTGCATTATTTACCGTCGGAGAGTATTATTCAAAATGTAACATTAATATAATTAGTTGATTGTTTTGTAAATATAAAAGATTTATTTGTACGTATTTGACACGCAGGTTATGATAAGATTTAATATGAAATGATTTTTCAACTTATTCCAATTATGTGTCTCTTGATTTTCATATTTTGTATTTTTTTTTGTTTGGAGATATTTTTGAATCAACCTGTATAACAAATGGACTAGTATTGCATTGTAACCACCGAGTCGATTTATTCATCAAGCGTAACATTAAAATTAGTTAAGTTTTTTTACAATTTTTGTTATATTGTTAAGACAGATGCAAAATATGTTTATTTGATGTGTATTAAAATATTTCAATGTATTTTGTGTTTTTTTTGCGGGCGTAACACTCACGGACCGGGTTCCTAATGTTTAAGTGAGAGAGAGGTTAGGCCTTAAAGAAAATCAAACAAGGCTACATAGACAATACATTCTTCGGATCTCCCGAAATAAGAAAAATACAGGTAACATGAAAATTTTAATTATCAGGAAAATGTCGTTGTGCAACAAAAAAAATGTCCCTTTGTGCTAATGTAATAACGTCAATTGCAGATTTGTGATTCAATGAGTTTGCATTACGCAGATAATTAAACTATTAGCAATGGAGATTTAATCGCGCGACATTTTCACCATTGTCACTTTATGGTTTCGTAACCTAATTTATTTTGCCTTACTACATCATAAAAAAACTAGCAATCGCCTTTAGCCGAAATTCGACCACAATAAATTCTCTTTAAATTTTGACAACTGGCTTAAGCCGAAAAAAAATAGTACCTACCTGTACATGTATATAGGTATTTATATCATGGGTGTCGTATAAATATACCTGGTGTGTGTAATGTAAGTATATTTTTATTAATTTGATGCAACGACTCCTATATACTAACGTATTTAATCTCTTTGATTTGATGTATTTCTATTGCATCTTATTTAGAAATTTCAGATTTCTGTTCAAATTTCATATCTATAAATATGGAGCACTACCATGTTTTAATGGCCCCGCGTCATTAAAACATGGTACCTAGTGCTCCATCTTTATTGTCTCTTATTTGAGTACTGCAGATAGGGGCCATCCATAAATTACATCACACGAATTTCATGATTTTAACCCCTCCCCCGTCCTTGTCACAACTAGTCACTTTTGCGAGCCCCCTACCTAGTGTGATGTCACATATTTTACAATTTTACATTGGAATAATGATCTTGTTCGATTATTCGGTTCGAATCTATATAGGTTGCTTTTTAAATTTACTGATGTAATACTTAGATATATAATATATTTTGAAAAAATGTGATGTCACAAAATTTGGGACCCCTCCCTCCCCTTGTCACACAATTTCTCATTTCTTCGACCCCCTCCCTCACCCTAAACGTGTGACGTAATTTACGGATGGCCCCTAAAGTATGCAGTAAAGCCTTGTATGTATGTATTGTTTAAGAGGGTAGCAAGCAAACATGTCGTTTTCTGAAACAAAGAGACAACAGAAATAAACCATCGCCACGAATGGCAAAACTAAAGCTGTGGTGCCATCTGTGAGGTGGAAATGAAAAATATTAAAAATGTTCCCTAAAGAGGTTTATGCAACTACGCGTTAGCGGTGCGCATTACTGACACACAAGATGCGGTCTAGCACCATCGCGAAAACGAAGCTTCTTTCTATGGACGTTCCAAACATTTGTGCAACTGGATCACTAACTTTTTGGTTGCTATCGACAGTGCATGTTAAGATCCCAAATCTGTTAATACTGGTGTTCCCCAAGGCCGTGTCCTATCTCCTTCAATGTTTCTTCTGTATATAATTGGTATACTGTAAATTAGCGGTATTCATTCTTATGCGGACGATAGTACACGAGAAGCTGTTAATTTTTTTCGAGAACACGTCAACTAGTGCCGAAACAAATTTGTATCTGAAATCGACGGTGAGTCTGTGATTCTGACCAAACTTAAGAATGGAGTTGATTGAAATTTCGTAAAATACAACCCCAAGAAAACGCAAGTTTGTACGTTTGCTTTAACTACCTCAGCTAGCATTGGAATTCATAGTTATAACAAATCTATTAAGCAACTTCAGGTTATCTTGATAGAGTAACTTTGGCAACCCTAAAACGTAGTCGACTAATATTCACTGGAACAAAAACATGTATATTTATAATTTAACTACTAGTGGGAGTAATACCTATTTGTTATTTATTAATTATTGTCTATGTAAGTGGCACTAGTGGCTGTTATCCTTGTAGGGTCAGAGCATAGAAATATATCTAAGGTCAATGGGTCAGAGCAAATGTGTAGATTATATATGATTGATGAAAATATTAAGAAAAATAAATGGCAATGAGGATTGATCTAAAATGTTTATATTAAAATCTCTGTAGGGAATAACATTCATCTTTGAGATGGAGGCTTTGAATATAGCCTCCTCCATTTTGTTTATAAATTCATCGTAAGATGCACAAAAGGGCGTGTATACATTGATAACAATAAATTCCTGTGCATGCACTCGTAATATCTCCTTCAACAGAAAGGTTCACAACATCTTACGTTCTTTAAACTTCATTGACTTACTATTATCATCGAGCTACCATGTATCACATTTGTTCTATCGAACGAGCTGGCAATCTGGTGATTATTGAAAATGAACATTGTACACAATATGTGGCTTCAAAACAAAAAATATGTGGCTTCTAATAAAACTAATGTCCTGTAATGCATAGAATATCAATATTATTACAGTTCATGAACTTATCGTTCAGTTTCATGCTCATTTGGAAGATAAAACAAAGACGGTGTCTAAGAGAGTTTGTGTTCTGAACAGGGCAAAATAGCACTTGAGGTCACCAGTTCGCTTAAAGTTTTAAATCACAAATTAGGCCTCACATGAAGTGCTGAGTGCTAAGTGTAAATTTTTCTTTTCGCATTCGATCGTGAGCGCGTTTCGAGTTTACTAGGAATTTGTATGTGATTTGTACAGCGCCACCTAGTGGTAAACTGGTTTCTCACGTTTACCACTAGGTGGCGCTGTACAAATCACATACAAATTCCTAGTAAACTCCAAACGCGCTCACGATCGAATGCGAAAAGAAAAAGTCACACTTAGCACTCTGTTCTCATAACTGGGCAGAGGAGCGAAATACTAGCTACTTTCTCTTGACCACATGTAGTATAGAGCATCTCGAATCGACTGACAGGGCTCTTTCTGTTTCGTTGGCGTTACGAAGAGATATGCGTTCTCATCGTCTTCTATCGCTTTTATTTTATCATGAAGAGTGTTTCCAAGAGTTTATTTTATTTTAATTTAATTATTTATTTTTAAAAGTAAACTTTTCTGTAAATTCCGCCATTCTTGATCCGAACCGCAAGGGACTGGAATATGCTACCTGAGTCTGTGTTCCCCGATAGGTACAAACTGGGGATCTTCAAGAGAAGAGTGAACAGGTACCTTCTAGGGAAGCGCGTTCCATCTTAGGCCTCATCTTAGCTTACCATCAGGCGAGATCGTGGTCAAGCGCTTCCCGATCGAAGCGATCGACAGTAAAAAAATACCTCAAGCATCTACCAGGTGGTCATTATTAAGATCAAGAAAAAATCTTTTCTTGGGGAGTCGTTTGAAAAATAATAAAAATATTTTAGGTATATAATAATTTAATTATTTTCCCTTACATACTAAATATTTACATCACATTAATAATAAAACTAATAAAAAAATCTATATATTTGCTTATGATTACGATACGATTTAACATTATTTGTAAATTCTTTCATTCCGATATAATAAAGGTTTTAGTTTTTGGTTGTAAGTTATAATTGCCATGGTGCACGGGATAGCGATAGTTTTCGTGTCAAATGAATATAAGGCGTGTAATGTTAATTTTTATTAAGTTAATACGTATATTTATATTGCATAATATGTGAAAATGTTAAGTTTCTGCTGTCTTCCGCAATGTAAACTTGAAATGTGCCAAATTTCATACTTCGTCTCCACCATTCGCGGGACTGTCTTAAAAAGGGGCACAAAGTTTTTGCTTCAAGTTTTAACATAAATAAATTTATCTAGCAGTTACACTTGGTACTAATTTTATATATAATTTCTCTGAAAGTAGTTACAACAAGCATATTAATCATGTCAATTCGAAAATTTAACTTACTAGTTCAGTAAGTTAAATTTTCATACGACTAAAGTTTAACTAAAGTTTGCGTGGCCCAAAATAATAATTTCTCTTTATTTAGTTGAGTAGAAAACTAGATTATGACACTCCTAGGTAGCTTTCTAATGGTAATAGAATTTTTGAGATCGGTAGGTACAGTAGTTTTTAAATTTCTTCGTCATAAAAATACGAATGTTTCCTCTTTATAATATTATACTGTCTATTACTCGCGACTTAAACATATCAAGTCGAAAATGTAACTTACCGGCTTAAGTAAGTCATACGACTAAAATTCAACTAAATTTAGCGTAACCAAAAATCATTACTTCCGATTCTTTTTATTTTTTAAATCTGGATAGCATAGCTTTCTAATGATACAATAAATTTGATCGGCCCAAAAGTTTTTGAGTTTTTTCGTTACAAAAATCCAAAAATACAACCCAAAAAAATATGTTAATACTAGCTGCACCGTGCAGCCCAATGCATTATGAAAGTTTTTGGTAAATCCCGCGGTAAAAACTCATTTTCCGAGTTAAAAAATTAAAAAATAGCTTATTCGCTACTCTCCGTCATCATCTACCTGTGTGCCAAATTTCAGCCAAATCCGTTCAGTAGTTTTTGCGTGATTGAGTAACAAACACCCATCCCTAATCCAAACATTTATAACATTAATATAGGTTAATGTAAATAGATTATATTTTTTGTATATATAAAGTAGAAAACGCGAATTTCTAAACACGGGTTAATTTTTTTAATGTAAATAGATTATATTTTTTGTATATATAAAGTAGAAAACGCGAATTTCTAAACACGGGTTAATTTTTTATCTCCCAGTGAGAAGTTAAAAGACTTCTTTTTTCTTTTCTTTCTTCTTTCGAGATCTTTAAATTTGTCTTATTTGGCACTGACATAATACTTTAAACAATTCATTTCAACATCAGAGGGCATGCGTTTGTTAATTTTTTCAAAAAAAGTCATAGATCAGGTGCTGAATATGAGAGTACATGTTATTTTTTTTAGGCGCAGGTGAAGTCGAATTATAAGAAAGCTACACTATCCAGAAGTGACATAAGCTACATTTTTGCCCGAACTAGTAAAAGGAAGTAATTAGTTTGTATCTTGTGAACGAAGTTGCTAGTAAAAGCTAGTTCAGAAATAAATGGGCATCTTATTTGTAAAAATAAACTTACTATCTTAAATATATATATTTTTTTTAATTTTTGTCAGAGTATTTAAAACGTGAGTAGAATGATAAAACTACAGTACGTTCGCGTTAGAATTCAGTGAGTCATCAGTGGAGTGGTTTGATTGGTTCATTAATCAATAAAAATCAATGTAAGTAATTTGATTGGCCCAATAATCAACAAAAATCAATTTAAAGTGATTTCATTGGTTCAATGACCAACAAAAATCAATGCAACGTGATTTGATTGGCTAATTAAACGACAAAAATCATTCAACGCGATTTGATCGGCACGTTAACCAACAAAAGTAATTTGATCGATTATTGGGCCACCTGATAACGACGACTCACTGCATTCTTAACTTTAATGTACTGTAAGGGTGCAGCTACATATATCGGGCTACGGCGAAGGTTCGTGCTATCGTGATATCCCGAACTGCTTCGCGAAGGTAATATAATTATGATAAACAATAATAATAATAGCAAACTGTAATTTGCACATGAAATAACTAAAAATAATTACTTAAATATACCTATATAAATTTCATCGTGTAATCCGTTTGCTTGCATTACGATTATAATGACCAATCCGCCCTTGTCGTTCTGCCAAGTATTTATAATATACTAGCTGAGCCCGTGACTTCGTCCGCGTGGAAAAATTTCTAAAAAAAGTAGCCTTAGTTACTCCCTATCACATCAGCTATCTGCCAGTGAAAGTCCCGTCAAAATCGGTCCAGCCGTTCATGCAATTTGGCATGGAAATAGTTGAAGATCCGGGGTCAAAAAAGGCTTATTTTTTTTCAAAAATCAACTCTGAAGGGCTGAAATAGGGGATAAAATTTGTATTAAAAGCTATTTCGACAACAAATTTATCTACTCGCGGGCAGAGCTGCGCGGGTCAGCTAGGAGTTACATAAAATTAAAGAGTTTAATGAACGGCCTTTTGTAATTTTTTTGTTTTGTCTCGGGGCGCACAAATATAACCTACGGGCCGCGGTTTGATGACCAGTGATAATACGACGTCATTATGACGTAAGCAGGTGTCGCGATATAATTCGGACTAGCACGAACCTTCGCCGTAGCCCGACATGTGTAGCTGCACCATAAGTAACATGTAACCTGTGTTACAAAGATGCATGAAATATGTAGTTATGGTGACAAAAATACTTCACCCATAAATTTAGCTATACATATATTGCAGTTTGCAAGGAGTTTGCAAAACTTTTTCAGTCGATTAATCTTTAACATCCCTTCTTAATTTTTTGACCAATCTCATTTACAAGAAATTTATTAAGTTTTGATGGTGTTTATGTCATATATTAAATTCGAAATATTTAGGTGAGTCCTACAGTCTTTCTTCGTTCCTCTTAATCTATGAATATCACTTTATCTTATTGTGTTTAAATCTTTACGAATGTTTATAAGTGTTTAAACACCTTTACTAGAGATCATTTTCATTTTGACTTCTTCGTCATCTTTAATTTCACGCTTTCCTAAGTTAAAGTTATCTTCAATTTCTTGCAAAGTTTTGTCTTTAGTTTCGGGTAATATAAACCATAGTATAATTAGACACATGCCCATAACTGCTCCGAAAACACTAAAAGTTCCATGTACTTTAATACTAGGTAGTAAATATGGTGTAACTTGCATTGCAAGCATGACACACAAGGACATTATGAAACCGGCTACACATGAACCAGCGCCTCTGTGAGCTAGAGGAAAGATTTCTCCTAATAATGCTAAAGGTATCGGTGTACATCCTAAATTAGATAGAATAAAATAAACTACGAACATCAAAATAGGTATTATGGGATAATATGTAATGACTTCCATCGAAGCAAGATAAAGGTATAAGCAAACCGAAAATAAAACAAATAAAGCCGCAAATCCAGTGCTAAACAATAAAGTACGCCTTTTCAACATTTTGACAAGGGCTGACGATGAAAGAGCACTGATTGTAATTATAATATCAATTCCAAGTGTGTAATATAAGGAATTAGATTTTTCTCCAGTAATTTCTTCGATAATTTGTAAAGCATATGCCGGAAATATGTGTCTTCCACAAGCATCTAATAACAATGCACTAAAACTGACAATAATGCATGGCATTATAAAGTCACGGCGAGTAAACTTTTTGAAAAAATCCCCAGCTTTTAATATGTATGACGTTTTATGTGGCTGACTTGAAAATCTTTCCTTTTGAGACCGTATCAATTCTTTCAATTCATCCAAGGATTCATCAGATCTTCCCCTTAACCATAGGAAAGCTTTTTCGCTTTCATCAAATAATTTTCTCGATGCCAAATAAGATGGACTTTCAGGCCAAGTAATAATTATTAGAACAGAAATCCCAACAGGTACTAAGGCTATTAAAGCAACAGTTCTCCAAGAGTAAAAATATCCAAATAAATGCACAACCATACTTCCTAAGCACACGGCAGCAGTCTTTAAATTAAGGAACATCCCCCGATTCTTCGGGCTCGTATATTCTCCTATAACTACAGCTCCTAGACCTACTGTGGCTGCTGCGGCAAGTCCTCCTAAGGCTCTGCCGATTAAAAGTACTGGTACACTATACGCGAAGTACATACATAACCATCCTACTATCCCTGGTATCATAACAAGGGCGTGTGCATATTTCCGTCCATATAACTCCATCAATACCGAAGAGAGGAAGAATCCAGGAATACCTGCAGTTCCAATAATGGAAGCTGGAACAAAAAAATATTATGATTAAAGTTTAAATGAAAAACTATTAATCTGGCCACATTTTTCAAAATCAGTTCAGGTCAAAAATCCCAGGTTAAACCAAATTGGTTCATTCAAAAATTCAAAAAATTTTAATAGCAGTAGTTTGATGGATTGTGTATCGCTTCCTCAATGCCTTAAATAAAAAGAACGTAAAGCTGTCAGTCCCTGATATCGCTAGAAATAAGCGATAACCATTACTAGGTTTGATAAAAAGTACTAGTACTGACACACGCTTACGCTTACTGACATAACAGTGACTTGTGATGAACCAGAAAAATCTATAGACGTTCGGTTCAATGTGACTATTCTCCAAGAGAACAAAAATGAAGAGAATGAATCAACACATTTGCAATATACTTTTTTTGCAACATATTTGCAATATATTTTTTTTGCAACATATTTAATTGGATAAAAAACACTTTTCATTCATTAACCAGCTCGGAGAAGGTTCTATAGCGGGATCTTAGACTTTTATAAAAGAAAAGGATTAATATTTCCAGGATATACATTTGGCAAAAAATAGACATTAAGTCACGTGACAGCGAATGCAAATGTGGGAGAGTTACGTCACGCCGTGGTAAACCATCATCTTGATGTCGTAATTTTCATAGAAACCATAAATTAGTAATGTAATCTTTGAGTATATAATTTTAATATATCTATGAATGCAATGTAGATATTACCATTACGTAAAGTCATTGGGCTGCCATAACAGTCCAAAGCGTTTTCGCAGTAAATTTTAATTTATATGTAAATACGTATGTTATTTAATAAAAATGAATAGTTTTTTTGGTTAATACATCTAATAAGGTAAATAATTATGAAACAGTTTTTCAAAACACTAATAGCCGGTCGATAATCATTGTATATAGATAAGATATATTATTATTAAGGATTTTCAAAAGTAAACCACATATCCTTTCTCTGAAAATACAAAGAAACGACAATTTAAGTTCACTAATATCGGTTCCTCGATTATATTCTTTTATTTATTTCTATAAAAATCACAAGTTTTATAATAATAAATTGCACAAAATAATCTGAACTTCATCCACCATCAATTAATAATCAAGATGTTGGATTTATTGATGAAACCTACCAATTATTACCTAAGTACTCAACGCTCTAACAATCTGGAAATTAAATACAAAAATTGAAGTAGTCTCTTGCCATTGTTGAGTATTTATTTTGTGGAGAACATGGTACCGCATAATTTTTATACCAATCATTTTTCGATAAAACTGGTTCCAAAAAAAAAAAAACGTTTATTTTTGACATGTTTCTGGCTACAAAAACACTGGTTTTGTTAAGGTCAAATTAATGGCATATTGGTAGGTGTTCATATTACCTACAAAAAAATTGGCACTAGTGTCTAAGAATAGCCTCATGCTGATTCCGACTGGATTAAACAGTCCTCAGCCCATGTCAGACTTCTTCCAATTTCCATGATGATAGGTAAGCTTGACCGCGATCTCGTCTGATGGTAAACTAAGATGAGGCCCAAGATTGAACGAGTTTCCCTAGAAGGTACCTCTTCACTTTTCTCTTCAAGATCCCCAGATTGTATTCGTCGGGGAACACAGACTCAGGAAGCATGTTCAAGCCCTTTGCGGTTTGAACGAGGAATGTTGAGTCAAACCGCTTTGTCCGGGTACGTGGAACGTCCACCATATGGGAAATGAAAAATGGAAAAATGGGGATGGCGGAATTAAGTCGTGCAATTCCGCAGCGCACTCTCCAAAGTGAATTCGATGAAAAACCGTTAAACTAGCTACTCTGCGTCGATGAGCGAGGCTCTGGAGTTTTTTGTTCGTCCTACATCATCGTCGTTTATGAGCATCTTTGCACGCCTCAGTGTCTCCAGCTGATATTTTGCGGATCCATCCCAGAGGTGAGAGCAGTATTCCATACACGAACGGACTTGTGCTTTATAAAGGTGAGCTGAAACACTGTATCACCTTCGCTAGAACACCAAGCTTTTTTGAAGCAACTTGGGCTTTAGATTCAATGTACGAACCAAAATTGAGAGTAGATGTTAAGGTGATACCAAGGAGCTCCAGGTGGTCAGTTATCGGCACGGACACACCCTGGAGTGACGGAGATAGGTGGAATGAACTCCGTTTATATAATATTGGATAATATTGGATGTTTACTGTGTTGAGTGACCGTGTTTGCTTAGTAAGCACATCCACATTTGAGGAATTCCTGTAGATATGTTTCACTTTCAAACATGACTAGCAAGGTAGTCATGTGTTTAAGTCGAAATCGACTTAATTTTGTAGGAAACTCGAACAAGTAAAAAAAAACGAATTTTGCTGACGTAATCACCATTCAGGCCCCCATTCCCCGTGTCATGAAAAATTAGCAAAATAACGCCCCCCCCCCCTTAAATAAGGGGTTAACCCCTTAAGTTAGTACTTACGTAATACTTAAATGACCCCTGGCCTGGAATAAATGTTTTACATAAAAAAAATGTGTAAACGGTTGAGCCTACGGGCCATCCCTGAAACTTCCCACTAAATTAAGGTATTTTAAGCTCAAAAGAGTAAAACAAATAAGCATAGATTTTTCAGTTCAAACATCTATTTTGTTAAAAATTTCAGTGTATTGATTTTTGAAAGGCTGTATATTTTGAAAACGATGATGACATTCAACTTAATTTTTGAGATTTAAAATATTACTTAAGCTAAATAATCATTAGGTTGAAAAATTTTGATGCAATGTCAAAAACATTTTATTTTTAAATTTCTTTATTGATAAATCCCAAACAAATTGACCGATTTTTATTAAATTAACGTTATTTGACGCAGTTTTTTAAGAAGAAGATTTTTAAGTAATCGGTAAAATAATTTGAAAGTTATTTTAAAAAAATTAAGTATGTTTGCTAAAAACAACGTAATTTTAATATTTGAAAAGCTATAAATTTTGACAATTAGATTCGATTTTGATTTTTGAAACGGCATTTGATATAGTTTTTTTATACCAAAAAATGATTGGTCGAAAAATTTCGAAGCTATGTCGAAAAAACACTTTTTAAAATTTTTCGTCAACGATTACTCCCAAAGGGATAAACCGATTTTGATGCAATTTATGTATTAGACGTAGTTTTTTGAGTAATAGAGCTGGTTAGTTTTTGTACACAATCGGTACATAAATCTGGAAGTTATATTAAAAAACACTGTTTCGCCAAAATTTTTTTTGGTGTTTTTGTGTGTGTAAGTGTGCGCGTGTGTGTGTATGTAGACATCTCATAACTTTTGAACGGTATGACCGATGGAAACGCCGTTGATGGCATTCGACTGGATTCCACTCAACTTAGACTTCCTCAAAATTTGAACCAATTCGCTTCGAGAGATTTTTAAAAATTTTGAATAATAATAATAATAATAATAATAATAATAATAATAATAATAATAATAATAATAATAATAAATATTTTATTTCGACCAACAGGGATCATACATTATTATTATGTTGTTAGTACACATGTATTACATGTAACTTAAACCTCCTTGTTAGTAGAACTAAACACTATAACTTAAAACTATGACAGGATTGATTTGCCAGTACGTGAATCATACTACAGTTATTCAAGTACTGGCAATCGAACCTGTCAACAAATACCCTTAGGATGCTACTAGGGGTGGATCGAACCCTACGCAACAAGGATGTACACCGCTTTCGCATAGTTGTGTAGAAGCAGTCTACGTGCGCCTCAGCGAACATCCCTGACGCGCTGCCGAATCGTGGCCGCTCCATCAGCATTCTAAAGGCATTATTGTATTGCACCCTTAGAGCGTTATACTGTTTTTGCGTATAAACAATCCACAGGCTACTCGTGTAGAAGGAGGTACAGTATGCTCTAAAAAGAGTAATTTTTACAGGAATAGAGCACCGAGAAAACCTGCGGATGATCATGCTTGCTCTAACAGACAACGCCCTCCGTTCTCTCTCAATATCTGCGTCGTCTTTCAGTTCTGAGGATATAATATGGCCCAGATACTTATACTGCTCCACTCTCGTGAGAGGAGTTCCGTATAGCTTAATAGGTGCTATCGTCGATGTAAATTCTTTTCCCCTGACCTGAAAGACCATGCATTCGCTTTTTATGACATTATAGGTCAAACCATGACTGAGAGCATAGCTTTCACAGATACCTAAAAGCTTCGTGAGTCCACAGACAGAAGCGCTCAGCAGTATCATGTCGTCTGCGTAACTAATGTTGTTAAGGCACATGCCATCAATATGACACCCCACACGCATACTGCTAAGCACCCTATCAGCTCGTTGAGATACAGATTGAAAAGCTTGGGTGAGGTTAAACCACCCTGCCTCACGCCACACTCCAACCTGTATGGCATCGAAAAGTTTTCCGACCACCGTACGACATTAACCTGGTTTCGATACCAAAATTGGAATATTCTGTTAATCTCATCCAGTAGCTTTTAATTTTTGCCAGAGGATATCGTAGTTCACCAGGTCAAATGTTTTGGATAAATCGAGAAAGCAGGCGTAAACGGGGGTGCGTCGCTCCGTATAATACCTGACAGTTTGCTTGAAACACAGAATGGCGGATTCTGTTGACAAACCATGTCTAAAACCAAACTGGTTGTCGTGTAGGTGTAGGTATGTATCTAATTGAATGCTCAGCAAACCGTCAAGTACCTTAGCAACAGCCGCAGCAAGAGAAATCGGCCTGTAGTTGGACTTGTTTGAGATATCTCCAGTTTTATTTTTGACGATTGGTACCACCACAGTTTTCATTAGCTCTGCAGGTAAATATGAGTGTCCTATGCATAAATTAAAGAAAATCGCTAACACTTTGGGTAGCTGAGGACCAGCATATTTTAGATGTTCTATGCTGAGCCCGTCATGGCCAGGAGACTTACCACGCGAAATGGAGATAATTAACTTGTTAACGTCACTGGCAGTAAATCGTACTGCAATCTCCTGACTAGACATCTCCCCAACCCCCTCTGTATGTGATGGTACCAATGGTGATTTCACTGTAAAATGATCCTTAAACACATCAGCCAAACGACTACGATCACTAATGCCCTCAACGCTCACCGGAAGACTAGGTCTGCCGCTTGATTTATTTGTGGCTTTCCCAAAATTACGGAAGTCACATTTTGAGTGATGTGAAGCAAGAATATCCATCCGTATTTGCTCACTATGTTTTTGGCACCACTTTAAACGAGACTTAAAGATACTCTTGCTATATAATAGATTCAATAGTGAAAATAGTAATTTAAAAAAAATTATCGGAACAGCATTTTTTCACTTTAACTTCCAAATTAATGTACCGAATGTTCGGTGATTACAAAATCTAATCAGCTCTATTCCTCAAGAATCTACGTCCAATGCATAAATATCTAGGCACGTGTAATTTCTTACTGTTGCTAAAATATAAGTTCCCTAATACTTTAGCATTTGTTTTAAACAAATGTTGATTTTTTTTTTACAAATAAACATACCGACAAAATATAAAGACATGCTAAAAGTATATAGCCTTTTTAACGGCCGTTTTTTGAAACGCAAATTAATTTTTACAAGCAATTAATCTGCGTTTAATACAATTTTTACAAGCAAATGGTCTGTTAAACATAGATTAATTGCTTGTTAAAATTATTTTTCGTATCGGAAACCGGCCGTAAGAGTTTTGAAGCGGAGCTTACAAAAGTGTAGCTAATTAACGTTACATATTGCACATATACATTTCTTTTGAATTCTAAAAATGTTAATTAAGTCAACTGTGTTTCCGTATTATAATACAAATGAAATTCCATATTGTAATGCAGATGAAACATATCCGTGATATGCTAACAAGCTCAAAACATCATTTTTTACGCATCTATCATTCAATAAATCTGTCATTCTTACAAAGAGAATCAATGTGCTCTTTTCAATTGTAATTATTGTCAGTTAATATTCCTAGAATTCAGTATATTCAGTATTTTCTCTATTTATGATGTTAAAAATGATACTTGATTTTTTAACTTCATAGCTGTAACATGTTTCAAATTTAACTATTTTTGTTTTAGTCAAATTCATTTGTTTCTTTTACTAAATTATTTTTATTTTTACATTTAAGGAGGAGTAGTGTCACCTGCAAATAATAATAATTCGTGTTGAATAGTTTCCGGAAGGTCAATAATGTCAATTAAAAAAAGCAACGGTCCTAAAACACTTCCCTGTGGTATTCTACAATCATTACATCTATAATTTGAAGTATAATTTTCTTGTGGTTTCTAAACATAGATTCAATAGTGAAAGCACTAACATTATACAGTGTGTAAAGAAAGAGAAAGAGGCATGTAGGTTGGTTAAAGGCATTACTGAAAAAAATATTAAAATGAGTTTATTTCTGAAAATAAAAAAGATATCGATTTTTTAATATTCGTATTGCTACTTATATCTTATTGCGCGGCATTCTTCGATAATAGAATTTACTTATTTGTAGGTGTTGCACTGACGCTGTTGCGGCAGAAATAGGTAATGTGGTGGTACCAGACCCGGGCGAGACAATGCAGAACTCTACCACCTAGTAGCCACGATGGTAGTGACTCAAATAGCCAATCGGTCGCCTTTTACGACCTGCCTGGCAGAACAGCAGTTGGCCTATTCTTCAAAGGAGCCCAAAACCAACACGGAGATAGGTTTTTGCAGATTTCCACAATGTAAACTTTAACGGTGCCAAATTTGTACTCCTCCGTTTGCGTATTTACGTAAAGAGGGCTACACAATCTTTGCTTCATGTATTATTATATGGGTAAGATATAGATAAATATTTGCTATGCGTTTTTAATTATAGAAAGTTTATCAGTACCACAGGTAGGATAAGATATCGAGATAAAATAACCACCTTTTTCGATAAATAGTTTAATACTAAGAATTTTATCAAATCGCTACCGTGTAGAAATTATATCCAAATAAAATAACAATTAAACAATGAAACTATTGGCAGGAAAATAAAGTTATCGCCATCTTTTATGACCAATAGATAACAATGCCTCACTGAATCTAGTAGCTCATATAAATAATATGTAAGAATGTCGCCATCAATACGTACCCACCCAAGAAGCTGTGTATAGGCTAACCTTGATCTCTGATTCTGGCGATTGAATGGCTGGAAGCAGAACGGACGTGTAACTGAGGAGCATGCCCTGCCCCAACATGTTTAATAATACTCCCATGACAACCCATGTCTGGAAACAAATATTAATCATTGTTTTATTTTAAACACGATTTTCACTAGCCCATATAAATACTCGGTAACAGAAAAATAATTAAAATGAAAATACATCAAATTCGTTATTATATCATACAAAATATGAAACAGCCTTTGCAATATTTGTTTACTTAATTAGCAGGTATCACGGATTAGATGATTTCTGTGGCAGGTATAATTTACATGATTTGTTATCGTTAACGGTATCATTGTCTAAGTCAGCGTAGTATTAGATTTTAAGTGACTGAATTAGAACTTCATTGTCTGGTTAGGCATAGTATTACGTTGTTACTGAATTAATTACAAGTGTCGTTGACTGACTCCCATTCTACAAGCAAATAAATTGCTTACTTTGGGGTTAGATCAATTCATGTAGTGTTATTAATCATCATCA
The DNA here is from genome assembly GCA_036924255.1 of Apodemia mormo. Classification (NCBI taxonomy): domain Eukaryota; kingdom Metazoa; phylum Arthropoda; class Insecta; order Lepidoptera; family Riodinidae; genus Apodemia; species Apodemia mormo. The sequence goes on from JAUPFN010000026.1 coordinate 20,630,177, forward strand.
AGTCATCAATTTGTCTAGTGTAGTCTATTTGTTATTTACTTCTTAAACCTTATAATTTTTATGGAAGTTACAGATACAGAAATGGTTGTATTTGATAACATTGACAACCCGCTGCCTACATCAAAATTAGGGTTGTGACCCGTACTTTATAATGAAATGTTGTACTTTATTTTGAATAAACGTACTTTATACTTTTTAAGGGCAATAAAGTACGTGAAAATTACTAATTAATTTCACTTAAAATTGTCAACTTAATGGAACAAAATCTTAATCTATTTTTGTTTGTAACAAAAATGATACTGACCACTTTTAAACATCATCTAAAACGTATTTTTTGTATCATTTCACTTTACTTGTTTTTTGTTGTATGAAAATAATGATATTGAATATATATAAAACTCTCATTTATTGTTTTTTCTTTAAGATGTATTTAGTGACGGGACGAAACTGATCAGTGTAAGCATTGATAGATATTGCTAGAAGCACCAAAAATATGTATGGTAAACGAACAGCACAGCTAACTAGCAAAAAGCAGAGCTTTGTAAGGGCTCGCAAAGTTATACTATCTAGTAATATTGTTATAAAAGTATTTTTATGAGAATTACATCTTTTAATGTATGGACTTTATTTAGGTCTTTATTTAGGTTTATTTAGGTATATTTAACCTAAAAAAGCCAGCATATTTTCACCTAAACATTACATTCGCATCAAAGGTCCGCGTCGTCAGGCTTTAGACTAGGAATATTTGGTTTTTGTTTGTTGGTATTTTCAAGGAAAAATATGTATTAAAAATGAAGGTTGATCTTATAAAAAACACATTTTTGACATTTTGCTAAAATAATTGTTTTTTTTTTCTAAAATCAGGAAGTTCCTGGTTTTACGTCGATTTACGAAATCAAAATCAAAAAATGTTTTATTTAAATAATCCTTCAAAATTTTTGGACTACGCAGGCACGAAGAATTGACGGTAGACACTCAGCGAATACATTTTTCGAATTTTTCTCTCAGATAAACTCTTGGAGTTCGATTCCAGAGTCAGGCAAATGAAAAAATGTGTTTTTTCAGTTTTCTGATAAAACAACTTTGCCCGGGATTGGAAACTGGCGATACCCTACTGGCGATAGGCTGGCCACCTATCACATTGTGGGACCTAAGTATCTTCAGCTAACCGTGGATGCACACGTTGTACTTCTGCCTACCTCTTCGGGGATACGGGCGTAAATATACTTTTTTTTAGCTTTTTACCCTCGCCCTCGGGCTAAGATTGGGAATTGATCGCAATACAATAATAATCAATTAATACATCTGTACTGTTTCTCAATAAGCATATTGTGAAACTCTCTAACGCTCTATTTACTCTGTTCCCAGCAAACATCCCTGCTCTAGACCTAAATTCTCCTTGTGCCTCCCACAATATTACTTCGAACTTCCCTTGCATTCGCCTTTCAATGATTTTATCATACACCTTCGATGCCAAACTGATCAAACTGATGGCCCTATAGCTATTGCAGTTTATACTTGAACCTCGCCTTTATACGAGGGCACGATAACCGCGCGCCGCCAGTCAAATATTAAGAAACAATTCATGAAGTAGGTAGTCTCTTAATAAGGTCAAAAATTCTAATAGAAAATGTATCTTCTATCAATTTTAACTCGTTAATTTAATAAGAGATGGCGTTAGTAGTAATAAGATTCTGATACAACTTGTACCTTCTATTTTTTTATTTTTATAAAATGGTATTTTTATGGTAGATAACAAATCTAGACATGAATATAAACTACCACGTCGAAGCTCAAACCTAAAAATGCGATATTTTTTCAGTAAAATGTACCACAAAAGTGCACAGAAAGTGGCCTAGTGTAGGGCTCGCTTCGCTCGCCCTGATAAATAATACTCTATTGTTCAATCTTGTACTTGTATTATTTAACCTTAAAAAGAAAATGTACTCTATTTTCAATTAAAAGGTGGCAACCCTAATCATGGTATGGACTGACCGAATCCAGGAATAAACTTTTAATTGTTACAATCTTTATTTTTTTAATATACTTTGTAGGAATTCATTTTCCTCTTATTTTTATTGCATTTAATACGGCCCTGGCTTAATTCAATTATGTTCCAGTAAACGTAAAAAGCGTTTAAATAATAATTGCAATCATAATTGATTGTCTTTAAGAATTTAATTACTTTTTTCCGACGCTAGTGAAAGTGAAATGAATTTTAAGAAATCCTATTTATTTTATTTCTGCACTAGCTGTTGCCCGCGACTTCGTCCGCGCAGACTTCGTTTACTCCGCACAGCTCCTCTCCCGTAGGTGATAGCGTGATAATATTATGTAGCTTATATGTTGACCCGACCTATTAGTAATATTCATGCAAAATTTGAAGTAAATCCATGCAGTACTTTTTGAGTTTACCCCGGACATACATTGACTTTCCGATGATTTTATTATATATATATATATATATATATATATATATATATATATATATATATATATATATATATATATATATATATATATATATATATACATATATATAGATAGTGCTGTGGTGCCTAACCTTTTTAATATTGTTACCAATGTCGGGTAATGAATTTATACACTAATTTGTTATAAAAGGTATATGATTATAAAGAGAAACCTTAATTCTACAAATTCGGTATAACTATAAGCATTTCAAAGTTAATTACTCTGAAAAAATCTCGTTGAAAAAATGTTTGATATCCGTCAGTTGATTATTTTATGTCTGTAAACACGAAATAAGTTGATTAGCTTTATGAATTCATTTGTTTTATTATGAATATTATCTAATCCACTCAGGATAGATCCCTATTGAAAATCACTTCATTCCGATCTGTTTTTTTATAATAAATAATTTAAAGAAAAAAACGACCCTGCAAGCCATCCCTGAAACGTCCCGCTAGGTATTTCAAGCTCAAAAGAATAAAAACTATAAGCATAGATTTTTGAAACATCTATTTTTTTTAAATTGTATATTGTATATTGATTTTTGTAAAGCTGTATATTATGGAAACGATGATCGATTTTGATAGCTGAAAATTCTAAATTTTATTACAAATACTCGTAAGTATATAGTATAAACATTTTTCATTTTTTGCATTCTTGTGGAGTTGATTTTTTTTATTTAGGGATCATTGTTTCTGTCATCATTTCTATTATAGTTATCGGTTGTTGCTCACTCTCATGTTCAAATTTCTTCATTTTCAAATAAATACATTACCTATTTCGCATAAAGCCAATTTTTTCAATATTTTCTTTTACTATCGGTTAAGGCATCTAGTTAGTTATCGGTTATCGGGTAAGGCATCTGGTTAGTTTTTTTTTTATTATCGATAGGGAAGCGCTTGACTACGATCTTGCTTGATGGGCAGCTTAGATACGGCCTAAGATGGAACGCGCTTCCCTAGAAGGTACCTGTTCACTCTTCTCTTGAAGATCTCCAGGTTGTACCCGTCGGTGAACACAAACTCAGGAAGCATATTCCAGTCCCTTGCGGTTCGGATCAAGAATGTCGAGTCGAACCGCTTTGTCCGGGTACGTGGAACGTCTACCATATAGCAATGCCTAGTATCTGTGCACTTCGATGATCGATAGAAAAACGGGGATGGCGGAATTAAGTCGTACAATTCCGCAGCGCACTCTCCATATGTATCCGATAAAAGACCAATAGACTAGCCACTCTACGGCGATGAGCGAGGCTCTGGAGTTTTTTGCCTACCAGATCATCGTCGTTTATTAGCCTCTTGGCTCAAACAAGTTAAATCTGCTTGTTTGTTTCTTGAACAAATGAGATGAGGGACTAGCAAGATCAACTGATCGATTACATCTCACTCAATCACGATTAAAAGCACATTATTTATTTAAAAGAAACGTCTCCGCATTCATGCAACTTCAGTTGTCTCGTTAAAATACCCAATATACTATTGACATATCCTGTTTATCTGATACTGAAACTCTCACAAGTCTGTTACTCTTGCACTCTCGTCGACCGTCATGGCTATTATATGATAGTGCTTACAACTGCTATAATAAGCCGGTTGCTTACATTACTACTACTTTTGGACTACTGATCGAATATGCCCTAAAATCTTGTGTGACATCGTCTAGCGTATACTTGCAACCGTCCATGTAGGTTTTTAAATTTTCACTTACTGCTAAAAAAAACACTGATTTTACTTCGATTTTCGAAAATTGAGTCTTTATGTTTGTGCTTTAAGTTAGAGATCTCAGGTTTTTTATGACCGTTTTTTAATTACTTGATCGATAAAAATGTTATTTATTGTTTAGTCAAGATCGCTAACCCGTCGACCAACCAGGGGGTCATATATCTATTATCTGATTAAACTTTCATTATTTATTGTTTAGCAGTAGTAATCTTTCCTGTATGCTCAATTTGTATTATCTTAATCCCCTTCAATGCTATGTATAGACATACTATAAGTTTTCAAAACAAAGCTATAAAGGCACGTCTTTATATACGGTGTGTAAAGATAACGAGGATAAATGCTAATAAAATTTAGTTATAGTACGGCAAATCCAAAAGTGAACGCCTCTTAATGTTTATTTGATCGTAGAAAAAAAAGCACTAAAAGAATCGCATTCTAGTTTTGCGTTTTCACACTAGATGGCTGCACGGGAAATATAACATGATCCATACTATCCATACTTCCATACTAATAATATTATAAATGCGAAAGTCTGTCTGTCTGTTACGCTTTCACGGCTAAACCGCTGGATCGATTTTCATGAAATTTAGCATGGAAGTAGTTTGAGAGCCGGGGTCAAACATAGGCTAATTTTTTTTTCAAAAATTAACTCTTATAGGGTTGAAATGGGGGATGAAATTTGTATGAAAAGCTATCTTGACGACATGTTAATTTACACGCGGGCAAAGCTGCGCTGGCCAGCTAGTAATAAAATAAAAATAAAATTGGAAATATAGCATACTAATAAATTGCACATGCACATTTGGTAGGACAATTAATGTCAATTTTATTGCTGTTAATCAAATTAATACAATATACACAACATTTTCGAACGTCATAAATAAAATAAATTAAATTATTAACTTTATGGCAGAATACAAAAATCTGTCTATTTTAAAAAGTAAGAAAATGTACCAATAAAGTACTAACAATAAAGTTTAGGAATTTCATAACTTTCTATTAAAAGGTGTCCGTTGAGTTCTATTTCTTTTTAGATTTTAGGGTTCCGTACCTCGAAGAGAAAAAAAGGAACCCTTATAGAATCACTTTGTAGTCCGTCCTCCGTCCGTATGTCACGACCCTTTTTCTCAGGAATGCGTGGAGGTATTAAGCTGAAATTTATATCAAATACTCAGGTCTACTGTCCCTTGGAGCTGTGAAAAAATCAAACTTCTAAGCAAACGCATCCAAAAGATACAGACGCAAATTTTCGAAACTCGCAATTAAAACCTACTACTGCCGTTTTGCCAGGCGGGTCGTCAAATACGACTGATTGGCTATACGTATCACTACCATCTAGACTACTAAGTGAAAATATTCGGCCGAGACGTTGTGGAACACAACGTCTCGCCCGAGTATTTGGTACCATCGCCGTCCTTGTCGTAATAGCGTCAATGCGTATCATTGTCGTGTTTTGGTTTGGAGGGTAAGGTAGCCAGTAGACTAATGCACGTGGCATTAACATCCCGCCACAAGTATAGAGACGCAACATTTACATCGGTGGTGGATATGCGATGGTTTCTCTTTCCGTCGAAGAGCCATCTGCTTGTTTGCTATTTTGTCATATAAAAATAGTTCATTAGAATTTAAAGCTGTTAATAAATACCTACAATCTATTATTATCAATTAATTTAAACAAGATGTGTTAATTCGTTTCATAAATATATATTTTTTTAAGTTTTCCTTTTTATCAACTTTCATCAAATTTTTAGCAAATTCAGTTATGATCAATATTTCTGACACTATATTTTTCACTTTTGATATCATTTTATATAATTTAATTTAATAATATGTAATTAGAACTTTAAACTTACTGTATAAGCTGTGGTTGCCTATAATTGGGAAGGCACTGCCATCTCTCATCTTGTATTATACTTGGTGTATATTTATTATTTGTTACAGTGGAAATTAAAACAAAGTATTAGGTCAAATAGAAATTAGGAAGATAGTGTAATCTTGAAAGCTAAGTGCGATACTTACTGACTTTTTATATAGCATACAATCTGATTTACAGAAGTTATCGAGGTAGTTTAGTATTTACAAATACTAACCCAGCGAGTCGGCAGTTCGGTTCGGTAAATTCGGGGGTTCGGTAATTCATTGTATATAAACATTTTTTTTATATCATAAGATAGCAAACAAGCAGATGTGTCTCAAAATTTATGAAATGATTGACAGTGGCTACCCAGATTTACTAATCAAGAATAAAACTTAGTATTATGTACATATCCAAGTGAGTGTCATAAATAATAATTGTATTAGAAGTTTTAATCTTATTTGTAAGCATAATCAAAGGCAATTTGTATAACTAAAAAAAAAGTTTTATTATTATAATGTGGCGATATGTATTTAGAGGTTAAGTAAAACTTATGCACTTCTTGTTTGTTCGTAAATACATAGATGATTATAATATAAATTATAATATAAAGTGAGTAAAGTAATTATAAAGTCTAAAATTACAAGATGTACATTTTAGTGCAAAAAAAATATGTAATTCTCACATTTAAATTATTAACAAAATTGTTATTATGTTGATCTACTTTGGAAAGTATGATTACTTAAATGTTTCAAATATATAAATAAGAAAAAAAATACACGTATGATTCTCCTACAAAATTGAAAGTTATTATATATATATATATACATATACATATATATATATATACATATACATATATATATATATATATATATATATACATATATATATATATACACATATATATATATATACACATATATATATATATACACATATATATATATATATACACATATATATATATATATATATATATACACATATATATATATATATATATATATATATATATATATATATATATATATATATATATATATATATATATATATATACACTCCTCCCCCGTAAGTGATAGCGTGATAATATGTAGCCTATATGTGGACCCGACCTGTTAGTAACATTCATGCAAAATTTGAAGCAAATCCATGCAGTACTTTTTGAGTTTACCCCATACATACATTGACTTTCCTACGATTTTATTATATGTATAGATTTTAGGATGTACGGGTATTAACTGCATGCACGTAATAAAAAAAAGAGTAAAATCTACCGTTTATAGTACGAACGCATTAATTAAATAGAATTACAATTAAATGATTCTAACATTATTTATTTTAATATATTTAATACACTCCACCAAAATCTTCTTTTTCACTTAATCCCTTTCCATATTATAATATTTTAAAGATTTTCCTGTACGAATTTTAAAATTTTCTTTCATACAATCATTACAACGTACAAAACATTTCAACGATTCATTTTTATTTATACTAGCGGAATTTGACCATAGACTATACAATTATTCTAAGTTTGACAACACTAGTCGTAAAAAAAATAATACCTATGTGTATAATATTATTATGTATGTTACATGAATGTAGTGTATACCTAATGCTTATTTTTCTTAGATGAAGGAAATATCTTTCTCTTGTAAAAGTTATTTTTATTAATTTAATATATTTCTAATGCACATAATGTAAAAATATTAAGTTTCTGCAGTCCTCCGTCATGTAAACTTAACGGTGCCAAATTTCACACTCCACCGTTCGCATAATTGTTGGAAAAGGGGGTACAAAAGACTTTATTTATTAATATAGGTAATATAGTTTTATATTTAAGTACTAGCTGACCCGGCAAACATTGTTCTGCCAACTTTGTGTCTACTTTTCCGGGTTTTTTTTCTACATTTTTGCACCTTTTAAATCTAACATGAACCTCCATGAATATTTTAAAACCAAAATTAGCCAAATCGGTTCAGCCGTTCTCGAGTTTTAGCGAGATTAACGAACAGCAATTGATTTTTATATATAGACTAGCTGACCCGGCAAACGTTGTTCTGCCTTTTTAACCACTTTTATTTTATTTTATATTTTCTTACCTTTTAAACCTTCCCTGGACTTCAATAATTAATTCAAAACCAAAATTACTCAAATTGGTTCAGCCGTTCTCGAGTTTTAGCGAGACTAACGAACAGCAATTGATTTTTATATATATAGATAGATTATTTTTTTTGTTTTGTAGTTCAATTCAATTAAAACTAAATTTAAATAAAGATTAAATAATAAAACGAATACCTGTTTAACTAACGGAGACACCATCGCCTACTTGAGCAGAGAAATTGCTATTAACTGAGTCACAAGAGTAGCTTCATTTCTATTGTATTTTAATTATCATATTATTAGATTAAACATTGAGAATTATCACGTCATAAACTTTACAGTGACATTGTAAATTTTTATTATATTCATAACAGTGTCCACGATAAGCGATCGAATTTTCCCTAAATCAAATAAAGTAAATCTATTGTTGTTTTTCAAGCGACGAGGTGCGACGTACCAAATTAAATATCGGTTATCAGTTTACCTGTGTTTTAGGATTCCCGTACCCGAAGAGTAAAATGGGACCTATTACTAAGATTCCGCTGTCCGTCCGTCCGTCTGTCTGCCTGACCGTCTGTCATCAGGCTGTATCTCATTGTTAATAAATTGTTAAACAATTAAAATTTTCACAGATATGATATATATGTCGCAGTGAAATTGTCAGTACCGTTAGATTACAATTTACCTAAGTGATATTATAATTTAACTGCTAACATAACCTAACCAAATTATAAAATCCCTAGGTAGATTATAATCTAACGGCTATTGACAATTTCACTGCGACATATATAATAATAGGAACTAACAACAAAATAAAATAAATATTAGGGTGAGCTCTAATACAATAAACGTGATTTTTTTTTTAATTTTTTTCAAAAATTACAAAAATTACAAAAAAATCACGTTTGTTGTATTAGAGCTCACCTTAATATTTATTTTATTAATAATATTATATATACTGATGACTTAAAATATTTAGTTTTTCAAAATTATCCGTAAAAAATTCTGCCATTAATGGACTTAAAGGAGAACCAATAGCTAACCCTTCTTTCTGGATGTATATTTCTTCGATAAATGAAAAATAATGTTGACTCATAATATCCTAGTTAATTCTACCACCTCATTTATTTCCGCTGGAATTAAACGTTGTTTTTCTAGCATTTTTGACATTATATTTATACTTTCGTCAGAGGAAACATTTGTGAATAAACTTTCTACGTCTAACGACAATAGCCTAGCATTTTGAGGAAGAAGTATATCCTTAATTTTATTAACCAGTTGAAGACAATTTTTTAAACTATAAGTTTGTTTGAAATTTGTTTTTCTTTAATAATTACATTTAATGACTTGGATAACTCGTATGCGGGAGCCCTAACATACGAAACGATTGGACGTATTGGACAACCATCTTTGTGAATTTTCGGTAAACCGTATGACAATGGTGAACGAGGATTCATTTCGATTACTCTTTCTGCAATGATGTTGTTTGGAATAGATATTTTGAACTTTTCAATGTATTACGGATTTGTTTAGACAACTTGTTCGTAGGGTCGTACGATAACCGAGTGGAATCCTCACCTGAGATTACGTCGTTAACTTTATTATTATAATTATCGCGATCTAAAACAACAACAGTATTACCTTTGTCTGCTTTTGATACTACTAAATTATTATCTGCTATTTTATTTTTTAAAGATTTAATTGTAGCTATTTCTGCATTTAAGTTTTTTATGTTTGTTACTTCAGAACTCGGTCATTTTAGAACCGATTTGATTTTTTTTTGCTTGGAAGGATACACTTTCCGTGCGGTCTCATTTATTTTAATGAAGATCCGATGCAAGATTTCAAAGCGTGCAGCCCGTTGCATAATAAAAGTTTTTGGTGAATCCCGCGGGATCAACTCATTTTCCCGCGATAAAAAGTAGCTTATGTGCTATTCCAGGTCATGATCTATCTGAGTGCCAAATTTCATTCAAATCCGGTTAGTACTTTTTAGTCCGGTCCGGTCCGGTTAATCTTAATAGTCAGGTGTCAATGTTGTCCAAATGAGGTCCCGGATTCGATTCTCGGGTCGGGCAATTTAAAAATGTGCTTTTTTCAACTTTCTGATAAAAACAATGTTGCGCAGGATTGGAAAGTGCCCAGGTGGCGATAGGCTAGCGTCCCGTCACATTGTGGCACCAAGTATCATTGGCTAATCATGGGTGCACTTGTTGTGTACTTCTGCCTACCTCTTCAGTCATACGGGCGTGAAGATACTTTTTTAACTTGTAGTATATGACGACATATCTGGAGTTATTTTATTTCATTGGTTAGTAGTTTAGTATGTACTATACCTCTATATTTCTGGGTGTAAATACAAGTTACACTAACAACCTACAAAATTACATCGAAAGGCGTATCCAGGTTAATCCTTGATCCTAACGGATAACCTGCATTGTTAAGGAGGTTATCGTGTCCTACGTGACTATACGAGACCGCGTTTTTATCGCAATTTGTAAAGATAACACAAGCCATGTAACACTAGCAACGTCTCTCTTTACGGGTTCGCGGTTTCATTGTCCTGTGCATTCGCGTTGTGTAATAATTGTCACCGCATATCAGAGTGCTAAGTGTGAGTTTTTCTTTTCGCATTCGATCGTGAGCGCGTTTCGAGTTTACTAGGAATTTGTATGTGATTTGTACAGTGCCACCTAGTGGTAAACTGGTTTCTCACGTTCACCACTAGGTGGCGCTGTACAAATCACATACAAATTCCTAGTAAACTCTAAACGCGCTCACGATCGAATGCGAAAAGAAAAACTCACACTTAGCACTCAGGAGTAGAGATGAACTTTTCTGAGAACTCATATATAAATTTAATGGCTATTAACGTACTGTGTAAAATTAAATGAATTTTAAAGTACCACGAACACTGATTTTACCGAATACCGAATATCGTTGTGTAATAATTGTCACCGCATATCAGGAGTAGAGATGAACTTTTCTGAGAACTCATATATAAATTTAATGGCTATTGACATACTGTGTAAAATTGAATGAATTTTAAAGTGCCACGAACACTGATTTTACCGAATACCGAATATCGTTGTGTAATAATTGTCACCGCATATCAGGAGTAGAGATGAACTTTTCTGAGAACTCATAATATAAATTTAATGGCTATTGACATACTGTGTAAAATTGAATGAATTTTAAAGTGCCACGAACACTGATTTTACCGAATACCGAATATCCGGCCAAGCAATTGGCCGAACACTGAATATTTGGCTGCGTATTTGTTTCATTAAGGAATTGATCTTGTTTATGATAGATTGAGTAACTAATAGTCATGGTGTGCCTATTGCTAAAATATTGTCTATTTGTACAAAGAATGACGCGTAGAGGAAATGCAGAAAAATTGTTTCATTCATAGAAATTTATCTTTTTTTATATCACAAGATAGCAAACAAGCAGATGACTCTCCTGATGGAAAGTGAAACCATCGCCTAAAGACACCAAAGATGTTAATGGTGCGTTGCTATCCGTGTGACGGGATGGCAATGCCAAATGCTTAAGTCGGCCGGCTGCCTTATTCTCCGATCCGGAACAAGATAAATGCAAGCATTGACGGACGGTACGAAAGGAATAGGTAAGGCGGTGGTACCAAATACCCGGGCAAAACGTTGCAGAAGTCTACCACCTTATAGTCACTGTGGTAGTGACACGTAAAGACAATCGTTCGCCTCTTACGACCTGCCTGGCGGAATGACAGTTGCTCTATTCTTCAAAGGAGCCCGAATCAACACAGTGGAAAATCTCTTAATTTCTTTATCTCTGTTAAGTTTAAGGACGGTGTTATTTGTGATGGTTGTTGATAAAATATAAATATTTTTTTAATATGTACGACTTTTGCTCATGATTAGGTGTTTGACATTTAGCTGAATAGTTCACAATGTTCGGGTGAATACCGAATACTAAAAAAAGTTGTTTTCACAAGCTGCAATATTTCTTGAAAACCTAACCAGCGATATCCCACACTATGGGGTACGCGAGAAAGAATAACATCCCCACTATGCATGTAGAGGAACTACCATAAACAAAATCATTTTTAGTTTCCACGTTATTGCTGTAGCCAATATGTATATTGTATACCCATGCCAAATTACAGCTTTCTAGTACTAAGCATCTTTGAGGTAGATAGCTGACGGATATGGAGAACCTATAAGGGTTCTTATTTTACTGCGGAACCCTATAGTAGGGGAGCCCAAAATACTAAATGGGTAGTTACTCGAGCGTCGTAGGGACCTATTGGATTTTGTAGACTAAATTATAGGAAAAATAAAAGGTTGTATAATGTTTTTCATTTCAATGGTGGGGAAAAAAGCTTAAAGATAAAAAAAATGTTTAAAAAAATCAGTGACATGAAAACACTGAAGCGCCTGTTTATCATGTGACATGAAAACACTGAGGCGCGTTAGATTAGGGTATGGTGGGTTAATTGCCAGCTAAAATTTAGAAAATCTGACGATTCAAGTGTAGCGTAACGGAGTGGGAGAGTCACAAATTTGCAAAGAAAATGTTGTCTTGACATTCTCGAGCGCGTCTGAATTTTCTTTTATTAGGGAGGAAATTATGTAAGAATTACGAAAAAAGTATAATGTGACAATTCCCACAAGCTGAAGTTACCTTGATTTTTTTTTCTGCCATAGTTACCCCCCTCTATAGAAAGAGCTTATATTTGGTGCAGAGACTTAACAGTATGCGAGGTACCCCCTCCTATGTTAATCTGACCTGCTCGAGTAAATAACAAAATCTCCTCTTGGGCTGTGTCCTAGTTGACATTTTTAGTAATAGGGCTACTAAAAATATCAACTAGGACACACATAATAACATTTTATTCAACCTAGGTATAATATCCGGGACCACATGGTCTGAGCTGAACATTCAAACCAAGGGATTAACGAGTTAAGGCGAGGTATTTCGACGCGCGTCAATTCTATAGAAAATCGGTGGCGCGTATGTTCTGAAACCACTGGGAAACGTGTTAATTTTAGAATAAATAAATATAGGACATCAGCTGAAAACTAAAATTTAGCACATTCTTTTTTGTATTTACAACTAAATGTCACCATATAAATCATGTGGAAGATTAGAAATATGATTAACAAATTATTTGTTTTAGAGATTTTTTAGCCTGTTTTCGGAATTTTATATGATCGAGTGTAGTACATTCTATCATGTAATGAGTTAGGACATTCTTTAGATAATATCTTCAGGTATAACGTGTAATTTTTGTAAAAATTGTTATTTAACAAACGATACAAAGAAACGTGATTTAACAAACCAGTTTTTTACCGTTTGTCGCGTTGCCTCGCCTTAATTGTCAATTCTATATGAGAACATCTTAAGATAAAATATTATGACACTTTTCGTAATATATGTATAAGAGGTTCACGACCGATAGCAGGAGATTAATTGCTTCCTTCAATACATAGGTCACTAGACCCATTTAATCCATTTAATAAGTATAAAAATAATATAAATAAAAAAAAAATGCACTCAATACTCAAAAGTCGCCCTTGTGGTGTAAAAATTCGGTGTCGGAGTTGACCACATGGGGTCCGGGATCGATTCCTGGATCGAGCAATTCAAAATGTGTTTTTCCATTTTTCTGACAAAAACTACGTTGCCCGGGATTGGAAAAATTGTCCGGTTGGAGATAGGCTAGCCTCCTATAAGTAACTTCGGCTAATCGAGGGTGTGCTGGTTGTACCTCTCACTACCTATGCGAGGATACTGACGTGAAGATACTATACTATATATATTATAAATGCAATCAACGTATTAAAGATGCATACGAGCAAACCTATTATGTTATCGGGTAGTAGTTTTTTTATTTTACTAGCTCCAGCGTGCAGCCCGCTGCATCGTAAAAGTTTTTGATGATTGTCTCGGGATCAACTTATTTTTCCGGAATAAAAAGTAGCCTTTGTGCTATTCCAGGTTACCATCTACCTGTGTTCCGAATTTTCTCGAAATCCGTTCAGTGGTTTTTGTGTAATTGAGTGCGTAAATATCCATCCATCCAAACATCTATACTATCGCATTTATCGCAATATTAATATAGATTTGAGACACCCCGGTGCCCTTTTGGCGTGTAAATTTATATATATATATATATATATATATATATATATATATATATATATATATGTAGGAAGTGGGTCAGATACGATAAATAAAATGAGGATGTGGTGATATAACAACTCTTTATATTTAGATCAGAATAACATTAGATCACTATTAAAGCTTTCCATCACTAATGACTAGTTCTGGTTTAACAATTCCAAGTAACTTAATTATTCCTTATTACAAATAAGTCATAATTTAAGCAATAGATAGTCAATTATAAATTGTACTGCGACTAATTTATAGTTGACAATAATAATTAACTTGTTTGCACAAATTAATTATCCGAGAGTCAAGGATAAGCTACTAGCAAGATACAACAAGTGTACCGAGCCACGCCAGAGCCTAGACTGCCTTATCGGCGGGCGCTCCGAGCCTTTTATACAGGTAGCAAAACAAGTTGAGTAGTAGGGATATCGAACGATGCGCTTGCCGGCCCGGGCCGTGCATTTGTTGTTTACACTTTACAATATTCTTGCATTTGACGACGCGGACGCCGTCACGGCCATACTGACATGCACACGTCCTCGTGTGCGCATCTTTATACATCTGAGGACAAGGAATGCCTCGTTCATCCTGACATATCTTTTAGAAAACTAAACATAATCTCTTTTTTTACAACTCTATAATTAGCGTAATCTTTTAGCGAAATGTTACAATGGTGTGCTGGTCCGGTAACCCTTTCAGCAACCACAACTATTAAACTATTCTCGTCAGTTTTGAAACCGGAGACTGGATCCTACTAAGCTAGGAATCCCTCATCAATTGAAAAAACCGGAGACTCGATTGTACTAAGCTCCCTCTCATCAGTTAAAAACCGGAGACTGGAGTATATTAAGCTCCCTCTCATCAGTTAATAACCGGAGACTGGAGTGCACTAAGCTCCCTCTCATCAGTTAAAACCGGAGACTGGAGTGTACTAAGCTCCCTCTCATCAGTTTAAAACCGGAGACTGGAGTGTGCTAGGCCGGAAATCCCTTTAGCTAATGTGCTAGGCCGGAAATCCCTTTAGCTAATGTGCTAGACCGGAAATCCCTTTAACTGAGAGTGCTGGACCGGAAATCCCTGTAGCTAATGCTAGACCGGAAATCCCTTTAGCTGAGAGTGCTAGACCGGAAATCCCTATAGCTAATGCTAGACCGGAAATCCCTTTAGCTGACAGTGCTAGACCGGAAATCCCTGTAGCTAATGCTAGACCGGAAATCCCTTTAGCTAATGCTAGACCGGAAATCCCTTTAGCTGACAGTGCTAGACCGGGTTGCAATCCCTGTAGCCAAAAGGCTAGACCGGAATGAACCCCTTTAGCCGAGTCATTGGACCGGACACTCCCTTCAATGACTCTAATCTTCCTACATTTTTTGTCAATCCTACATTTTTTGTCAATCCTGCATCTTTTGTCAATCCTGCATCTTTTGTCAATCTTGCATCTTTTGTCAATCCTGCATCTTTTGTCAATCCTGCATCTTTTGTCAATCCTAAAGTTTTTGGTAAATTACTTCTTTTACATTTTTTTTCATTGATTTCTTTTCATAGTTTTATAAGACTCCCATT
Source organism: Apodemia mormo (assembly GCA_036924255.1). NCBI lineage: Eukaryota > Metazoa > Arthropoda > Insecta > Lepidoptera > Riodinidae > Apodemia > Apodemia mormo. The sequence goes on from JAUPFN010000026.1 coordinate 20,646,052, forward strand.
TTCTTTAAATATTTTTTTTCGCTTCTTTTTTTTTTACTTACATTTTTAGTGATATTTTATTATCATTTTACTACATTTTTTTTTCGTTTACTTAATATCGTATTTTTTTTTTTTGCTGATGATGTAGCCTCATGAATAGTGGCATTAGTTATTACAAGATTAGAGAATCTCCTTCGCAGGTAGATATTAAAAACTCTGACTGTTATAACTGTTTACAATATACACTGCATTTCTATCAATATTGTTTGGACCAGTTTTATGAACAAGATCATTATCATGAGTATACGCCGTCACGTCATCCTTGTTATAATTTTCATATAGGTACCTCAAGAAACCCTACAGGAATATGGGGAACTTCGCAGAGGCTATCATGGGCGCACTTGTTTTCTAAAATTGCGGTAACTTTTAAGGAGCCCTTATATTTTGAGTCAACAATAATTTTCGTTTAGTGTCGTTCTACATTCCTAACAAAGACAAAGTCACCTACACTAAAAGGTTTAACCTTTCATTACCTCTACTCAACCATAAAATGTCCGATTGGGCTGATTTTTTTTTCAAAGCTTGTAGATACTTTCGCGAGTTTTTGTTAGTTGCCGAATGTCAAACCTAATGCTGCTGAGCGCGTGTTAAATATTACCTAACCGCTTTTGCCATGATTTGTCAGAGAATTATACTGCGCTATCATTATTAAACCCTACAGGAATCGCATTACATATTCGGACCGACTGTTAGCTCTATATGTGCCTGTCGCAAGAAGATTTTTTTTTTAAATATTAGTTTGAGTTTAGTTGGTAATAAACTTTAAGATTGCTTATTAACGATCTTCAAAGGGTCAACTAATTCGATTTCAGCTCGACGAATTTAAGCCCGACGGTTTTAATTCAATTGGTTGTCAATTGTTTTTTTTTTAAAAATATCTACCAAGCGCTCTCTATCTTTACCTACAAAGTCAGTATTTACCATACTCTCGCTAGCAGATTTTGAAACTGAGCAGGATTGTTTTTTTTTTTTTATATATCATAAGATAGCAAACAAGCAGATGGGTCTCCTGATGGAAAGAGTCAACCATCGCCCATAGACACCAAAGATGTTAATGGTGCGTTGCTATCTTGCTATCAAGATTGTGTTTAAGTATTGCTAAGCATTAATCTGTTTTCGCTTACTTCCTATTCTACATTGGTCCAAATTTTGCGGCCTAACGAAACATTAAGACTTATCAGGTCAAACGTGAAACTACCTCCAAATTTAAATTTTGCCTTGTGGTTAAGCATTTGATTTGTTCAGTGGAAACTACATCAAAACAAGCGACTATTTATAGATTCTTGTTCATAAAACCGTTCTCTTACAAAGGAATCACAACAGATTTGTTTGATATGGCTACATTCTAAACCAGACTCAAATATAAAAGATAATTAAATTCTACTTAGTGTAATACACCATGTAACGCTCTGGAACAGATGTTGACTGGTTTTCTGTTTTTCGGAACTCGAAGTGGCAACTTCTTTCGTCTTGTAGCTCATCGGAAAAATGGAAGCTTTGTGGCTGGGCCGGGGTCACAACATACATAGCAGACCACTGGTGGTCGGCCACTGGACACGTCACCAGAGATAGTGGTAGATGACCTGCTTTCGCTGCAAGCAAAAATTATTTGAGATAAGTTTCTGTTTATCACGGCAATAGTTGTTACGATGTTCGATTCTATCACAAAATTGTAACTTCCTCGAAATACAGTGGTGCTCTTAAATCGGTTCATATTTAAGTCTAAAAGGAAGAGATCTTCAAGTCCTAATATAGCTTGCCAAGACAGCAGCTTGTGAAGTAGGTGACGGCATGACTCTTAAGTGAGTGAGTAGCTACAATGATCAGATCAACCCCGTCTAATTTTTTCTTTTCTATATTTATTTTACTTGAGGTACACCAGCTAGTAAGTTACACGACAAAAACCTACGAGTCAGATGAAGGGTCTTTGGAACGACAGAAGCATCTCATTAAAAACAAAGCAGAGGCTGGTTTGTACGCTGGTGTTCTCCATATTTACGTACGGCGCAGAGTCATAGACACTAAGAGCTGCAGACAGACGTCGCATTGATGCGTTTGAAATGTGGTGCTGGAGAAAATGTTACGTATCCCTTGGACAACACACAGGACCAACACCTTCATACTAAAACAACTTGGAGTAAAGACCAGACTGTCTGCTACGTGCCTTCAAAGAATTCTATAATACTTCGGCCACATCTCTATAGAAAGCAAGGAGACAATCTCGAAAAGCTAATAGTGACCGGAAAAGTAGAAGACAAAAGACCACGTGGTCGTACGCCTATGCGATGGTCAGACCAGGTTTGCACCAATCTCATGTCTAAAAAGTTTTATGATTCTCTGCACGCCGCTGAAGATAGAGTCCAATGGCGTAATATTGTGCTATCAAGAACGATCTAATGAGGAGGTTACGACTCTCAGTAATGAAAAATACGAAGCAAGGAGGAGGATACCAGTTAGTCATATCGTCTGCTTCATCAGAATCAAAGTATATTAACTTAAGGGGAGTAGATGCATTTACAGAACGTGAATTAATATTTTCTGCTATTTTTCAAAGAATAGTTTCCATACCACAAGTGAAAAGAGACATTTACTGCTCTACATAATTAACCGAAATAGTTTGATGCTGAAGTGGGAGTGAATCCGATCCCACTTCTGATGTAGGAAGTGGGTCAGATACGATAAATAAAATGAGGATGTGGTGATATAACAACTCTTTATATTTAGATCAGAATAACATTAGATCACTATTAAAGCTTTCCATCACTAATGACTAGTTCTGGTTTAACAATTCCAAGTAACTTAATTATTCCTTATTACAAATAAGTCATAATTTAAGCAATAGATAGTCAATTATAAATTGTACTGCGACTAATTTATAGTTGACAATAATAATTAACTTGTTTGCACAAATTAATTATCCGAGAGTCAAGGATAAGCTACTAGCAAGATACAACAAGTGTACCGAGCCACGCCAGAGCCTAGACTGCCTTATCGGCGGGCGCCCCGAGCCTTTTATACAGGTAGCAAAACAAGTTGAGTAGTAGGGATATCGAACGATGCGCTTGCCGGCCCGGGCCGTGCATTTGTTGTTTACACTTTACAATATTCTTGCATTTGACGACGCGGACGCCGTCATATATATATATCTATGTTTATAGTTTTTACTCTTTTGAGCTTAAAATACCTTAATTTAGCGGGAAGTTTCAGGGATAGCCTGTAAAGTCAACCGCCTACACATTTTTTTTTATTTTTGTCCATATTAGTTCTATAGCATTGTACTGGCAATGATACGGCGGAAGTCAAATAACCCAATGACCACATTCGGCAGCTATCGCGTCGATAACATATCTTTTAGAGAATTTTTTTCGATTTTAAAATATTCACTAATTGTAATTTTTAATAAAGTTCTATCCATATTTTCGCCATGACGTTGGAGCCAGTCAATTATCTCTTGATTTTTATTGGCCTGCGTCGGCATTTTATCAATTTGTCTCGAGTGGTATGTAGCATTTTTCATAATAATTATGGACGGTTCTTCCAGAGATTGCACCGTTTCTTTAAACCATCCTTCGTAAATTTCCGCGTTCATTTCTTCGTGATAATCCACTACTGTCTTAGATTTAAAGGCCAGTACAGCATCTGACACGAATCCACATATAAACCCTGCATGGCATATGATAAGGCGTTCACCTTTTCCCATTGGCACTGAACTAGTGTAAGGGGTGGTGTCCAGTCCAGTTCTTAGATACTGTGTGGTTTGCATTTATCCAAGTCTCGTAAATAAAAATAACATTGACCAATATCATATCTTTTTGGGTTTGTTCAAAAATTCGCAGCGAGTCATAGCAAGATCGTGACGCTCCATCAATATTTTACGTTTGCCCGATTTTTTATAAGAAAATCCAGTTTTTTTCAAAACCAAGCATATTGGCGATTTTTGGTCATGAAACAAACCACATTCACATAAGTTAAGTGTTGGAATTTCTTTGCGCAAGTAATAGTCACATATATGACGGTAAACAGCATCAGCGTCGAAGTTGTCAGCCGATGTCACACAACGTGGTTGGCATTTATTCATCGGCGTACGAAGCTTATTTTCCTGCATGCCGCTTGTACCGTAAGTTTTGGTAGTAATTTTTGAAACAGTAGGTCCACTAATTCCTAACGTGGCCGCAACACGCTCTCGCACTCGCGACAGTGGTAAAAGGGGGCCACCATTTTAATACTCTGCTTCAAAGTAATTACGAACCTTGATCACCAGTTCTCTCGCCTGCCTTTTTAGAACAGATCGTTTCGGCATTTTGATATTTGACAGCTGGACAGCAATCAACTCGGAGGAACACAAAATACACAACGTAACGTATGGGTAATGTGAAAAAACTCAGCGAACAGCAATGTAGTGACTAGCACGACCGTGCTGTTGCGAGTGATAGATTAAAATAAACAAACCTCGAAAAAATATATTTGAATGTTTTTGTTATATTTGTCTTTGTTCAAAATATTATAAATATATGCGATCGATATCATTACTTATTTGGTCACAACACTACAACTATCAAATTAGAACTGTCATCGAGAAAATAAAGAAATGGAAATAGTATAGTTGTGTGTAGAGATGGGTTAATACCGATATTTCTCAAGATTAGGTGATACTAATATATTCACTTTGAAATATTATAATGTCTTAACTAATATGTCAGTATTAACTAATATTTCACTGTAATTTGGACCTTAAAGTAACAGTAATAAGATCTGATACTGATACGGCAGGAAAATATCTTAACTAATATTTCACTGTAATTTGGACCTTAAAGTAACAGTAATAAGATCTGATACTGATACGGCAGGAAAATATCTTAACTAATATTTCACTGTAATTTGGACCTTAAAGTAACAGAAATAAGCTCTGATACTGATACGGCAGGAAAATATCTTAACTAATATTTCACTGTAATTTGGACCTTAAAGTAACAGTAATAAGATCTGATACTGATACGGCAGGAAAATATCTTAACTAATATTTCACTGTAATTTGGACCTTAAAGTAACAGAAATAAGATCTTATACTGATATGGCAGGAAAATAATTAATATATCAGTATTAACTAATATTTCACTGTAATTTGGACCTTAAAACAACATTAATAATATCTGATACTGCAGGAAATACGCCTGTCTCATTCGTACGTACGACGCGGCGTATCGTGAAAATATTTTAATACTTTCACGAATCCGACGGGCGCCAATCTAGTGAATCCGAACTATTCCGAATACCGAATGATATTATCCTATTCATTTTGGATATCCGTTACAGATATTAGGCGAATATGAAATATTAGCATATTACTATAAATATTAGCATATTAATCCACGAATCCTTTCAATATTAATAATATCTTAGCGAATACTAATATATCAGTCACACCATTAGTTGTGTGTATTTGAATTGGGTAAAACTCGCCAATGGGTCGGTTCGGACAAAAGAAGAACCCAGCGGCTCGATTATCCACCCACATCCATCACATTTTCGCCCACGTCGCGTCGGCAGTAAGCACAAAAGTACGCAACACAGAACAATATAACTAACGGACGCAATTTACGGACTCACGGGTCACTGGTGGGAGGGATGTGCTGTGTCGCGCTCCCGGCTGCATGGGTACCACCATCTTGCTTGTTTCTCCCGTGAAACAGCTTAGCAGTATTTCGGAGAGAAGGGCAAGACAGGCAGTGTAATTACTGGCACCGAGACTTAACATCTTACGTCTCAGTATAGGCAACACATAAACGAGTTACCTGGGCTAATTCCAGGTGAACTAATTTATGTTCATTGGCGACGTCGACCACTTACCATCTGGTGGCACGTCTGCTAATTTCCCTATCCAACTAACATAAAAAAACTCAATGCACAATGCACAACTTCGAAACCAAAGCATCTTTAGGATCATCTTTCTTTTCGGTGGCATGGAGGAAAGCAGACCAATATGATGTCGATGCATAAAATAGTTCGTGGAAATAATAAAAAACAGTATCTTTACGCCCGTATCCTCGAAGAAGTAGACAGAGGTAGTAGGTACAACAAGTACACCAACGATTAGCCGAAGATACTAGGTCCCACAATGTCCCGGGCAACGTTATTTTTATTTATATAGAATACTGAAAAATATATTTTGACCGCCCCGTTGGTCGAGTGGCTAGCGACCCTGACTATGCAATCGACGGGGCTCGGGTTCGATTCCCGACGGGGACAAGAATTTGTGTGATGTGATGTTTGTATTTCCGGGTTTGGGTGTTTATTAAATATATAATAATGTTTATATATGTATTTCTATGTATTAGCAGGCATCTGACACTCGCTTATACCGCGATAAGCACCTACAGCTCGCGACAACGCGGCTTTGCAAATCAGTCGGGGTCGCCACAGAGTACTTTGTAACATACCTAAACAGAGACGTATAACTCAAGCAGTGTTCCCAACTCTCAAAAATTTATCTCCCTATAGCCCCAATCAAAAACCCCCAAAATCCCTACAATTACTAGAAATTCCCCCTAAAAAATTTCACTATTTATAAAATAAATAATTAAATATTTTTACATAAATAATACATTAAAAATAATTGATAAATACTAAAATATCATTAAACAAATAATAAATTCAAAACAATCAATAAATAATTTTATTCAGCAACATTTTTTTATATTTTTTATTCATACATTATTTAAAACTTCAAGTAACAAATCATTTTCTTCGGATTCTGATTTTTTAAAGTCATACATATTTGAAGTTAAAAAAATCCCTAAAAATACCCCTAAAAATATAACACCCCTAAAAAAATCCCATCCCACTTTTTTTCCCCCTAAATTTGGGGGGAAAACCCCTAAGTTGGGAACCCTGAACTCAAGGCATGAAAAATATTTGCACCCAATGAAATGATTTCTTATTGCAAATACAGATAGCGCCACATGTACGATTTTGCTTCATAGATTTGATTTTTCCGAAGTCGTATTAAATTAAATAGTAAGTCCTAAAACTTATATATAATTTACAAGAAAACTTATCATCGCGATTTATTAATCGATCACCGTCATCTATATTATATTACGCGTTGAGAAACAAAACTTGTGATTCTAGTAGTGGCTCGTTCTAACATAATGGCGCCTGAGGGCCGCCCCGTGCCTGTGAGTACACGCGTTACCGCAAGACAACCTGCCGATCATCGTCGCATCGCAAGGTTTATTACTGTAGATACTCTTATAAATTGGGAAACGTAATACAAATAATTGCTGTGTGGATGGCTGCCGAATAAACAGAAGGATTCAAAGTTTTTGGTTTTTTACTTTATCGAAAGATTCTGAAAGGTAAGAAATATTTATTTTGTTTAGTTTACTCGTAATTTTTATAAGTAGGTTTTAAGTACTATAAGTAAAGATTCCGTAGATTTATCATGCCCTAGTATTGCAACTTGAAACGCGCCACAAATTGCATTTTAACATTAATTAGTTATTAACAAAATTCATTTTCCCCGTGTTGCCTGCTGCGTGCCGCTATGCCAGGCAAATTGTAAAAGTCAACCGATTGGCTATACGTGTCACTACCACCGTGATACTAGATAGTAGAGTTCCGCATCGTCTCACCCGGGTGTATGGTACCTACCATTGCCTTACCTATTTCTGCCGCAATAGCGTCAACGCTTGTCATTATTGTGTTCCGTTTTGGGGGTTAAAGTTGGGTGATAGACTAATGTATATAGCATTGCCATCTCGCTGCACAAATAGCAACGCATCATTTACATCTTTGGTGTCTATAGGCGATAGAGTGTCTTTAAGACAACCCTGATTTCATTAGAAGGGATAAGAGTTACGCGACAGAAAGAGATGCAAGTTCTAGGTAAATACAACGGTAGGTAATCAAGCGCTGCGCGATCTGAATTCAACTTAATTGTATCATGGAAAGAGTCCCTATTTCTTTAAACGACTTGCCCGAGTGTCTCTTCTGTACTTGTACTATTATGTATTCTGTGGTATTAGTATGATAAATTTACAAGTAATATTCCAAATGTTATCGTTCGTTTGCACAAGGCTTTATGAAACATGATACTCCAGGTAAGTCGCGCCCACCGACTTAGTTAGAAATGAGAACACACCTTTATTGACTGATTGTACTCACGGCAAATTACGCCTTCGACGTGCATCAGAGCAATGTCATATAACCGGCATGATGATACTTATATTATACAGGCGTATTGATAAATATTATCTATACTAATTACTAACATTAAAAATGCGAATGTCTGTCCGCCTAAATCGCTCTGGTTTGGGTGAAATTTGACATGGGGAGGATTAAAGATTCAGGGTCAAATCTATATTAATTAATTAATATTATAAATGCGAAAGTTTTCATGTATGATGTATGGATGGATGTTTGTTACCCAATTACGCTAGAGGATGCACGTTACGATTCGATTTTTATGAAGATTGATTCAAAAGAATACGATCTAGCGATTTTTTGAATCGATTCACTTCAATATGATCTTCATTCGATCCGATTCATATGTAACGTGAATCGTATTCATAGACAAGACAATGTATTTGAATTTATTCATTTGTTATGATTTTGATAAGAACATTCTTAATTAAGAAAGTCGATTACAAATGAATGCCGACACTATATTTATATCACTAGTCCGCAATGTTTATGTTATGAAGCGAAGCAAATTGATAGGCAAAAATAATGAAAACATATTGCAGGTAGTTTTAAAAAGTACTCGTTGATTTTATTTTGCTTTGGTCCTTTGTTTGTGCCGTACTACGTATCAAGATATTTAGCGATTGTGGCCACCTCTACGCCATCAGAACGACTAATCTCTCTAGCTAAAATAACATTAGATGAAAGTCGCAATCACAGTATACTGGAGACTAACAGTAGTCAATCTACATACATGTGATATTCGAGCAACGCACACATAGACACCTCTCACGGACGCGATATCTCGGAATGGTTCGGTACAGTTTGTTCCGCACCAGTCCGAGATATCGCGCCCGTGAGAGGTGTCTATGTGTGCTACACTCGAATAATACTTGTATGTAACATTGACTTCTGGTAGTCTCTAAGTATTCTGTTTCGCAATAGACTGCTGCCGAAAAGGCTTTCCAAATTATTATTTTTAAAAATTTGGGCGTGGAGGATTGGCATTTATAATTTAAAGATTGTTTTATTTTATATTTAAAAAAGTTAATCGTCTGGCCAATTTTTTTTTCACTATTTTTTTATTCATCACTAGCTGTTGCCCGCAACTTCGTCTGCGCGGACTTCGTTTACTGCGCACAGCTCCTCCCCCGTAGATGATAGCGTGATAATTTGTAGCCTATATGTTGACCCAACCTATTAGTAACATTCATGCAAAATTTGAAATAAATCCATGCAGTACATTTTGAGTTTACCCCGGACATACATACAGACAAACAGACAAACAGACAAAAATTCTAAAAACTACAATTTTGGGTTCACCTTGTTTTTCGTTGATACGAAACTTTACGATCTACAATAAAGGGTATTTCGTCGTTTCGCACCACGGGTGGTTCGGACCGCGGCGCAGTGTGGATTGTCGAAGAGCTCTTTTGGCATTAGTCGTTTCGCACCGCAAGAAAGGAGCGGTGCGAATCGCCCAATCCCTTATTGTACTGGGTTGATTCACACCGCTGTGCAGTAGGGAACACTATTATTTTTGGTTGTGTGAATTTGAACAGAGAAGAAATGTAGTTTTATGACAAAATCCTTATAGTACAACCAGGCACAAAATAACAGGATAAAAAAAATGTATAAGTTTCATAATATGTTATAAGGCAACTACGAAAACTTTTAATAATATCGCACTATAAAATTTATGATTTTTTTACTAAGTAAACACAAATTGATTGTTTTCGAGTGTGTACAGTAATTGTTTAATAATAAATAAACCAAAAGCACTGATGATGCTCTGATTGGCGAAACCAGTTGACTTTAAAATAAATATATTATAGTTGCTAAGCAGTACAAAAGTTTAACAAAATCATCCTAAGTAAACGTATTGATTACCTACATAAAAATATGCAAAAAGGTGCCGATATACATGCGTATATTTTGGGAGAATCCCAGATAAAATTAATCTTTTGTTAAAAAGTAGATTTACCGATCAATTATTAACAATAGAGACTAGAGCACGGGCACTAACCTACTTCTGATTGGTAGATACCTCTTTTAGTTAGTTTTAAGTTCAACAATTTATATCTATCAAACTGTGGTTTTAAACAATTTTCATCTTACTACAAACATATATTTGTTTATTCACTTGGCTTAAACAATTGATTACTGAATAATAATGTAAGAAATTACTTGTGATTAGCAAGAATTAGTTTTAAGTTAAATGACTAATATCGACCAAACTGTGATTTTCCGCCGCTCGTGGTGCGAAACGATGAAAGACCCAAAGGTTCTTCACATTTTTCAACGGGTCTTTCGTCGTTTCGCACCACGAGCGGTTCGGACCGCGGTGTGAATTGCCGAAGAGCTCTTTTGGCATTAGTCGTTTCGGACCGCAATGTTGGAGCGGTGCGAAACGATCATATGCTCTTTTCTTATTTATTTTATTATATAAGATCCCAAATATCCATTCGTACAGGTGAGTGGCAAAGTGGTTAGTAAAAAAAGCCAAATTGTACGTAATAATCATATTTCAAAAAAATATAAAATTTAAACATAACATAATTACAGATTGACTAGTACCATCTAATACGACAAAAAAGATAAACGTAAAAATAATACCAGTACACACTTGTTTTATTCAAGTGCTAAAACAAATATATATTATTGGTATCATGTATGCTCGCAACTCGACAAATGCTTATATTTTTGTAGTAAGACGATAATTGCTTAAAATCACAATTTGGTCGATATTAATCATTTAACTTAAAACGAATTCTTGCTAATCACAGGTAATTTCTTACATTATTATTCAGTACTCAATTGTTTAAGCCAAGTGAAAAAATAAATATATGTTTATCTTTTTTTTTAAATATATGTTATCTTACTACAGATGAAAATTGTTTAAAAAATTAGTTTGATCGATATAAATCGTTGAACTTAAAACTAACTAAAAGAGGTATCTACCAATCAGAAGTAGGTTAGTGCCCGTGCTCTAGTCTCTATTGTTAATAATTGATCGGTAAGTCTACTTTTTAACAAAGGATTAATTTTATCTGGGATTCTTCAAAAATATACGCGTGTATATCGGCAACTTTTTCCATATTTTTATGTAGGTAATGAATACGTTCATTTAGGATGATTTTGTTAAACTTTTGTACTGCTTAGCAACTATAATTTATTTATTTTAAAGTCAATTGTTTTCGCCAATTAGAGCATCATCAGTGCTTTTGGTTTATTTATTATTTAAAAATTACTGTACACACTCGAAAACAATCAATTTGTGTTTACTTAGTAAAAAAATCATAAATTTTATAGTGTAATTTTATTATAAGTTTTCGTAGTTGCCTTACAACATATTATGTAACTTACACATTATTTTGTTTATCCTGTTATTTTGTGCCTGGTTGTACTATAAGGATTTTGTCATAAAACTACATTTCTTCTCTGTTCAAATTCACACAACCAAAAAGAATACTGTTCCCTACTGCACAGCGGTGTGAATCAACCCAGTACAATAAGGGATTGGGCGATTCGCACCGCTCCATTCTTGCGGTGCGAAACGACTAATGCCAAAAGAGCTCTTCGGCAATCCACACTGCGCCGCGGTCCGAACCACCCGTGGTGCGAAACGACGAAATACCCTTTATTGTAGATCGTAAAATTTCGTATCAACGAAAAACAAGGTGGCTGAAAATGCACATGGGAATTTAAAGCTTGATCAACAATTTCAACGTAAGCTTTTTTGTACCCTCCCCCCACGTAATGTCCAAAACTTAGCCTTCTCGGTTCATGTGCATTTCCAAATGTATTAATGACTTGACCGGAGACAGGCTGCATTCTAAACATAATAAGATTGTGGATCCGTCAAAAATGCCTGTACAATATTTTAAGCGAAATTACTGTTTAATTTTCCATTTCTTACAAACGTTTTTACTTTTAATAGCAGAGGTCACATTTTAATGGAAGGTTGCAAACTGAATTCTAAGTTTTTTAATATACACTGTATAGACAAAAATTGCTTATTTAAATAGATATATGTGTAAATACATAGGTAACGCTATTTAAAAAAGAACCGTGAACTCATTTAACGAGTTTATTAGATACTTAAATTAGAAAGTGTCCTTGTGAATATGATATAATGATACAGTAAATTTAACATAATAATAAACATAATATATAAAATACACCAGACATCTTGGTGTATTTTAAAAAAATTATAAAACAGTATGACGATAAAACAGTATAACATAGTTTATTTCTATTTTTTCACAATATTATATAACCTACAAATGTATGATATTTTTGACAGTGATAGGAGCCTTTGCTCATATGCGTGGCGATATCTCCTTCCCAATGACGTGTCTATTAGTATTAATATGGTCTGTGGTTCAACTCGACATTGAACTTCCCAGTAGCGTTAGCAAAGTATATTGTACTTCGTCTAACCTTGACCTGCTTGAGCCTGTCTTGAGATAAGCTCTAAGGTATCGATTTTCATCCACCCTGTAAGCTATAAGACTTCCTCAAAGAGACACATTGAAATTACACTAGCGATTGCCTTCTCATCCAAACTTGACTGTAATTTAATCTTATATATCAAATTCAAATAATATTTTATTCGACGTAGGTACACATAGGAACACTTATCGACGTCATTTATGAGCAAAATTATACATGACAAGTTATACAATAGTTATAAAATACACTAAGGTAAAATACAGAAAGATAAAGTCAGCTAAAGAGAATTCTTTGTCTACAGAAATGACTTATACTTAAATATTTTTAAAATAACAATAAAATTTAAGTAAATATAGAAGCAAATGTTATTTAAAATTGATGAATTGGTATAAATTGAATTTCAAATTTACTAAGACAAAATTTAGTGATGTATAATTTAAATCACAATCAATATGCATAAAGAGTTGTGAAATTTTAATAAATCAAAATAAAAGCAAAATTTGAATACATATATATATATATATATATATATATATATATATATATATATATATATATATATATATATGTTATAAGTAACTTATGCTACTTTCATTTTAGATTTTTTCAACGTAGTCGCGGGCACAGCTAGTGGTAGAATATGCTAGTAACTTTTGATTATTTTAATAACTTGTAACATTGTTGTAACAATTTGTTGTAACAATTGTTGTAACAAGCAGCGTATTAGCATTTTTCTGAAAATCGGTTTTTAACAAGTTTTATAAATGTACGATCAGTTTGTCCTGATTTAATTTTATCAGATAGTTTATTATATATTTTTACGCACGTTATATTTGGTCCAGAACTATGCATTTTTAATTTTGATAGACAATTCTGTTGAGGAACTAGGAAAAAACATGTTAAGGTCCTAGGAAGCTATTCCCGAGAATGGGGTTTGACGTCCGGTCGGTGAATTTTTTGTTGTAGCTACGATATCTCAAAATGAACCCACCGATTAAAACGTGCGTCATGGTTCGACTTGGTTCGTCGCGACTTATTACTGAGCTGATTAGGTTTTGATCAGGAATTTATAAAAGTAGAATACCTACGATTATTTGATTTATGTTATAAAAATCTTATAACCATAGTGCTGAATTTATAGAATACTAGCTGTGCCCGCGACTTCGTTCGCGTGGAAAAAATTCTAAAATAAAAACCCGTATAGTTCCCGTTCCCGTGGGATTTCCGGGATAAGAAATATCCTATGTCCTTTCTTGGGTCTCAAACTATATTTGTACCAAATTTCATCCAAATCGGTTCAGTGGTTTGACCGTGAAAGCGTAACAGACAGACAGACAGAAAGTGACTCTACTTTCGCATTTATAATATTAGTAAATAGAATATGTGAAAAACGATTTAAAAGTCTTTATAAGGCTGTAAAAATGTTGTCCATATAAAATATAAGGCAATTCTCAAACAAAATTAAAACTACATGGAATATTATTAACTGTGAAACTAGCAAGTCCAGGATTTTAATGACAAATACGAACTAAAAGTTTAATTTATGTAGGGCCAGGGTTTAATGTAAAAAAGAATTTAATTATTTGAAGGTAGCAATGGAGCTTGAAAAAATATTTACCAATGTAGATATTTCAATGATTCAAGCTCTTTGGCTAATTAGTTCTGTTAAATCATTGCTGAAGCAATGTGTACCTACATGTGAAAAAGTAATAAGTACTAGATAGTTTTATTGAGTAAAGTACTTATGAGTTTTGAATACTGAAGTCGATTGACTTGTCGGTAGAGCTGTTTCGAAGATATTTTAAAAATAAAATAATTATAACTGCGTTGAATGCCACTACAAATTTTCAAATTGGACGACGCTTTTCAACATTATCATCTTTTTCGTTCGGTCAATAACAATTTTTGATCTTAAAAACTGCACCGAAAGCCAACAAAATGTTTAATCGAACAACGTGTTTTACAAATACAAACCTTTTGAAAATTTCCAGCAAATGGAAGATGTAAGGATGGCATGCAGGGTTAGCAGTTTCTGCATTTTTTTTGTTTTGATTTATACCTACCAGCATGTAAGACCTTTAATTTTTTTATATCAAAATAGCAAACAAGCAGATGGCTCTCCTGATGGAAAGAGACTAACATCGCCTATAGACATCAACGATGTTAATAGAGTGTTACTATCCTTGTGGCCGGATTTTAATGCCACATGAATAAGAGTATTAGCTACATTACTCTACAAATCGGAACACAACAGTAAAAACCACTGACGCTATTGCGGCAAGAATAGGTGTGATTTAAGTCAGGTTTTTTAAGTCACAAGATAGCAAACAAGCAGATGAGTCTCCTAATGGAAAGAAAAGTCATCGCCCATAGACACCAAAGATGTTAATAACAGTAGGTCAGGCAGTGGTACTAACAACTTGCAAAACTCCTACCTCTGCTCGCATAGCCAATCATTCGCCTCTTACAAACTATTTGGCAGAACGACAGACAGTCTGATGACAGGGTTTTTTATTACTTTACTTAACTTTACATTTTTTTAATAGAAGAGGAAGCAAACGGATAGGAGGCTCACCTGATCGTAAGTGATACCGCAACCCATACAACACAACTACGCTACCAGGGGTCTTGTAGTTGCGTTGCCGTCCTTTTAAGAATGAGTAGGCTCTTTTCTTGAAGGTCCCTAAGTCGTATCCGTTCGGAAAAAATCTGCCGATAGCTCGTTCCACGTAGAAGTAGTGTGGGGCAAAAAGTACCTCGAGAATCGCACGGTTGTGGACTTCCAGACATCGAGATGGTGAGGATGAAACTTTGAATTTTGTCCCGATGTCCCAAACAGTTTCTCGGAACATTCCCCATGATCGATAAAAGATGCAGAGTGATGCCACATCTCTACGTAATGCCAAAGAATCAAGCTGATTTGAAATAGTCTCGTCATCGACAATTCGAGCCGCTATACGTTGAATGCGATCAAAAGGAAGGAGCTGGTACTGAGGAGCCCCCACCCATAAATGAGAGCAGTACTCCATATGAGGCCGGATTTGCGCCTTATAAAGCAGTAAACGATGAGCCGGTGTGAAGTACTGCCTAGCCCTGCAAAGAACTCCTAGCTTTTTAGAGGCTAATTCAGCCTTGCCTTCCAAGTGACCGCGGAATTGAACGTCGCTCGATATGTCGACTCCAAGTATTCCAATACTGGCTGAGGCTTTCAGGGAAGTATTTTCAAAACGAGGAGATACGACAAAGGGTGATTTTTTAGCGGTAAATGCGCAAACTTGTCTCTTATTGGCGAAGCTACGGAAAGTTGTTCTTCAATAATACATAATCAGATTTTACTGTAACCAGTAACCACATAACCTGAAATCGTAACCAGAATAGTTATTGCTGATCATTTTAAATTGTCTTCAAATAATAGGTTTCTTAATCAACTAATCTAAAATACATTTCTCGACACGTAATAGCCGTCCACGTTACTACGTCATGTTTAATTAACGAAGAAATAAAAATTATTATAAGAGTTAATCTTAGACTATTTATAAGGGTAGAGCATAGGATGTTTCGAAGTTACGTTGTTGGCCTTTTAGAAATGAATAAGCTTTATAAAACTTTAATAAAAGAGTTACAGAATCCTTTCAAAAATATATTAGCCGACAATTTAGTCTTAGAGATTAGTCACTTTTCACTTAGGATTATGCTCGGTTTACATTTTGATTAGCAGGAGTGCGACTGATATTGCAAGTAGTCAGTGCGAGTTGTGTCCAACACTGTTTAGCCACCATAATTAGTACATTAAGCTTTAGGCATCGAAACATGGACGGTCAAACTCCACAATATTTATCTTTAAACTAACACGTCCAAACGTGTTTAAAGTCCGGCAAGCCGCGAGTCAGAGGTAGGAAGTGCTTTCGGGGTAGTAGTTTTTAAAAAATATATTGACGTGTCAAAATAACTAATAAAAGGTTTTATTGAATAAAGTACTTCTGATTTCTGATTTCTGCGTAGGGTTACTCGCAAAAAACAGAACACGCTTCTATTCACTTCACTACGCTGGTTACTAATCACTCGCACTAATCAAAGGCTGTTCAGATGTGTTTTTTGCTCACCACTAAGCACCTGCATTAAACACTCGCATGCGCACACAATTAGAATACTGATTGGTCTGCCACACCAGTGTGCTTCAGGTATGTTTGCGGAGTGTCGTATAGATTGTGGATGTAGCTTTCACGCGATTGTCAAAAATTGTTGTGCTTCTTGACCCATAAGATTGCAGGCTAGCACTAATAGTATTCTGAATGTGCTGGTGTATCATTGGGACATAAAAATGCTCCAGCATTGGTTCAGGTTAAGTCTGTACGTCCTTCAGGTAACCAGGTTGATTTATATATTTTTTCTATACTATTTTAAAATTACATTTATTTATTTTATTTATTTATATTCATGCACAACAAAAACGTACATAGGTTAAACTTAACGCCTAAGGGCATTCTATCTTAGCCAACCTCGTGAAAACAGAAATACGAGTAATGGAGGTGGTGCATCTTAATTTACTTAAGAACAAAGTAATCTTAACTTGTAAAAACAAATCAGAAGGGATCAAAATAACAAACTAACTTAAAAATTTTAAGAATTACACATACAACACATATATACATACTACATACATAATACATATATACATAAAACATAGATAAATAACACATACAGACACATATCTATATACTAAATACATATACATAAATATATACATACATACATTATATTCATACATATATTTACATTTACTAACATTAGGTTTTAAAAATGTTTTATTAACATAAATATGAGCTTGTTTTAAAATCAATATTTTTTTATTACTTAATAAAATATACAATGAACTGCACATGCTCAATACAAAAATAATATTTATACTTCGTATTAGAAAACCGCTTGGCGTCGCCAGTTTGGCGCAACACGACACAAGCATGTCGCGGATTTTATAACGCGAACCAATCTGTTTTTACCCCACCAAAAATCGTTCAACGCGGCTAAAAAAATGTTCAATTCAAAAATTTTTGGCCTATTTATGAACTAAGCTGGAAAGTGCTAATTTGCTTTTCTGCTTCGCCAAACATGTAACGTATAGTATTAATATTAATATAAACACGTTCGCTCTATCGTTTGATCTACGCTAACGTATTAAAATACCGATACATCGCCGTATTGTTGCTTTAGTAATACAATATCTGTGTGCGAGTGAGGTTGGATAAAAACTGCTGCTACTGTGGAATTTGTTGTGAGTTGTGGGGAATTGTGATGTAAGTTTCATTTAAATCTATATTTTACCCGATAAGTAAGGAGTTATTTATCTATATTAACTAGCGACCCGCTCTGACTTCGCACGGGCAATATATACAAAAAAAAACTTGACAAATTATACACCTAAACCTTCCTCATGAATTTCTCTATCTATTGGTGAAAATCGGATGAAAATCAGTTCACTGGTTTTTGAGTTTATCGTGAACATACAGACAGGCGCGGCGGGGGACGTTGTTTTATATGAATAAGATATTATAAAGACAATATATTTGTATTTTTGTACGTAAGTATATTCCCTGTGTTGACTCGGGCCGAAATGGCCATTCTGCCAGGTAGTTTGTCAAAGTTTCGGTGAGAAGATCCAGCGGAAGAAACTCGGCGGGCTTGCCTATTTACCAGACTGTATTAGAAGGAGGGTTATGTTCCACCATGTTGGTCCGGACTTCTTTTGGAAACTAGATCATTCTCCGTTCTGCTTGGCAGTTCTTAAGAGATGAACGCTTGGTAACACGAGTTACTGCCGTCGTAGCTACTAAGTTGTAGAGTTCTGCTCTGTTACGCCCGGGCCTGGTATCAACTGCTTTGGGTTTTTTTATATCAAAAGATAGCAAACTAGCAGATCTTGATGGAAACAGAGAGGAACCATCGCCTATTAACACTAAAGATGTTAATGGTGCGTGGCTATCCATGTGGCGGAGACTTAATGCCACATGGTAAATCTACCAGCTACCTTACTCTCTAAACTGGAACATGACAATGACAAGCAATGACGCTATTGCATTAGGAATAGGTAAAGGTAGTGGTACCAAATACCTACCCGGGCGAGACGTTGCGGAACTCTACTACCTAATAGTCACGATGGTAGTAACATCTATAGCCAATCGGTCGCCTCTTACGACCTACCTACCTGACGGAAAAATACGGAGTGAATATTACCCTACCGGCCTAAATTGAAATTTACTCAGTATATGTCGCTTATAGTGTAGACTGTAGACTAATGAAGATACTCCTTGCTATATGTAGGCTGCGATACCGACTGTATAGTGCAGACAATGCAGAACTCTACCAATAGTTGGTAGAGTTTCTTTTTTTTATTGGTTTACCAACGTTTGAATACAATAATTAATTATTATTAAATTGTTAACACTTCCCTAACACCATGCTAATTGTATCAAATATTTACAGGTAAACACAACATGCTTTTATAAGCATATAATAATATTATTATAAAATAACTTATTTAACTAAACAAAAAGAAATTAGAAATAACAAAAGAAGTTAGGAAAATAAACAACAAAAAATCAAAATTTAAAAATTATATTTTTGGAATATAGACCCAGGCGAAACAATGCAGAACTCCTATAAAGGAGTTCTGCATTGTTTCGCCTGGGTCTGGTACCACCGCCTTATCTTTTTCTGCCGCAATAGCGTCACCGTGTCAGTCTTTCGTGTTCCGGTTTGAAGGGTAAGGTAGTTGGTAAACTTATGCATGTGGTATTAGAAATCGCCACAAGATAGTAACGCACCATTAACATCTTTGGTGTCTATAGGCGATGGTTGACTTTTTCCATCAGAGATGTCACATAGTCATGTGGTCTGGTTGTATAATTTTATTACCAGAGCTATTAATTTGTTTGCTATCTTATGATAAAAAAACGTCACATCCCTACCACAAAGATGACAACGCATCATTAATATGTTCGGTTTCTGTAAGCTATGGTTATCTTTTTCTAATAGGAGATTCAGTGTCTTGTTTGCTATATAATGAACAATTTAAGAGTTTTTTCACACTCCAATGCTCAATTTTCATTCATTCGTTCGTTGCATTCCCATGACCTTTTCCCCACTTTATCGTGAGAACCTAAAATCATCTAACACTAGATTATTTGTCAAAACAGAACAAATAAGTCCAAATGCGATGGGTTTATCTCGTTTAGTTGAAAAGATCCTGTAGCTACTTTCCAGTTACATCAATAGATTCTTAAAATTATCCAGCACCAAACAAACCCAATTAGCCCATACTCGATGAGTTTATCTGGTTCAGCGAAATCTCATGGACTTCTTCCAGTTTTATCTTCAGAAACTGGAAGTCATTCTGATCCAAAGTCTTTATTAGAACCAACCAAATGAGCCCAAAATAGATGGCGTTGATCAATTTAATTTCAAAGTTCTCA
Organism: Apodemia mormo; assembly: GCA_036924255.1. Classification (NCBI taxonomy): domain Eukaryota; kingdom Metazoa; phylum Arthropoda; class Insecta; order Lepidoptera; family Riodinidae; genus Apodemia; species Apodemia mormo. Next base: position 20,666,196 of record JAUPFN010000026.1, read on the forward strand.
TAACCTCCTTCCTATTTCATCATACGACCATAGAAATTATCTAGCACCAGGGTATTTCTCAAAACAGAATAAATAAGTCGAAACTTGTCGGGTTTATCTTGTTTAGTTTAAAGGTTCCCATGGCTACCTTCCAATTCCATCATCAGGTACTACAAATCGTTCAGCACCAAATTGTTCAACACCAAAAACAATTTGAAATAGTCTTTACTTGATGGATTAACCTGGTTTAGCTTAGAAGTCCTCGAGTACATCTTCCAGATCTATCAGCAGGGACTGGAAGCCATTCCACTGCAATGTCCTTATAATAACGAATCGAACCACCCTAAAGTTTATGGTACTGCTCTAATATATTCCAAAGTTCCCATAACGTACTTCCAGCTCTGTAATGAGACTCCGGGAATCGCTTGCACTAGAGTTTGAACAAACAAAGATAATAAATCAGTCCAATTTCGATTAGTTTATCTTATTTAGTTTAGGAGTTCTCATGGTTACCTTCCAGTTCAAACATCAGATCCTAAAAATCATCCAGCACTTAGGTATATACTTAAATATTTTTGTTTATTTGCCAATTTTTGTCAATGTTTGCCAATACAAGACAACTAAATGTTAATTCAAAAACATTACCTCGTTTAGTTTAGGAATTCATTGTAGTTGCATTTTGAATCTGGATTCTTGGAGTTCCAATGTCACTTTTTCGGTTTAACCTTTAGAGCCTTATCATCATGAGTAAGAACTTACTGTAACAAATGAATGACTCCAAACTCCACTTATTATCAATATTAGCAATTTCTATCAGTGAGTTACAATGGCACCCTACGGCTCCATCGTCAGATCTTCGACGTTAAATTATGTAATGGAAAGTACACGTCATCAAATATCGAGTCGGAATTTGACTTTCGTATCTTTTTCTACATTCTACGCGTGAGTTTTGATCCATCATCATCATAAGGACCATCTTAAGGTCCTCGTCATCATGAGCACTAGTCAAACTTAGAAATAAGACCAATGAGTCCAAGTAAGTTTGTCTTGTTAAAGCTCTACATCAGAGAGTTGGATGGTACCATATAGCATTGTCACTGAGCTTTCACAAGTCTGCCAAGTTTTTGTACAAACGGATATCGGAAAATCCTTAAAAAGTGACTTGCAATATATAAAAAATCTGTTACTTACACACGAAAATTGCCAGTCAGGCAATTGCTGATAATATTGGAAAGAGGATCCTTATGTATCAGGTCAACGTTGCCATGTAATTGTAATTTTTTTATATCATAAGGACCGACGTTTTCAGGGTTCAAATATTCGGCGAAACGGTTCGAGAAAAGGTAGGTAGTGCCCTAGCGCTTCGCTTTGCTCGCCTTGGCGGGGGCACTCCCGTGCCTCCAGATTTTTAGTCTGTAGCATAAAAAGCGGTAGTCTCATACAAACTTACACGCCTTAAATTAAGGGGTTGGGTTAGGTTAGGTTAAGTTTTTGAATTTTTCTGTTGTTTGTGTAGGAATATTAGCTTACATACCAAATTTCAGCGTTCTAGAACATCGGAAAGTGCTTCATAATTATGATGATCATAAGTCAGTCGGAGAGTGACGAAATTGGCGTTTTTTACATGTTAATAAAATCTAAAGTATAAAAGTAATGATAATGGAACTTTGTAACTTTAGTAAGTATGCTATGAACACCGTATCGTGAAAATTTTGGTAATCTAGCGTTATCGGGATCGAAGTTATCAGGGTTTGAAAATTCGGCGAAACAGTTCGAGAAAAGGTAGATATCTTCGTTTAACTCGCTTAACTAGCGCTTCGCTTAACTCGCCTTGGTGGGGGCATTCCCGTGCCCCCATGCATCGTCTATTATATATAACGCGAGAGTGATTTAATTTCACGCGGGCCAAGCTCCTACTTTTTTATGTCATAAGATAGCAAACAAGCAAATGGGTCTCCTGATGGAAAGAGTCAACCATCACACCAAAGATGTCAATGGTGCGTTGCTATCTTGTGGCGAGGTCTAATGTCACATGCATAAGTTTACCGGCTACCTTACCCTCCAAACCAGGACACGACAGAGACAAGCACTGACGCTGTTGCGGCAGGAATAGGTAAGACGGTGGTACCAGACCCGGGCGAGACAATGCAGAACTCTACCACTTAGTAGCCACGATGGTAGTGACTCGATAACCAATCGGTCACCTTTTACGACCTGCCTGGCACAACGGTAGTTGCCCTATTCTTCAAAGGAGGCCGGGACCAACACGGCGATAATAAAGTTTGAATAAAATAACAGAATACAAAATTTAGTATTGATAAAACCTTTATAAATTGGATATAATACATAAACCTTTATAAGTTGCTTAATTCCTTTCATCAATTTGAAAAGAGATAGTGATCTTGAAACGACTGAATAGATTCTATTGAATCATAGCTAAGAACCATCTCGCAAAACAGGGCTTTCAATTAAAAAAAAAAAAAACAATAAAATCGGACCATCCGCCAGGGCGCTACCATGCCACGGACAGACACATAGATATACACCTGAAACTTATAACACCCCTCGTTTAGCGTCGGGGGTTAAAAATTAGGCTACAGAGCGTAATAAAAAATATAAATGCATACATAAACTCGAAAAATATAACTGACAATAACGTGTATTTCCTAATGTATCTATATATTAAGGTCGTGATTTTAGAATTTTCATGATGAGCCCTTTGACATCGATATTACAATATAAAAAAAAAACATTTTTCCAATCTAAGGCAGGCTTTTCCAACCATTATTTCGCCGAGCTTCTCCGAGCCAAAAATAATATATTCATGCCCCCCTTAAACTCCTTATTTGTCTACTCTTTTTTATGTTATAAGATAGCAAACAAGCAGATGGGTCTCCTGATGGAAAGAGTCAACCATCACCTATAGACACCAAAGGTGTTAATGGTGCGTTGCTATCTAGTGGCGAGATCTAATGCCACATGCATAAGTTTACCGGCTACCTTACCCTCCAAACCGGAACACGACAGTGATAAGCACTGACGCTGTTGCGGTAGGAATAGGTAAGGCGGTGGTACCAGGCCCGGGCGAGACAATGCAGAACTCTACCATCTAGTAACCACGATAGTAGTGACTCGTATAGGCAATCAGTCACCTTTTACGATCTGCCTGGCAGAAAGGCCTATTCTTCAAAGGAAAAACTCGTTAATCTTTTTTTGGAAATGTAATCTTACATATTACGTACGACGCCCCCCTTAACAATTCTCTACGCCTCCCTAGGGGGGCGTGTCCCCGTGGTTGGGAAGTCCTGCGTGCTAAGTGTGAGTTTTTCTTTTCGTATTCGATCGTGAGCGCGTTTCGAGTTTACTAGGAATTTGTATGTGATTTGTACAGCGCCACCTAGTGGTAAACTGATTTCTCACGTTTACCACTAGGTGGCGCTGTACAAATCACATACAAATTCCTAGTAAACTCCAAACGCGTTCACGATCGAATGCGAAAATAAAAATTCACACTTAGCACTCTGATCTAAGGGAACAATTAACATCTCTCAGTCGCCATTTTCTTTTTTTTAACGTCATTTATCTTAGAATATTTGCCCAAGTAAGTCAAGATATCAATAAGTCACGTAAATAACGATATCTTAATTATATAAATTCGTTCAGTGGCTTGGATTATATGAGGTAATAAACAATATCAGCGATTGCCCTGTAGCCGAAATTCGATTAGGCATTAAACAACAAAATTTCTTTTAAGTTTGATAGCAGACTTTACCCGTAAATAAAATAGTATACATGTGTTTATGTTATCATGTATATCACCTGAACGTAGTATGTGTAATGTTTAGTATTAATAATTTTATTATGTATTTACAATGCATATTGTATTAATATCAGGTTTCTGCAATCCTGCGTAATGTAAGCTTTAACTGTTCACAATCCACCGTTCACGTAATTGTCTCAAAAGGGGTGCAAAGTTTTCGCTTCGCGTATTAATATAAATAATAATAATAATAATAATAATTCACGGGGCAAACTACACTTACTGATCTAACCCCAAAGTAAGCAAATTATTTGCTTGTGATATGGGTGTTAGTCAACGATACTAATACATAGATATACAATACATATATAAATACTAGAATATACATAATAAACACCCAAACCCGGAAATACAAACATTTAAGCTCATCACACAAATGCTTGTCCCCGTCGGGGATCGAACCCGAGCCTCGTTATTGCGTAGTCAGGGTCTCTAACCACTAGACCAACGGGGCGGTCGTTTAGCAGCAAAGATTACATGCAAACCATAGTGTAAAAAATAAAACCGGATACATGCAATAGGTATTATTGATATCAATGGGTCAGTATGGGTCCCACATTCAATGTTTAATTTTCTCTCGAATAGCTCGCCTTACAATACATAAAAAATACGGCTATTTCGAAACGGCTTGACTCTTCAGCGTTACGCAGATGTTGGTTGGTTTAGGTTGGTATTTATTATGGGGAAAGTTCCGAGGAGTTGTTTGGATTAATTCCTGCCGCCGAATTCCATCAACGGATATCACATCAAAATTTGAAGATCCTACCTCACCATCTCCATGTTTGGAAATCCACAACTGTGCGTTTTTCTCGACACTTTATGCCTTACACTACTCTGTTGTGGAATCGTTTACCGGTACAAGTGTTTCCGAAAAAAAAGAGCTTAATCATTCTTAAAAGGCCGGCAACGCAACTGCAAGTGCAAAACCTTTGGTATTCGGATGTCCATGGGCGGCGGTGATCACATACCTTTAGATGCACCTCCTGTTTGCTTGTCTCCTCTTCTATAAAAAACAAAAGGCGCGTAATATGTGACCCTTTATAACCTACTAACATTATTGTGAAGTTTAATAACACATTTGGTAGAAACGCCATGGTTACTTTTTATCATTTTCAAACACCTATTAAAAACATTTAGCTGCACAAGAGAGTATCTTTAGTATTATAGTTTCTTTATACACCGAATAACAGCCCTTGTACAGCCTATACCAGCTTGTACAGCTATTGTGCAGCCTATTTAACTCTTAGCTGTACAAGACAGTTACAAGAGAGTATCCTTAGTGTTATAGTTTCTTTATACACCAAATAACAGCCCTTGTACAGCCTATAACAGCGTGTACAGCTATTGTGCAGCCTACATAACGCAATAAGCTGTATAACTTGGGGCCCTTTTTATATCGGCTGTAGAAGCGCTTCTACAGCCTTTGTACGGCTTCTTATACAGCTTTAAGTTTTAAAATGAACCTAAATGTAGCCTATATACAGCTTAACGTGCTACTTGGGCACGGCTCGCCCGCTACGCTATGCTATGGTAGACTTACGCTTGACATTAACATCCCGCCACACACATAGCAACTCACTATTAACATCTTTGTTATCTATGGGCGATGGTTGTTTATTTCCATCGGGAAACCACCTGCTTTTTTGCTGTCTTATGATATTACATAATACTAGTCTCGATTCGCCAGTGCGTACGTGAGTATTTGCATATTCAATTTTGTTATTATGTATTTCAGTATAAGGAAATATGTATTATTAATGATTAATAGTATATTCTTACCCAGAAAATACCACTTATGATATATGGTGACGACAAGCTTAACCACAATGTTATGAATTATGATGCGTTCGCTTTATATTTATATATTTCTTGTATCATTAGATAGCAACCAAGTAGACTTTTCTGATGGAAAGAGACAACCGTCGCCCATAGACACCAAAGATGTTAACGTAGCATTGCTATCTTTGTGGTGGGGCCCTAATGCTACATGCATAAATTTTGCAAGCAGTGACGATATTGCGTCAGGAATAGCTAACGCGGTATAACCAGAACCGGACGATGATTCGCTTAGTCAATCTCTCGCCTCTTACGAACTGCCTGGCAGAACGGCACATGATCTATTCTTCTAAGTGAGAACGGACCAATACGCTGTTTCTTAGATTTAAAAAAACTTGAGAGGTGTCAAGGGACACCCGGATGGAACGAAGTTCCTTTTATTATTATTTATAAAAAACCTGTATACACTCAACAAAAATAATCGTCGCGACACCACACTGTTCAATGCGAAATAGAAATGAAAATATCTGGCTTGTTTTCTATAAGAGAGAGAGAGAGATAGATAGAAAGAGAGAGAGAAACATGCGCACGCCGCACACCTTACAATAGCTTACTATAGCAAAGTGTCGTGACAACTTTTCGTAAGAATTTTTTCCGTCTAGCGAAGTTTGAAACGAAGTTCCTTATCGCGCGTTGTGAAAGGGGTCACAACGCGCGATAAGGAACTTCGTTCCAAAAAGCTTTTGAAAGGAGATTGATGAGATCGGCCGTTACGAGAATATAGCTTCAGCCAAAATTATAATATTAATAATTTTATGTACAATAAGCCCATAATGGAATTCAACGGACAATTTTTAATTGCAAGTAAAATTTAAAAGGAAAATTTTAGTTGGAAAGTCATGAAACTAATCAAACTTGTACGCTTTTTCTTATTTCCAAAAAATTTAAACAAACTATTGTATATAATGCCACAAAAATTAAAATATTGTTACGAATAATCTAGAAACGTGTAGAATTGGAACGCTGGAGAGATCTAGAAATAAAAGAAAGAGATAGCTACTCCTATTGACAAACAAATAGTTGACCTAAGCTATGCCATAATGGACTTTGTGATATATGGCATAAGGTTGAAAGTAGCGTGGACTAGGATTTAAGTGAGTCATAACTTGTTTACAATAAGAAGTGATAAGAAGTGATTCATTGTATCCCGATACATTTAGATTTTTCTGGATCCAGGTAGAACTTTACCCTGGGTATAAATAGAGATGTGTTGACAAATACAGGGCAGTTTTTATCAAGCGATCGAGAGCGATACTTGAAGCGACCCGTGCGAAGCGAGAAGTGTTTTATTGTGTAGTGTTCAAAGTTCAGTGATAGTACAGTGAGTGACTAGTGTTATTCAGAGTATTTAAGTATTACATTGTGTTGTCTTGTGTTTTGTGTATTTGTATTGTAAATACACGGATTTAATATAATTGGTGTTTTTCTTACAATTACGAACCCGAAGTACGTAACAATATTTATTACTATAATCGAAAATTACAACACAGAAGACCGTATAAACAAGTTACTCTTAGTATCATCCTAAAGAAACAATAAAATTGGTAAAGTGCGTATCGGGCCACGCGCAATATAGGGTTCCGAAGTTGCCCATCACAATACTGTGGTCTAAGAAAAGGACTTCTTTCGTTTCATACTATGAACATTTAAGCTATTCTACGTCAATGATAAATATTTATTCGTACATCGCCTATACAAACTTCTCTAAGTACATTTTGTAAGATGGTCGACCATTACTCAAAAAGTTGTAAAGCCTTCTAAGCAGTGATAGTTCAAAAAATATTCAAAAATATTTATTTTATACAACAGCTTTTAGAACAGTTTATAAATGCTTACTAGCTACATTTACAAATCGTGCTAATTTATGAGAATTACTAGAGGTTCTCGAACTCGGTTTTATTTTTAAAAAATACTGTTATTTACTGTGGCGCCGCTGGTCCATAATGCTGAAAGGTCACAGTGATGGAACCAGCGGGCCAGCTTCTTGTCAGGTGACTTTATAACTGTGGAGGTCGATAGGTCGATGACGTCACACAAAGACAAGGAAGGGGAAAGGAAGATCTTCCCAGCCAGGCAAGGTGTACTGCCTGGGGACCGAAGTCCATTTGAGAAGCGTTGAAACTTGTATATAGTGTTATAAGATAAATAATTGTGATATCGCGATTCAGGATTTTTATTTTTTCCATTTGTTATTGATTTTTGTCCATTTTTTATTATTTTTTCTTGTAGCGTTTGTGATTGAGCCGCTACAGTACTCTCCCCCAAGACAGAAGGTCGATCTGGTTGTGCCAGTGAAGCGTGTGTGCCTTGAGTGCTCGAGTATGCGGTGAGTCGAGACGAGCCGAATACGTACCGTCCTCGGTGAGTCAGGACGAGTGCGCCTCCGCTGTGGTTCGCAATGAGTCGGAACGAGCGGGACAGAGTTGCTGCATGGAGATCCAGTGAACGTAGGCAGTTCGAAGTGGATTCCGGAAAGCGTAGTTGAGGCGTAGCTTGTGAAGCTGGCTGATGCTGTTTGGAAGCAGAGGGGAGTATATTAGACGCTAATGGTCAGAAGGCTGATGCGTGTTGTTTTGCCGAGAGTCACCACTGTGGCATGTTGATAGCTGTTAGTGGTGATGATCACGTCGGGATGACCACTGTGGCGCCGCTGGTCCGTACCGCTGAAGGGTCATAGTGATGGAACCAGCGGGCCAGCTGCTTGTCAGATGACGGCATAACTGTGGAGGTCGATGACGTCACACAAAGACAAAGAAGGGAAAAGGAAGGTCTTCCGAGCCAGGCAAGGTGTACTGCCTGGGGACCGAAGTCCATTTGAGAAGCGTTGAAATTTGTATATAGTTATAAGATAAATAATTGTGATATCGCGATTCAGGATTTTTATTTTTTCCATTTGTTATTGATTTTTGTCCATTTTTTATTATTTTTTCTTGTAGCGTTTGTGATTGTTTGAGCCGCTACATTTATTTTTAGGGAACTATTTAGGGAACTATTACATTATGATTTAATTTTAGAGAGCAATTCGTAATTCATTAAGGCGATTACAGCTGCGAACGACCTTGAGTTTCTAACAGGAGCAGCGCAAATATTATTTCGCGCGTGGCATGGTCCAAAGTCAAAGAGTATTTACAGTGGATGCAGATACATACGTTTTAACATTTTTGTTCACCTATATGAACTTTTATTATCATGAATCGACTGAATGTTGTCAAACTCCAAAACCAAGCAGCAGTTTTCCGTAATTTCAGCGCTCTGTTCAGGATTCCTACATAAAATATTTAAAATTTCTTGGCCCTACATAAACTATGAAATGATGGAAACACCTGATGTTCAATGATGGAGACACCACTTTCGCGTCTGTCTATAGGCGTGACTCGTAGATTTTGAGTCTATATAATACGCAAGTGCCTCGTCACTTGTAAGACACATTTGCTGCTCACTGGACTTGTATTAAACTTCTCAGGACTCTCAGAAACTTCTCGAATCAGTTTTGCTACGTTGCGCTTGCCTGATTGACGAGAAGCTATTTCAGCTGCAGCCAAAAGTTCTTCAGATGTTCGCGACTGAACCAAATCATCGACACGTCGACGTTTTGTATTGGCACTTGCGTTTGACATATCCACTGGCGGTCTTCCGGAACCATGCAGTGAATTCGAGGAGGTTGATGCCTCCGCAGAGTCACAAGAGACATTAAAAAATATGTCTTCGCCTCCTAGCCACTTAGCATTTCAAGCCAAAAAGCGATCTCGTGTTCGGCTAGAAGCCTCCCATTTCTCCGAAAGTTTCGCAGACAAACGGGAAATGGAGGTCTAGATTTCCTGTACTGGTGCTTCGGTTATGCCACTAAGGTCGTGTTGTTGGGTAACAAACATTAAAAGCGCCGTGTTACGCTCACTTATTGAATGTTTTACCCACTCTTCGAAAAACTCCGTTTTCGAGATTTTGAAACTGCTATCTGGAAAAATAAATGAGACCGAGTTATGGGCAAATTCGGGCAAAAAAAATGGTTTAGTTATAATTTAGAAATATGCACCTATCACCTGAAAAAAATACAGGCCGGGGACAGGCAGTTTTTTATGCTACAGACCTAAAAATTGGTATTACAGAGCCCAGGATTTTCTAAAATCACCACCCAATACCCTGAAATAAGATATGTGTTTACACAGATTAATAAATAGTGATTACGTATGTTCAAGTCTATACAAAATAATTATTGTACTAAGTAGAATTAGTTCCATTATGTGATACTAGATGGCGAGAGGAGTAAAATTAATTTGCCCCAACTGTGTGTTTTCGTAGTCCTACATAGTTTGTTTTTTGTTTATTCTCTTTTTAGTTCCTGAAAAATAATAATACTGCGTCACTGTCACTAAACAGCAGCAACGCAAATCTAGAAATAGCGGTAGAATTCGCTCACGCGTTGAGGAGATAGCGGCCCACTTGGCTTTGTAGTTTACTACAACATGGATGTCACACTAATACAAGAAATATTTCTAAAACCTAGCAGGCGTAGCCCCAAGATAGCTAACTACAGCAATAAAAGAAACGACAGAACCGTCACTAGCTTAGGCGGAACAGTTATTCATTACAAAATATCTCTACAAATAACTCCTTTAGAACTGCCATCACTAGATGGTGGAAGATGAGAACTCCCAGAAAATATCAGAGATCTTATACGTAGCATTACTCAAAAATATTTGTGATATACTCAAATATACTTAATACACAATACTCAAATATATTTAAGTGATCAATAAGCAGTCAAACGGGTATCATTTTCCCCCCGTATATCATATATAATCAGCTGCAGGATCACTCACCTATCAGCCTATCAGATATCAGTTTATATCAGTTATATCATTAGTAGGGAAAAACCTCTACATTGGGTCTATCATTTTGTTCCCTATCAGCATCAGCATCGATCAGCAACTATCGTCTCTATCACAACGTAGGGTAACCCCTACATTTCTTTTATAAACCACGTAGTGTAGGGCGTATAGACTTAGTCCATAGTAGAGTTTCGGCATGTGAAGTTAGATCGTTAAGAGTTAGAAGTTGACGTTAATAAGATCTGGTAACTTTTTACAGTGCAAGCCATGAGCTCTCGTCTTGGAAACATTTTACATGAAAATGTTTTTGGTAGGATTGTCTTTTACATTGACATGTTAATTTATTCTTTGACTAGCTGCACCTTGCAACCGCTGCATTTTTGGTGAATCTCACGGGAACAATGCATTTTTCCAAGCTAAAAAGTATCTTATGTGCTATCCCGCGACATCATCTACACACGTGCCAAATTTCAAGCAAATCGATTCAGCCGTTTTGCGTGATTAAATAACAAACATCCGTTGAAACATTCAAACTTTTATATTTTATAAGACTACTAGCTGCATCGTGCGGCATTATAAAAGTTTATAGCGAATCCCGCGGGATCACCTAATTTTTCCGGGATAAAAAGTAGTCTATGTGCTATTCTAGATCATTATCTACCATTTCATTTAAATCTGTTCAGTAGTTTTTGCGTGATTGAGTAACAAACAACCACCTGTCCAAACATCCATCCATCCAAACACCCAACTTTTCGCATTTATAATTTTAATATAGATTATAATTTTTATTTATTTAATACTTTATTGTACACTTAAATGTCATATTACATTTCAATTTTTGAACGTTTACAAAAGGCTTGCTTATCTCTGCAAGAGATTTCTTCCAGCAAACCCAAAAGAATGAAATACGTAAAAGAAATGTAGAATATACAGTGTACAAATTATTAATTTAGAAACATACAACTTAAATTTTTAAATATATAAACGGGTCAATAACGCGTACATATATAGAACGTAACTTGGCCGAAAACGTCGAGCTTTACAAGTAAGTTCTATATATGTACGCGTTATTGACCCGTTTATATATTTTAAAATGATAGTAGAACGCGTTAGTTTAAAAGTTCATATACAACTTAAAGAAAAAAGAGAAACTAAAAATTCTTAATTTAATAAACTTAATTTAATATTTGTACAAAAAAGAGTTAAATAAATAAAGTAATTAAAATATGACGTCTACTGAACATGATAATTAGTATTCACGATTTTGATAACATCGACCATTCAAACTCTGAATTGGCACCGTTTCTTACTTTGCGTAATAATTTCTCATTCATTAGATAATCGGTTTAGTTCGCAAATCTTAAATCCTAAATCACATGAGCACATTCTCAATATACAGAAATATACACAAAATGGTCATATGACTCGTCATTTGGGTAATTTAAAATGGGATATACAGCTTATAAGGAATGGTCTACCGAAAAGCGAAACCATGGATATGGACCATGATTCTAAGATGAAAACCGTTGGAAATTCATGTGGGAATTTTTGATTTTTTTGCTTACATAGTGAGGGACAATTCAAAAAACTGATGATAACAAAATTGGGGTATATGATTTGGTGTTATAGCTACTTAATTATCATCAACATCCGACATATAATTATATCGTTGGATAGCTAAAGAATCAAAGAATTAGTTAATCCAAGAGCGGACTACGATGCTTCACAGGGAAAAGAGTAGGAATATTTAGGTAATTTCGCTGCGTTAATTTGCATATAGTACCTATATCTTTTTACTCGGAGCAGCTATGCAGTATCAATTGTGTAAATTAAAAAAGTTAAATGTTTACACTAAAAATATATGGCGTTTAAGTGAAAAAATTAGAAAAAAAAATTGATATCGTTAAAATTTTTTATTTAAAATCCAAATCAAAATACTAGGAACGTATACCGTTTGAAGGGGATTTTAAATAGCAATCTAACTTTTGTCCATGACACAGCCACAAACATTTTTTTGGTTATTTTTTTACTTTAATTTTGTATAATTTGATTTATTCGGATACCCTACAGTGATTTTTCTTTAAAAAATTGCAAAATTTCAGCAAATACACAAAACAAGCCACGTACCGCGCAAAAGAATGTTTCGAGAGTTCCGTGGGCGCGACGAGTCGGGATAATGTATGCTTTACATTGCGAGAAGTGAAAATAAAAAAAATAAAAACAGTAGCAGTCGTGGGACTGCCGATAGAAGTGAAAACGGAACTATTAAGTTGAGAGTAATTAAAACTATATGCAAAACATAGCTATAGATATACTATTATCATTAGCATGTCGGTGACGCGAACCGAGGATTTTACCCTCTACCAAAACGCTCAACGCGCCTAAAGAAGTTTTCACTTCAAAAATCATAAAACGTAAATTTTGCATTTCCCACAAAAAACAGGATTTGCCGACATGACTAGAACTTAAAAATAGCATGTTTTCTTAAATTTTCGTTATACAGTCCCACACAAGCTGTACACAGTTTACTAAGAAGTATTTTAATATTTATTTTTCATGTTATTTTTTCTTTGTTAGCTCTCTAGCCACGGTCCATATATATATGGAACCGGCATGATGATACTTTTAGGGTTCCGTACCTTAGGAGGAAAAAACGGAACCCTTTAGCATCACTTCGTTATCCGTCTGTTCGTCAGCGTGTCAGTCCGTCTGTCCATCTGTCTGTCTGTTTGTCTGTCTGTCCGTCTGTCCATCTGTCCGTCTTTCAAGACTTTTTTTTAAATCTGGAACGTGTAGAGGTATCAAGTCGAAATTTATATCAAAATACTCAAGTCTACGGTCCGTCTCAGCTTTGAAACATCAAACTTATAAGTCAACGTGATCAAAAGATATGACCATTTATGCCGAATATTTTAAGATTTTTTGCGATTTTAAAGAGAAATCAAAACCTATTAGATACTTCCAGTTGACCTAGAGTTATGAAATTTGGCGAGAAGCAATGTCTTACAGCGTATGTGAAAGAAACAATCCGAAAACTGTAATTTTTTAGTTAAGTACATCACAAAAAAAACGCGATCAAAAAAATATGACTGTTTATGTCGCATATTTTGAGTTTTTGCAAGGGAATCAAAACCTACTCCTATGTGTAGCTAAGATTTTTTTTATATATCATAAGATAGCAAACAAGCAGATGGGTCTCCTTGTTTGATATCTTATGACATATGGTGTGGTTAGGTGTTAATAGTACGTTGCTATCTTGTGGCGAGGTCCAATGCCACATGCATAAGTTTACCGGCTACCTTACTCTCCAAACCGGAACACGACAGTGACAAGCATTGACGCTATTGCGGCAGGAATAGGTACGGCGGTGGTACCAGACTCGGGCGAGACACTGAACCTAAAAGTTTGTACGGAACCCACGTGTATGCGAGTTCAACTCGCACGTGACCGGTTTTTTATTGTCATGTGATTTTCCGTATCCTTTTTACCTTAAATCTAGTTATTCGTTTCAGGAATGACCACAACGTCAGAACACTATTTTGAGCAAACACATTGGCAACACGCCAGTGAAGAGCGTTTCTTCGTGGACATTGGCGTAATATCGATAGATTATCATATCAGCCGATAAAGCACTTGTCAATTGACGTATCGTTTCTTGAGAGCAAACTTTTGATGGATTACAGCGATTGTGGACGTAATAAATGTGTGAGAAATGGACAAAGGTAAATCTTGGATTACGCCATTTAAGAAACAAGTAAGTGTTTTTGTCTGATTATTCTTTTTTGTTTTTACTTAAACTAACATATAAATGCACGCTTCCATGATTTTAATTATAATTAATAAAAAATGCGAATCTACTAATTTTTAGTACTTCTATGCATATGTGTAAAGGTTTTGTGCGATTATAAAATATTATTTACTAGCTGACCCGGCAAACGTTGTTCTGCCTTTTTAACCACTCTTTTTTTTCTATATTTTCTCACCTTTTAAACCTTCCCTGGACTTCAACAATTAACTCAAAACCAGAATTAGCCAAATTGGTCCAGCGTTCTCGAGTTGTAGCGAGACTAACGGACAGCAATTGTTTTTTATATATATAGATAGATGTATTGTATATCTGTTTAAACCTACGAGCGGCAGAGTTAAATTTGAAATTTCAATCAATTTTATGTTTTTCTCTATTTGCATCAAAATATAGTGATGTAAAAATTAAAAACATGCTATTATAGGGTTTTATTTGCTTACTGTATTGTATTACACAACATATACGTTCCACGTACCCGGACAAAGCGGTTCGACTCAACATTCTTCATTCGAACCGCAAAGAACTGGAACATGCTTTCTAAGTCTGTGTTCCCGGACGAGAACAATCTGGGGATCTTCAAGAGAAGAGTGAACAGGTATCTTCTAGGGAAGCCCGTTCCATCTTAGGCCTCATCTTAGCTTACCATCAGGCGAGATCGAGGTCAAGTGGTTACCTATCGATAATAATAATAAAAAAAACATGTTAAACATATGTATACAACAATTCATATCCTTTTCTTGGTAAGTAATAAGTATACATTATCCTCATTTTGGTGCAGTTGTATATAATACTTTTGATTGTATCATAACATTCTCCGTTATAAATTAAGGTTGTCATAACGATTAATCCGAAACTAGTTGTGCGTAAATAAGTTGTGTTAAACTTATCTTTAGAAGCATAATTTAAATCATATACATATTTATTTTTAATTGAATCTGATTACAATCAATTTAATGTATTTCAGATTCATTTTAAATAAAAGTATTAAGATTCTGCAGCCTTCCGCAATGTACACTTTAACCGTGCTAAATTTCATATTCCACCGTTCACGCAATTGTCTTAAAAAGGGGTCCAAAGTTTTACCTTCACTTATTAATATATAATAAAAACACACGCTACCATTCACGTGATACCCATAATACACACACACACACACATATCTAATATATGTGTGTGTGTATTATGGGTATTACGTGAATGGTATATATACTTTGCCACAGTTTAAGATAATCTATACATATAATAAAATCGTAGGAAAGTCAAAACTGTACATTGAATATTTTTTTAAAAGAATACTTGGGGCGTGATCTAAAATCGATATCGAAGCCAAAAATATAGTTTTTAGAATTTTTGTGTTTGTCTGTTTGTATGTATGTCCGGGGTACACTCAAAAAGTGCTGCATGGATTTACTTCAAATTTTGCATGA